>CM055955.1:8757603-9147196 GCA_029490685.1 Schizonepeta tenuifolia | reverse complement strand
GTTTCAGATCAGTTTCTGTTCTTTTTGCAACGCCATTGGAGACTTGGAGTGTATAGTTTCTTATCTCCAAGCTGTTTTTGTTTTGTCGTTTTTTCTTTTCCTTGTACTATTTCTTTTCTTTTTCTACATTGAGAATATATTTGGCCATGCCTTTTATCATCTAAGGTCTAATCTATTTTTGGAAAAACTGTACCATAAATGTTTGTACGTATCCCAACAAAGATCAAAGCTTTGATGTTATCGAGCTAAGAAAGTCTAATTCAACAGTTAATCCAAAAGATATTATGAGCATGGAATCTATATTGCATGTCAGAAATCTGAGGCAGCTTGCTTAAAAATAATTTATGACAACTAACATACAAAATGTTTTTAACCACCAATTCAGAGATACAAAATGGAAAGAGGGACAAAATGGCTTAAACAATGTGGTTGGATGCAGCACGCCATCATTAAATATAGCATAGTGATTGTAATTTTTTTACACATTTTACCTTTGTAATTTTTCTGATTTATTACTGGATTGTTATAATTCTATGCGAAGATATTTTATTTTTTCATCTGCTTAAGTTATAGTATGTATTTTCAGATTTTATTTAAGAGACATATTTTGAAATAGCCATAATGATCATTAAAATATAAATTTTGGCCCACCTTCTTCAAAAATATAAATTTTGGCCATTTTTTTCAATTTGGGACGAAAATACCCTTAATGAAATGCGGAGCGGGTCAGGTTTGACACGGGCGGGCGCGGGTCGGTCGGTCGGGCGGGTATGAGGCATTTGGTACTTTTGGTACAAATTTAGTCTTATTAGTACTAATTGTTCTAGTACATCTGGTACGAATTTAGCCTTATTAGTGCCAATTGTTCCAATTTGGTACAATTGGGACGAATTGTCAAATTAGTTCCAGATGTTCCAAGTTATGATATGGTACTCTTGGGACGAACATTCCAATTATTTCAAGTTATACTACTCCGATTTTGCGGCTCCGCCTTCGCTCCGATTACTAATATAAGGATAATCGTCGGGTAACAATTTAGATTTTTTCAGCTCGCTCCGAGGCCTTCGGCTCCCCTCGCTCGAATCTTGACCAAAGAATAAGCGGCAAACAAAAAAACGAAGAGGCAAACAAAAATTTGGAAATTAAAAAAAAAATGAAAAAAAAAACAGAAAAAAGGAAAAAATTCTGGAAAATAAAAAAAAGAAAAAAAGAAAAAGAAATCTAGAAAATAAGAAAAAAAAATCTGAAAAATAAAAAATAAAACAGAAAAAATAAGAAAAAAATTCTGGAAAATAAGAAAAAAAATAAAAAAAGAAAAGAAAAAAAACCCATAACATCAAGTTTTTCAGGTATTTTCAAATAATGAGAAGTATTGAGCTTCTTTAAAGGTTGTTTTAAGCTCTTAAGCTTATACCAGATATTAAGCGGCTGATTTGAATTACAAGAAACTTGCCAGCCTGATATCATGATTTGTTTGAACTCTTTATGTTCACAAATAACATAAATAACATAATCTCGTTTTCTAATTATAGAATAGGTAGATTTGATTTGGCTTGATTTTCTTTAAAAAAAATATGAAATGATTTTCAAAATTTATCTACCTTTAATTAGTGTTAAGGATAATAGTGTAATTGCTAAATACTATTAAATTAATTAATAAATAAATTACGAAAATTATAATTTGACTAATTATTACCCTATTTTATCCAGGACATTATGTTGCAAAATAATTTCCCTTACATTAAATATTTTAGTTAATTATTAGTATATCTATATTAATTAGAGTATTTAATTATAGTCACTAAAGCTTTCCTTGTTTTTATTTTTAAATTTTAGTGATGGTAGAATTTTGTGTTAGAAGTATTTCTTACATTCAATTAGAATACTTTTAATAATCTGTTAAAACACACAATTAGGGAGGTTGTTTCATACCATCACTATTATTTTTGTCACTAAAGCTCCTATTTCTTGTGATGACACTACATTAAAGAAAAACAAAGTTAGACTTTAAATATGTGTTCCAAAACAATAATTTATCGGCAAAAATTTGGATATATCAACCTACCCGTAAGATTGGCATGTAATAATTAGGAAGGAAATTAAAGAAGATTAGGAGGTCATTAAGTGTCATCGACTATATTTTTTCATCTCAATTACGATTTAGTAGTCTCCAATTATAATTTATTAAGTAACAATAATGATTATTAAATTCTAGTAATTAAATTTGTTTTTTAAGTACACACACATGATTCGAACCCAAATTACTTAAAAAATATATATTCCCTCCGTCCATTTTTTAAAGTCTCATTTGCTCATAAAGAAGTGTTCATTTTTTAAAGTCTCCCTCTTCTTTTTATACTCCCTTACTCTTCCTTCTTTTCTTTATTTACTACATTTTGCCACTACTCAATACTAAACCCAACTTAATTATACCCTTAATTATATTGGTAATTAAAATCCAATTTAATTACCTCAATCCAATTTAATTAAATCAATTTAAAACCCAACCCTTTAACAAATTTAATCCCTAAACATTTACAGTAGAATTTATTTTATCTTATGCATTTGCATATTTGAATACTTCATTAATATATTTCATCCGTTTTAATAATTGAGTCCATATTTCTTGGTTTTTAGCAAAAAAAATTAAGTAATTTATCATGTCTATATTTCTGTAAGTATTGAGTAAGGTTGTTGGATATAACTTGACTAAGCTTCATATTTACATGATAAAGAAAAATCATGCATAGTTTTAAAAGTTAAAATTTAATAAATAAATGATTAACATTTGACTCGAATTAGAAGTGTATAGATTAGTTTGAGAGTACAATAGTATTTTGTTGAATTGTCTTAGACGTTTAATGGTCAAACTTAGGAATGGCAATGGATCGGATTTTCGCTGGTACCCGCATCTTCCAAACCCTGATAGGACAAGTTTGAGAAATATTAAATGATTTGAGACGGATTTGGGTAGAAACATGTAAATTTGCGACGGGTTTGAATTAGGTTTGGGCAATTACCTCCGGATACGGGATACCCGCTACCTAAACCAATTTAAATATATATATGAGGGATCAAGTGAGAATAAATTTTATATGAGAACATCAGAATGATACATTTAAATGCATTTTTATCACATCGGAAATGCATATATTGCAGAAATGTAATGAATACATATTCTAATGCATAAACTACAATAATTTAATGCATTAACATCATAATGCATAAACTACAATAATTTAATGCATTAACATCATAATGCATAAATTACAATAACTTAATGCATCGTGAAATCTGAGCCATTGATTTTGAAAGATCAAGAATCTAGATTTATTCTCATTTCTCACCTAAGATAGCATAAGATAAAAAACAATATTATATGTATAATTTACAGCAGAATTATAATTATATTTACTACCCTTTAACAGATTTACTTGGCAATATTATCGAAAACAGGATTTCCACAGGTGAACTCGAAGGACTGAAGGCATGTTTCGTCGAGTATTCGGGGAGCCATGAGAAGAGGAAACCCGGGTGGTCATTAAAGGGCGGCAGAAGGTGCATCAACAAGAGGTGAAAACGTCACTAAAAGGTCAATAAGTAGCAGTAAATGGTAAAAATAGCATATGTAAAGAGCAGTCAGAGGAGCAAGAGGCATCACTAGCGGGCACTCGTCCTTGTGAGAGAGGCTTCGATTGAGGAGTAAGATTGGCCCCCATTTCATAGCGCCTGGGGAACGCAAGTTTGATCGAGGATTGGAGGGAGGAGTCCGCCTGAGGAGGGGCTTGCGTCTGATTAGCTAGTTGGTGAGGCAATAGCTTACCAAGGCGATGATCAGTAGCTGGTCCGAGAGGATGATCAGCCACACTGGGACTGAGACACGGCCCAGACTCCTACGGGAGGCAGCAGTGGGGAATTTTCCGCAATGGGCGAAAGCCTGATGGAGCCCCGGGCTTCGATGCATTTCGCAATCGAGAAATCTCTACCGGTGCAGGTGCTATTCGAGAACAATTAGCCGGTCTAGATCTCATAGAGTTCAATTCCCGTTCTCAACTCATGACCAATATGAGCTCGAACCCTCCTTCGTAACTCCCGGAACTTCTTCGTAGTGGCTCCCTTCCATGCCTCATTTCAGAGGGAATCTCAAAGTGGCTCTATTTCATTATATTCCATCCAGATCCCAATTCCATTCATTTAATACCCCCCTTGCGATCGTTGACATAACAGATGTCATTTCTAGTCTATCTCTTTCTATTTATTTTCTATATATGGAAAGTTCAAAAATCATCATATAATAATCCAGAAATTGCAATAGAAAAGAAAAAAGGGTTTCATTTCTTCTGGAACAATCACAAACACTTTTTGGATTATGGATCTACTACCACCATCAGCATATAGTTGATGTAGGACTTACCTTGTAATCCCTTTATTTATTCCTTAACAGATTTTATTCCTTAACAAATTTAATTCCTTTACAGAAAACTGATTTCTTGACAAATTGAATTCCTTTCCATATTAACTTCCTTTAACCAATTTAATTTCTTAATTCATTTAACACAATTTATTTACTTAAGAGATTAACTTCATTCAACAATTTAATGAAAACTGTTGTGATATTTAATTTCATGAGACAGTATTGGCATATTAATTTACTTAATCACAATAAAAAATATCTGAAAATACATTATGAAAAATAAACCAAGTCATGAATAAACCTCTATTTATTTACATGTAAAAGTATTTTTCTAATACAATAATTAACAAAAGTAATCTAATATCATTAGCACTACCTTTTTCTCCTACCCACTTTACCTTTACTAGCTTTCTTAATCTTCGTGCCGAACAGTAAATAGGACTTTAAAAAATGGACGGAGAGAGTATTTTTTTAAATAACATAATTTACACCACCCAAGTGTGCCTCTAATATTTCTATTTAGTTCGTCACACTCAAATTAATAATTTTATTACTACCCTACTAATCACACAAAGAAATAAGAAAAATCAATACAAAAAATGCAATAAAAAAGCATGATATAGAAGAAACTATGTATATGTTCGTGCCAATGAAGCCTAATTCAAGTAATTAAAAAAAGTGTCAACTTATGAAATACCCATAATGAGGATTAAAATTTAATATATAGTCACTTTTTTTTTTAAAAATACAAATTTTAGCCATTTTTTATTTGGGACAAAAATATCCTTACTAAAGGGCGCGCGGGTCAGATCGAAGTCGGGTACTTTTGACACTAATTAGTACCAAACTATCAAAGTACCAAATTTACTTAATTTTTTTTTGTGCTTTCAGTTTGCACTTTGGGACTAATATGGTCATTAGTGCCAAAGTACTAAAGTACGAAATTACTTAGTATTTTTTTGTGCTTTTTATTGGTACTTTTGGCACTAATATGATCATTAGTGCCAAAGTACCAAGTTACGTAGTTTTTTTTTTCAATCTGTTGGTACTTTGGCACTAATATGATCATTAGTGCCAAAGTACCAAGTTTTCACTATCATTACATTTTGTCACGACAATGTCTATTTTTGAACATGACAAGTTATATTGCTCCGATTTTGCGGCTCCGCCTTCGCTCCGATTACTAATATAAGGATAATCGTAGGACAATAATTTCGATTTTTTCGGCTCGCTCTGTGGCCTTCGGCTCCCTTCTCTCGAATTTTGACCAAAGAAGAAGCGACAAACAAAAAAAGAAGAGTAAAAAAAAAGAGGCGAAAAAATTTGAATGGTTCATTGACCATACAGAATCTAAATTTTGTTCATTCCTCAACTCTCTCAACTTCAAAATTAACATTCACATTTCCCCCACAACATCAACTCACTTCAAAATATTGAAATCATAACAAAAGATTTATTGCATACGTAAAAATAGTCATTATTTCTCCAATAAACAGAAATAGTGATCATAAATAATATAAAATAAATATAAAATTCCAAATATTAATCTATTTTTCAATTATTGACTAATTTCTTAAAAAATCCTAAATCTACCCAACCAGTGTCGCCCGACCCTCCGACCACCGACCCACCCACCCACATCACCACCACGACTTGTTTCTCCACAACCTTCGCCGCCAGCAACATTGCTTCTTCTCTCTCGCCTCTGTAGATTAGTTATTTCTCTATGTTTAACCCCTACCTTAGTTGTTTTAGTCCAACGTCACTATTTTTCAGTCCCCATACTTGAATTAAACTACTCAACAAATATGTAAATCAGGCCACAAATTACACTAATATATGTTGAAAACAAACCCACTGAATACACTGATATATGTTGGATGCCAAATCGTCAGATCCCCGCCATGATTCAGCAATTCATTGGCTTCGCCAACCAAATCCGCGCTGCCAGCCACCATAGTAAAATTCCGGCGGCTGTGGATGTGGAGGTTTGCACGACGCAGAGAGAGGGCAAAGCGATTGATGAGTCCATATTTTGTGTTTATTTTAGGTAGTTTAGATCGAGTCTTTGTATGTGTTTTGTTAGTTTGGTGTCTTGGAGGACATATTCTGGGCAGGAGGAGGTGGTCTGCTGCCTTGCAGATGGAAATTGGGCAATACAGGAATGGAAAACTGCATTTCTGGAAGCAGGTTGGGCAGAGCGATATTGGTCAAGACATGCAGAGTGCTTTGGTCAGCTAGCGTGTTTCTCTCCTAGGTTTAGAAGGATAAGGAAAAGATGATCTAACTTAAATATCTTTCCTTATCCGACTAGATTTAGGACCCGCAAGGGATCTCTTGGAGATAGATGTGACTTGCCATAGTGGGGTCGTGCTTATCAAGTATTACTTGCATTCCAAGGTAGCTCGTGGATTCCTTCCATGATAAGGACTGGGGGCCCAAACCCTAAGCACTCGCCTATAAATATTGAAGCTTAGCTCTTCCGAAGAGGACGCCGACTTTATGCTTTCATTCCCTGTTTATATTGAGAGATTGTAAGGAAAAGAACAAGTCCTACGAGCAACGTTTAATTTGTGTTTTATTCGTACTATTTCCAAACGACACTTATAGCCGGATTTACTTTCAAGTATTTCGTAAGTTTTTAATATAGTTCTTATTATGAGTGATTACTTATGCTTGAGAGGTCTAATTTGTGCTAGATAATTGCATGCATGTGTTCTCGATGTGTTAATGAACTTGTTTTAATACGGTATAATACAATTAAGAGATTAATAGGTCGTTAATCGCTTAGGAAATATTAGATCACTAATCAATTGAAAAGTAGGAGTGTTTTCCATAACTTATCTTAATTAAGATCGATTAACATTAGAGGAAGGTGTCTACCCTACTGGGCTAGACGTGATGATTCTTTGTTGGGCCTTTCTAGATTTTAATGCTCCTTGGGCAAGAAACTGAACGATGACTCCGACAGAGGTATTGTCCAAGGTAGGGAGCCAACGGTGCATCGCCAACTAAGTAAGGATAGGACATGGAAGGGTTTGTTGAGAGCGTGACGAGTAAAAAGGGATCTCAGCATTCAAGTCCTATAACCAATTATGCATGCATGTGATGAATATATTTGCACCAATGACCAAGCTAGAGTTTTCACTTAACGATGTCTTTATCCGGATCAAGTCATTTTTGTTATTGATCAAGTTATTTGTTCTCTTTTCAGTATTTATTTAAGTTCTCGTATTGGGCAAGAGAGTCTCAGTGACCAAGATACCAAAACCAAACTTTCTTAACAGGTGGAGGAGGTTTCAAGAGATAGTGACAATCAACTCCTTGTGGATCGATCCTGTACTTACTTGCTAACTATATAATTGTGAGAATATGCTATAAATTCATTTTAAGAGTGCGAACGACAGCCTCGTCAGCGATGGTGGCGGTGTTGGAACGGGCTATGAAGCTGGAGCACCTTCGCCACTGCATTCGTATCCGATGCAAGAGATCGGGCACCCTAAGCCGCCGCTGATAGCACTTGCGCGACTGAAAGCGATGGGGACAATTTCTTTGATTTGCATTAGGGAGAGAGAGAGATATGAAGAGGAGTCCTCGAGGAGAAAACAAGAACAGAAATAGAGTTTGTGGGTTTGTGGTTTGTGGATGAGAGGGTGAGAAAAGTAACCGATCATAATTGGATCAAGGAAAATAAGGGTAGTTAGGTTTCAAATTACAAAAAATGGCTATAATTTGTGTATTTTAAAAATGTGGCTATATATTGGATTTCAATCTCCATTGTGATTATTTCACTATATAATCTCTTAAAAAAACTATAAAAGCGCCCCCGTTAAGCCAGAAGTTTATGGTTCAAATCTTGTTAAGGTGATTGTTATCTTCTCATTTTATATGATTTTATATCTAATTTGTACATCTTATTTGTATACATTTAGAAAAATGAAATTGTCAATGCCAAATATAAATGCATGCTAAGAATTGGCAACAAATTCTTGTTTTTCACTTTCAAGTGGATTGAATTTTTGAGGATGGAAGTATAGGGTAAATTCCTCTTAACTCCGCAAACACGCAAAAATATTACTAATAAGTAATAACCTAGAAAATGAACCTTATCTTGACTCTTTCCTTATTAAAGTTTAAAGCCCACCCCTATGCCTCTTTTTTTTCCTATAAATTGCAGTGAACACATTTGTCAATTGATCTAATTAAAACACATATTGGGAAGATGAAGTGGTGGACGAAGATGATGATTCTTGTCATACTACTCGCACTATTGCTTGCTTTTTCCGAAGCAAGATCAATTGCATTTTCAGGTACGATTATCCACTGCCTATATATATCTTCTACTTAGTGTTTAATTTTAGTATAATTTATATTTCCCTTTGGGAATGAATTTTTAATTTTCCCTTAATTATTACCAATTGATTAAACAATAATCATATGAGCGAATTTGACTTGTTTCCTTTGTTACATTTTCAGAGTTGGCATCCGTCAACGCTGCATCACGTGAACCAGAAGCACCGCCGCCGCCGCCAGTAGCTGCCGAAGGCCCTCATCCTTAGAGCATCTATTATGGTGTGAAGATCGATCTAGGTTTCTTTTGGTTTTAGTGATTTTGGTTGGAGTTGATATATAGACTTAAGTCTATCAAATGATTGACAATGACTGAATAATTTGTTTTTTTTTTGTATTTCTAATAAAAAATAAGAAGAATACTTATATTAAATATAAAAATTTAAAAACAAACAATTTTATTGAGGCGTTGTTCGGCTTCCTCACGATTTCGGAGCACGTACGTCCTCGTCTGTGGCCCGTCGTCCTCCTCATCATCACCGTATGCTTCTTGGTGAAGTTGAATGGCTCGTCGACCCAACTCGATATTTCTTTGACATTGCTTCTCGTCCTCATCCAAATTGAAAAAAACGAACCCCTAAAACTCATAGTATTTTTTTTATGTGAAAATTAAAATGGAATTGAGAGAGAATAATAGATTGAAGTAGAATTGATATGTGAAATGAGGTGAAGGTGACTGTGGTATTTATAGGGAAATTTGAAAATTTTCCGTTAAAAATGTTTTTTTTTTAATTTACAGAAATTTTAAAAAAAAACGAATGATGACATGTCGCGTGTCCCAAAAGTAACACCGAAGTGAGTTGAGAGGAGTGTCTATCTATCGACACCCTCTTAGACCCCCACCATGGACCCCGCCTTAGACTCTCCCCTCTCCCCCCCCACGCCGCGCGCGGCACCTGCGGCATCGACCATGGCGAGCTGATGAAGGGAGTCTACTTCGACCCTTGGGGATCGACACCCCGTAGTGGGTGCTCTTAACGACAATAAAAAGGCGTAAAGTGTATTTACAATCTATGATACTACTAACCTTGTGCAAGGAATGTGATACTACTATATATACGCCCACTAGAAGAAGGTGTTGCTACGTCAGCTTTTGGTTGAGGATCGCAGTAGTAGTTCTGCTTTTGACAGCTTTTTCGCTATTGATAAACGTCTTCAAAAATAATTTAGCCATAATGTGGTTAGTTAGACTATATGCATCGCGCCTTTATGGGGGATGTTCGAGGGTGGCTCGAGACGGGGTAGCTCGAGGCCACTGCGTGGCAAAGCACCGCGGCTCGAGACCGGCTCGAACGCACGAGACCGGCTTGAAGCCAGCGCGTGCAAGCCATCGCGCGCCTTTTAAGAAATAAAAAAATGACGCGTGTTTTCAACGCGCCTAACGTAAAAAAAAATTAAATTTCGAACGTTGGCTGCTTTCAACGGCTAAATGCCGATTTTTTTTTCTTTTCCTCCACTATAAATACATCTCTCAACTCTCATTCATCCCACACCAAACATACAACCTCTTTCTCTCTCAAATTCAACTACAAAAAAATATCTTCGTCGAATTTTTCATCTTCGTCGGTGGAATATGTCGAGGGCGGCACCGACGACGAGGTAATGGAGATGATGGCAGACGTGGATCTGACACATACGTGCACACTTAGCGGCGCAGAAAAAAAGAAGAAGAGATGTGCGCGGATTCGTCGACCGCGACCGAGAAGCAGCGTGTGCGCTCCTACACGCTGACTACTTCGCCGACAACCCCACGTACGGCGAGCATTTTTTCTGACGCCGTTTCCGGATGCATAAGCATCTGTTCTTGCGCATCTGCAAGACGTTGGAGGAAAATGTCCGCTACTTCACGCATCAACAAGATGCACTCGGACGATTGGGGCTGACGTCGGTGCAAAAATGCACGATGGCGGTGCGACAATTGGCGACCGGTGGTGCTGCGGATGTGTTTGACGAGTACCTAAAGATCGGAGATAGCACGGGCTGGCTTTGCCTCAAAAAATTTTGCCGAGCAATGATCGACCTCTTCGGCGAGTGGTACTTGAGGAAGCCCAACGCTGCCGACACCGCACGTCTACTCTAAATGCACGAGGCGCAGCATGGGTTCCGGGGATGCTCGGGAGCTTGGATTGCATGCAGTGGGCTTGGAGGAACTGCCCAAAAGAGTGGGCGGGTGCCTACACTCGCGGCGATCAAGGCGTGCCTACATTAATCTTGGAGGCGGTGGCGTCGCAGGATTTGTGGATCTGGCATGCCTTTTTTAGGTGTGCCGGCTCCAACAACGACATCAACGTCCCTCAATCAGTTGCCCTTGTTCACCGACGTGCTTGAGGATAGAGCTCCACCGTGCACCTTCACCATCAACGGGAACCGCTACGACAAGGGGTACTACTTGACCGACGGGATCTACCCTGCTTGGCCAACACTGATCAAAGCGCCGAAGGTTGAAAACTGACTCAAAGACGGTGAGGTTCAAGAAAATGCAGGAGGCGGACAGAAAGGACATAGAGCGGGCCTTTGGAGTGCTTCAAGTCCGATGGGGAATAATCCGCGCTCCGGGTCGGTGCTGGTACACGAGGCATCTCCGAGACATCATGTTCGCGTGCATTATTTTACACAACATGATCATCGAAGACGAGCGGAAAGATGTGGAGAATTGGAGAGACGACTCCGATTCTCCGTCCACTAGCGGGATATCCCGGAGGACCACTCCGATCGCCTTTAGGCCTATCTCGGACGGGAAGCCGAGTTGAGAGATCAACGAAAGCACGTTCGGCTTACCAATGATCTCACCAAGCACCTTTACCAGAAATTTGGACCTCTACCAGAGTAGTCCACATTTTAATTAATGTAGTAGTTTTTTTATTTGAATTAATGTAATGTTATTTTTATTAATGGAATTTTATGAATTAATTTAATAAATGAAAATGGGGAATCGTTTACTATTGTGCTGGAGACCCCTTGGAGACCGTTGGGATACAAGGGTAGGGATCTCTAAAGGTGCTCTAGTGCTGGAGACCCCCTTGGAGACCACTGATGATCTCCAACGGATGCAGATAGTCTTCTAATCTGGTTCATTATGTAAAAATATATCGATTTGGTTAAATTTTGATTTATTTTAATAAGTAAAAACTTAGTATATTTTATGTTATTATCATATTATTGACTTAAATTTTGTTATCATTAATGTAATATATAATTCTTTCATTCTTTCGACCAAAAAGCTTTGTATTCACTATATTATCTATATCGAGATTATTGTTACCTCTAATTCAAATGTATCACTATATATTTGTATAAACTAAGAATTTAAATTATTAAAATCTTTAGAACTTAAAATTATATATTAGTTTGGCTATTTGAATCAAATTATGACTAACAATAATTTGGCTGCATAGATTTATGGGATAATAGCCTGTAAATCCACAATTTTTTTGTCAATTCGAAAATTGCACATGTGCTTTTCCCCTCCCCCCCTCCCCAACAAACATAACCGTGGCTTTTTGTCTGATTTTGCTCCCGTTCACTGATTTCTCCCAAATTGAGTCCTACGTGGAGGCCGGAGATAACACGTAGACACCAGAATATGAAAAACGACATCGTTTTGTTAATTTTAATTTAAAAAAATAATAACTGAAAATTTATATTCCACCTCATTGTTTTAAAAAAAGCAAAAATTAAAAAAAGTTTCCTGCCGCGGCCACCGGTTGCTGGAGGCGAAGGCGCAGCTGCTTGCCTCCGTCGTCGCTTGTATCATTTCTTCAAAATTAGCATTCGTCGGAGCTGGCGGTCGGCTGCTAATCGGTGAAGCGGCTTCCGCAATTCCTAGATCTCCCAATTTCTGATCATCTTCACTCATTACCACCTCCACCCCCGGCCCCGCCGCGCCGCCGCCTTGCAGATGCCCGTATCTGCCGCCTCCCACTTGCTGCTGATGTTGCATATTTGGTTTTTGCGCGACTCTTTACAATTAATTCTCAATCCTTAACAACTTTTAATCCTCACAATACACAAAGAATTTAATGCCTATGTATGTGAAATATACATAATATATGTATATATCTACAGAATTAGCTATCTAATTCCCATTTTCGGTATTGACCCAGCTACATCAAATAATAAGAGAGCGCAAAGATAGTGTGTTTGAGTTATGCTTTTTAGGCTTTTAGCAATAATGTGGCCACTAGCCACCCATAATTTGTTCAATTATGTGAAAATAGACTTATTTAATTAGTTATTCTGATTAATTTAAAGACTTTAAGTATATATTTTATGTATATTATTATATTCTTCACTTGAATTATGTTACAATTAGTATAAATATTTTTAACTCATTTTTTTTCACAAAAAACTTTGTATCATGTATTGGGCAAAATCCGTCTATCTAGTCTGAGCCCAATAAGCATCTCTAATCGGCCTAATTAGCTAGATGAAATCAACAGCGTAGTCCGATAAGCCATATATTGATATTGAATAGCTAGGCGAATTCAACTATCTAGCCGGACTAATCAGACAAACACCTTTACTCGACCCAATTAGCTAGGAGGTATCAGTCGTCTAGACCGACAAATCATAAATTGACGTTGAACGACTAAGCGGAATCTATTTACTCGGCCCAAGCTCGACAAGCCTCATAAGTTGGCTCAATTGACTAGGCGGATCCAAAAGCCTATTCTGATAGCCTACTCGGCGATCTATCCTGATAAATATTCTCATTCTAGCCCGATAAGCTACTCGATAACATAGCCCGACTCTGCGCTCAAGCTGAAGGGTGACAATAGCTAGTCGAACGACTTGACCTAGTCAAAACAAATATATCTCATTTATAACAGACGGATCATATCGACCGTCAACAACCCACGTACGTGCTTTGCAACCGACTAAGAAGGAATAAAGGCAAAAACCCTAAATCCTAAGCGGCTACTAGCCGCCCATATATAACAAACGTCTAGGTCATTAGACTTTATTCAAACTCGCTTGCATTCAACTATCTATTGCTCATTCTCCTTCTCAACTCCGCTTACATCCGGCTACGTCGGCTTACTTCTGACTACATTTACTTACATACGACAGCGGCCTATCTAACTACTCCGCTTTCATCGACTACCACTTTCTTGTACTCTTCTTTCACCTACACTTACTTAGATAATTTCTCTGCCCACATCCGTTCACCTTAGCAGCCGCCCAATTGCATATCCGGCTACAACCTTTCCGGCTACATTTGACATTTGGCTTCAGCCAATCCGGCTACGGCCGCCACTCGGCTACGGCTGCTATCCAGCTGCGACCGTCACTCGGCTACGGTCGATCCGGCTACGATCCATTCGGCTACGACGTTTACCCGGCTACCGCCTATCCAACCGTAGTTTCTATTTGGCTATGGCTTTAATCCGACTACGTCGACTTACATCCGCTTACACTTATAATACATCTTTCATCAATCATTCGGTCTCCATCTAACTACGCCGGCTTACATCCGGCTACGTTTACTTATACATCAACATCAGCCTAGTCGGCTACAATTGCCTTCATCGACCTACGTTGATCCGACTTGCACACATTTCATCATTTCTGCTTGTAGTCGGCTGCCATCCAGTTTGTCTCCATCATCCGCCTACGATCAATCTTCATTTATCCATACACTACACAGGCTATCATACGGCCTACGATCAATCCGACTCGCAAATCTCTCATATTTTCTCAAGAATTCTCTCAACTTCTGCTATATTTCCAACTCACTCTCACACACCGGATCTAGCCAATTTGGGTTACTCCGCCACCAGCTTGCCATTATTACTTACTCATTGTCACCGTTTTCACCCTCCGAACACAGCCGACAACTTGGAATAGACATTGCTTCCAACCTGCCTTTCTCTCTCAATTGTATTATTAATCATTTCTACTCATTATTCGTTTACTAACTTGAGCGTCGTAGGCTCTACGGTCGACACCCCCACCGGTGCTCAACCTAGGCCTCTTACGTATTTTTGTGTTGACAGGTTGCTAGTGCCCGATTGATCCGAACGTGCCTAACGTCATCATTTATTGTAGATTTAGACTCTACAATTTGGCCCCCACCGTAGGGCCCTAGCAATCAAGCGAATCAACGCACTTTCCGTAGATATCTTCGAGTGTCAATCATGTCTGACGGACGTGATGGATCTGAAACACCTGATGCTCCGGATGTGACTGCTCTGACTGAACTGGTCGCCCAGATTGCTGCCCTCACTAAGCAGATCAGTCAAGAGCGAGAACGATGCAAGAGGTTGGAAAATGAGAATACCAACTTGTATCGGGCCCAAATGCCTCCCGTGCAGCCTCTGGAAGACACACTGATCACTCACAATGACGGATCCGACCCTCTCGTGACTGATCCATCATCTTCGGTAAGAAACCGCAATGTTATTAGAAACGATTTTAACGTTAATTAAGAATATAAATACAATTATGCTTAGAATAGAGGTTACACGTGAAACCCATGTTACTCCGACTAGTCTATAAATACGAGCATTAGCAAAAACGATTTGAACACAGACATCAAACTTTTAACCTGGAATCCAAATCAAACTTACAATTATATTCAGCTGCATGCTGCCAATAATTAAGTAATGTGGAGATAGGATGAACCAGAAAGGCGAAGGGTAGATCTTTTTGAAGTCGTAGGGATAGTAACAGGGCGAAATAGCCCTCTCATACAATCAAAGATGCCGATATCGTTCCATCATTCTATCTTTCAACTTTCCGACACTTGTGTTTGTTTTGTATATTTTGTGTCGTGTTAGTACCAAAAAATTAAGGTTGTGTGTTTAATGATACAGTTAATTCGTAATATATATTTATGTAAAACTTATATGATATGTAAGTTTGATAAAAAAATATTTTAATAAACAATATACATTTTTTAGGAAAAAATAAATAATATAGTTAGTAATTAAAAACTGTATCGACCGGAGTATATATAAAAGAGTTTATTATAAATAAATAAGCTCGAAGCTCAATAATTTACAAATCATTAATTCAACTGACATGCAACTGCATATAATTGGAAAGTTGACTAGAACTATTGTTTAGAAATATAATGTCGTATCATTTTTGGCACAGTTATTTTTAACCCTAATAATCACACTCCACTTTATGTTCAGCTTCACAATCAAGTGCACATGTATAATTCTTGTTAATTATTCTTAATCAGAGGCAGACACTTTTGACAGTTTTCCTTTCCTAAAGATTCAAAATTGAGTAAGATTAAAACAACGTTGGAATTGGAATATTGGAAAATGTATTTTTTTACCATGTATATATATATATATATATATATATATATATATATATATATATATATATTGTGCTAGAATCTAACCATGTAATTGTACACCTATATCATTCTGTCGTTTAAGACTATGAGGTACTATTCAATTTTAAACAACAAATTTGTGATTTCTAATACTCCATAAAGCAAATATATGATTAAACTATGAGAATATTTTTATGCCATAAAAAATTATGTTTTCACGTTTCCTTGTTTAAAAATGCTATGAACAACATATGTACATGTCGCGTCTAAAAAAAACATATATACATTTCGTTGCAAAACATAAATTAAACATGTTGCCTGGAATAACTAAATTTGCAAAATCATGTGAGAAGCGCATATGGGCATCTCTAGCCTTGCTATAAATCTCCAAATGTGGAGTAAAATCCTGCAAAATCCTTCTTCAGTCTTGCACTATAATTGTTGTATATTTGTGTATTTGAACAATATTGCTCCAAGTTTGGAGCAAACTATTCATTGCTCTACTTTTTTTTTCTTTGTTAAATTTGTTCTTTTCTTACTCTTTAACTATTTTATCTCAATATATTTTATTTTAATTATGTTTCTAACTATATAACATCAACATTAAAGTTATTTAAAAAATCTAATTTCGTAATATATAAGGCAAATTTTAAAAACAAATAATTACACAAAAATACATAAAAATTAAAGTCGCTGCAATAATTTTCCTACTCGTTTGAGGGGTTTTAAAATGAGGCTCAATTACACAAAATGTGTCTTCATCATGAGACGATGGATCACCTTTTTTTCGGTTGTGGTTACTCAACTCACGTATGGAGAGAATTGTCTACATGGGGAGGAATTGTAGGAAGAGTGCAAAACTGGGAACAAGAGAGGATTTATCTAAATACTCAGTGTCGAGCTAAGAAGGGAAAGCAGAAGCTTTATCGCGTTATAGTCACTATGTTGTGTATTATTTGGGGTTGAGAGGAACTTGAGGAGGTTTCAGAGCAAATACTAAACTGCTACAGCTGTGGCTAGGATCTGCAAGCTAACCATTGCTATTAGTTGTAGAAAGGATCCTAATTCAGCTAGTATGTTAGCTAATTAGAATAAGATTTTTGAGCTTTGAGTTTTTATATTTGTGCACTGTATTTGCTTACTTGGTAATAAATAATTTTATTTACCAAAAAAAAAATGAGGCTCAATCTTTATTTTATCTAATTTTTCCTCGATTTTGTAATTTTATTCATTTATAATATAATCATATTTTGTATACTAGTTTCATTAATATAAATATTTCATGCTATAAATCTTTACCAGTTAATAAAAAAAATATTTTCAAGATTAAACAAAAAAAAAGAATATTTTAGAATATTCTGCTTTTTGTGAAATATAGAGCACACTACTGGAGATGACTTACTGTTTTTGCTGTATATGTATGTTATTTTTGCTGCAAAATGGTGCAAACTATTGAAGATGAACTTAGGATAGGGCGCAAGCGTGTGTGTGTGTGTGTGAGAGAGAGAGAGAGAGAGAGAGAGAGAGAGAGAGAGAGAGAGAAAGTTGGGTATTATTCATTTGCACCCAATCAATCTACGACGGCGGCCACCAGTCCCCCGCCACCACTAGTGCAAGGAAAGAACGGTCCGAGTATTGATTGTATCACTCCAATTTAGAGGGAATAATAATTTTCGTTTTTGTGAGTGAAAAAGAAGAGTGAAAATAAGGAATTAAAAAAAAGATTAAAGGGTGAATGTAAACACAAAATATGTATTTATTCAAATAAATATAAGTTTGAATACAAATATAAGAATTTCAAAATATATGCAGGTTCAATCTCTATTTGATCCTTCGATTCTTCTCTTCACTTAACCCTCGAACGGTCTTCAAGCAGTCCTTTGAGATTTGTTGTAGAAGTATGTCTCCTAGATCTCCTTGGACTTGATCTTCAGGCTTTATAACGTTGACGTGGATGACTTTCGCTTTGCTTCCGAAGTAAACGTTGAGCTTTGATCTTTGTGATTTGATGATGTTGACTTGAGTTTTGAGGTTGATGGCGTTGACTTGAACTTTGGGGTTGATGGTGTTGATGCAGAGGACGTTCGCCTTGTTTCCGAAGTAACGTTGAACGTCGAGCTTTATAACGTTGACGTCGAGGACTTGCGCCTTGTTTCCGGATCAAACACCACTTGAGATATTTCTGCCGAAGAATGCGTTGCTTCCCACGAAGAACACCTTGAATCTCGCCGGGACACCTTGAAAATACTAAGAGAAATATTAGAGAATTTTTCTCTTCAATTCTTGAGCTCTTGAAGACGATTTTTTTAGGTGTGATTTAAAGTTGTATAGAGACCTTTATTTATAGTTGTAGGAAGAGAGAAGTTGAGTGGGCTTTGGACTCCATCATGGTTCTAAGGGCTTAGGTGGGACGATATCATTGGCTCTTGAATATTGATGTATATCTCTTTACTTATTGCCAAAGAAATAGATATTTATCACCATATAAAGGCATACTTATCAATTAAATAACTTATATTAATATGAATATGATAAGATTTCATAATAAAATAAGATATTAAAATTAATAAAATATATCATTAAATTTCAATATCTAGAGTGAAATTTTTATTTATACCTTTCTTTACCTCTAGAAGAAAGATTAGGAAAACATTTAATTTAGGCGATTGGGGAAGAATGCTTTAAGTGCGGAGCGACGCCATTCAAGCCCTCTTGCAATTTACATTTTTGCACACAAACATTACATTTTTTCTGTTGGAGCTAAACTACCCACGCGCTCATTTTGTCATTCACATAAAAACGAGAGAATCTTATGATAAATGTTGGACGTGCATGACATTAATGAGTTTCTATGTTTATTATTCAAAAATTCTAACATGAATTAGACATTCTTATTTTTTTATGTGCTTTTAGTAAAGTTCGACGGATTTTATTTATTTATTTTTTGGTTGTTGTTGAGTAAGTCAATGGATTGATTGTGATGATCACGATACGAGTTCTGGTGTATAGGGGGGAATACAGCAGATATAACTTTTTAAAACAACTCTTGAAAAATCAACAACCGAGTAATAAGACTCAGCTGGATTCACAACCGAGTAAGCAAGCTCAGTTGGAAGAGTGGTGCTGTGCGGAATGTGGTGGAAAATAACAACTCATAACAATATAACTCACGCTTTTATGCAAGGTTGGTCAATAACCAAGTCAGTTGATATAGAAAGATGCAGTTTGTATGCTGGTTAGTTAGTCAGTTGAATAAGCAATAAATAACTGAATAATAAACACAAACACACAAGGATTTACGTAGTTCGGAGATAACTCCTACGTCCACGGGGAGTTGTGAGTCCACACAACTCAGTCCAAGTTCTTCTGGACAAAAACCACAAAGCTTACGGGGGCTTTGCAACCGTTGAGATAAGTTTACGGGTACTTATCAACCTTACAGATAAGTTTACGGGTACTTATCAACCTATCTACTCAATTCCGGGAAGAGTAGGGTCCTAACAATCCTTTTGAGAGGATGTGTGAAAAGGTGGGTTTCCAACTAATAGCTCGAACAGGAAGTGAGCTATGATCTAACACTCTACGAACTCTCAACTAGTGATGTTCTCAAGGTTGGATCGAAAAATACAAAGACATAATCTAACACTCTAGAACTCTAAACTAATGATGTTCTTAGAGGATAACAGCAGTTTTGCTTGAGTGCAGTTTTTCGTTCTTTATCTAGTTCTTTTATCTCTTCTCGCACTTGTATGTCTCGTGTATCTTGGTGAATGAATGAAGACCTCTATTTATAGGCGGAGAGAATCAACTAGCCGTTGGAGGAGCCGTTGATCTCTGTTCTTTGAAAGCGATGGCTTGTCTCTCATCTCTGCAGACTTTCCGGATTTGGCAACTGAGTGCTTCTGCTTTCCATCTGAGACAGCCTTGTGTTGGGCCAAATGAGGTAATGACAGAGAGTCAAACCTTCACGTGACTTCCTTATTTGAAATTCAAATCTTAACCTTTGACCTCCAACATTTGATAGTCGGTTGAATCGTTTGATCTTCATCTGATTGGTCTTCAGCTGATGTTCTATCTGAATGCTTCTGTCTGAGTAGGAACAGTTGAACTCTCAGCTGACTTTGAACTTCAAGTTGTCGATCTTCTCAGTTCGAGTCCTTCAACTGATGTTCTGAATCTTGAACGCTCAGTTGGCTCGAACGCTCAGATGATTTTCTTCCAAATGATGTTATCTTACAACTTCTCCCTTTTTAATTCTCATCTGATGAACGCTCAGTTGTCTTCCTTACAACTGATGTTCTATCTTTTGAACGCTCAGTTGTCTTTCTTACAACTGATGTTCTCTTGCATCTTCCCCCCTTTGAATACTTAGCTGTTGTTCTGAGACTTGAACGCTCAGGTGTTTTTCTTACACCTGATGTTCTATCCGAGTGAAGCCTTGTTGCCGTCTTCAGCTGGAGTCCTGTAAAGATAAAATCTTAACAATGCTCAAACAGCAAGCCTAACTACTAACATTAGGATCTTGCAACATCTACTCGGTTGGGGTCAGTTGGTTTTGGAATCAATCAAAACTTTAATAATTTTCCCAACAGATTGATTGTGTATGCATACATATTACCTTCGATCCCTAATAACTCATATCTTTCTTTTTGGAACGATCTCTAATTAACAATCTACTTATTTTTGTCACACTCACACGAAAAAATATTCTTCATTACTCTTACTTTTTCTCCGCTCACACGAATATTTTCCTCAGCATATGATAGAGTTTCTCGTTAAACGTATGCAATCTTAAGCAAAAAAGAAAAAGATGCTAATAAGCAACAAAAATATTAATGCGAAAGCGTTAAATTAAGTTTGGGAAATAAATGTAATTATAAGTAATCCAAGTATCCCGTCCATCTAGATGGTCTACAGCTATTTCTACCTAATAAATGCACAATCAACAATTCAACATATTATTAAAAAAATGAAAAAAAAAAAAAAGAGACAACTCAACATAGACTTTTTTTCATTTTAGCACCTACAAAAAAGTCAACATTGCACGTCTCCGTGACTAATCATACTAATTTATTGATTTATTTATTACTCCCTCCAATTTTAATTATAAGATGTTTTACTCCTTCCGTATTAGTTATAAAATTCCAATTTAAATGGATACGGGTATTAAAAAAACTGATAAAATATTTTTAAGTAGGGTATAAGTTAGAGAGTAGGGTAGTGATATTGACAAAAAGGTAGTTGTATTGACAAAAGGTAGTGATAAAGTTGTTGGAATGTGGGGCCATGAATGGCAAATGAGTGTAAAAAAGAGAGATTCTTGAGGATGTATGAGTCCATAAAATGAAATGAGACTTTTTAAAAAATACATGTAAAATGTGTGAAATGAGACTTTATATGTAATACGGAGGGAGTAGCTCTTTCATTTGTTTTTTTTTATAAAATGTTTTTATTTATCAAGAATACTTTCTCTCTCTCTCTTCCATCAATTCTACTTCACATTTCAACTAATTATTAATGATGGCTCATTTTTCGATTAGTCTTTTGAGTTCTTTACATTAAATTTTATTAACTTGACATTAAATTTCATGAAAAATGGCTCCTATTTTTAAAATAGCATTGCAAAAGGAACCGACTATTAATGTACTTTAATTCTTGTGCAAAATGCTAAAATATCTTATAATTAAAAACGGAGGGAGTAATAGAAATTAGTGTATTACCTTTTGTTCTCTATTAGTATAATATTATAATTTAAAAATCATTTACAATCGCATTACTAGCGCACATATATAAATATTGCGCAGATTAGGATGTCGATCATGCTATATTTCAATTGTGCTGAAAAAAAGCATGTATATAAATCTAATACCTCATTTGCTTGGCAAAACATTTGACTTTGATAATTACGTTTATTTTTATTTCATAATTACCTTGACTCTTGAATCAAATTTGACGTGTGAAAACAATGGTCGCAAAATGTTTGTAGAAATGACAAATAAAGATTGAAAAACAACCTATATGCTATACATAAGAGAAAGTTGTGCCATGGTAGAAACCATTGTCCTAAAAGTGATGTAGGTTGATTATAGAGTGGTAGTTTGGGAAGATTGATCACTCTCCAAAATTAATACAATAATCAGTTAAAGCATGGAGTATATTCTCTTGTAATTAGTTCGGAGACGATAAGAACAGATGCTTAGCATTCCACATGATACATGTATCCACATGCTACATGTTAAAAAAATCTAATAATGTTAATTTTATTAGAATCTCACATATTTTAAAATCACGTCCATGTAAATCACATGGAAATGGTCAAATACACTCCTACTAACATTTACTCTAAATATCTTAACCCATTCAGAATTTTTTTTTTCTATTTTGAAAGGCCCATTACAGAAAATTTACGTACAAAGAAATTCTTAATATTAAAATATAAAAATAATTTATAAAAAAATTAAAAAAAATTAAAATAATTTATAAAATTATTATCACTACCATCAATAAATTCTACATATAAGATTTTATAAAAACACTTTTTAATAATTTTATGCATTTAATTGTGTATATGTGTTTTACTTATATGTAGTCAGATAATTTCTAAAAACTACTCCTCCGTCCCTTTTTACTTGTCGTTGCATTTTATCATTTTAGGTGTTCTATTCTATTTGTCTCATTTCCTATTTTGAAAATAATTAAGCTCATTAACTCAATGATTTGGCTCACTCAACCCATTTTATTGAATAGTGATTTATCACTTAACCCATTTTATGTTTTATTGAACAGTGATTTCTTACTCAACTTATTTTATCAACAATTAAATAATCTTCATAAAATACACTAAACATACTTTTTACCATCTAATACTTTTATTTTTAGTCTCTGTGTAGAACGAGACAGAGGGAGTAATAAACAAGGAATCCAGTACATAGATTATCACATTCTGTATTGGACATTTTTTGTAATGATTATATATATTACGAAATTAGATATATTTTCCATATTAAGTATATATGAAAAATATTTACCAAACTCTGTGTTTGTAGACATTCACTCACTTTGTCTCTCCCAGTAAATAATGTGGTCGTCGCCAAATCACCGCCCGCCACAAATTCATGTGTGGAATTCCTATATATATACAACCACAACTTTGTCTATCAATTCCCCTTGCATTGCATTCGTTGAAAAATAGGAGTATCAGTTTAGAGAAAATTCAATTGAATGGCGGCTGCAGCAATCCCATCAGTGAAGCTCAATGGCTGCGAGAAGGCGATGCCGGTGATCGGCATGGGAACGGCGACGTTTCCTCCGGCGCCCTCGGAGATCACGAAGGCCGCCGTGCTGGAGGCGATCAAGGCCGGCTACCGCCACTTCGACACGGCGTTCGCTTACGGCTCCGAGAAGGGGCTCGGCGAAGCCGTCGCCGAAGCCCTGCGCCTCGGCCTTATCGAGTCGCGCAGCGACCTCTTCATCACTACCAAGCTCTGGATCAGCTTCACTGAGCTGAGCCAGGTCGTTCCGGCGTGTAAAATGAGCCTCCAGTAAGCCGCCGCCCGCCAGTTAATTATACATCTATCAACCGATTATTCTTTTGTTAATTATGTATATTAATGATGCAGAAATCTTCAATTGGAGTACGTGGATATGTATCTGATTCATTGGCCGGTGAGGTTGACGGAGTTCGTGAGGAAAACTCCGGTGCCGGCGGAAATTGTGAAGAATTTAGATATGAAAGGCGTGTGGGAAGGCATGGAAGAGTGCAAGAATTTAGGGCTCACCAAAGCCATTGGTGTTAGTAATTTCTCTTGCAAAAGGCTTCAATTACTCCTCGACATTGCCAAAATTCCTCCCGCACTCAATCAAGTAATTAATTAATTAATTAATTAGTCTCTCTGTTTCTCTCTCCTACATGCTTAACTATAAAAGTCAATTGATTGTTAATTAGGTGGAGATGAACCCCATGTGGCAGCAGAAGAAATTGAGGGATTTCTGCAAGGAAAAAGGTATTCACGTTACAGCATATTCTCCCTTGGGAGCAAACAACACTAAATGGGGAAACAACAGAGTTGTGGAGAGTGATGTGTTAGCAGATATTGCCAAAGCTATGGGAAAAACCACAGCACAGGTCAATTATATTTCCCTTTATATTAATTTAAACCACATAAATATACTATATTAATGAAAAATGAAATGAATTTGATGGTGCAGGTAGCGTTGAGGTGGGTATACGAGCAAGGAGTAAGCGTAGCAAGTAAGAGCTTCAACAAGGAGAGGATGAGAGAGAATCTGGAAATATTTGACTGGAGTTTGAGTGAAGAAGACTTGGAAAAAATTAAGCAACTTCCTCAAGTAAAAGGTGTCACGTTGCAATCTATTTTGGGACCACATGATATTGTTCTCGAGATAGATGCTGAGGTTTAATTCAATTTCAACTCCTATACTTATTTTCTACATTTTAACTGTTGTTGCAATATACTAGTATCATACAAAAAACACTTACTATATAGATTCATATTTTATGTTCTTTCGCTTATTTGTGATTTGCCAATTGTATCCCTCTCTCTACATATATGATCAATAAAACTAAACGGAACGTGCGGTGATCGACTCTTTTATTCTCTTCGGACAAGAATGATGATATTATAAGAAAGTTTTGATTTAGAAAATGGATATTTTTTAATTACTCCTTCCTTCCCACTCAACAAGTTCCATTTGAGATATGCACGTAGATTAAGAAAAAGAAAGTTAGAGTATGATTAAGGTAGTGTTTTATTGTTGATATTCTCGTTTTAGTGTGACATAAAGTGGATTTTAGTATGTTAATTTTTGTCAGAAAAGAAAATAGGATTTATTGAATGAGACGTCTAAAATGATAAAATGAGACTTATTGAACGGGGAGTATTAATTTGGACGAAATGTATTAAGAGCACCGAAATGAAGTTGAGAAGATATATGGAAAGCTTTAAAATAATCTTGGTGTGTTGTTCTTGACACATAATTCCCACAAAGAAAAATTTTATTTGGATCCCGAGAATCAAGGATAATTTTTGTGGCATTATCTGGCAAAAGTGAATAAATATATTTTATCATTTGTTGAAGCAAATGTGAGTATTATATTAAAGCATAGGCGACAAGTTATTTAACTAGTATAATATATGGTCGGCCATACTTCGATGTATTAAGTGAAAAAAGGTCAGTTTACTTGTATATGTTATTCATCTAGATAGTATGAGTAATATATTTTATGTTAGTGTTATATTTTAGGTTAATTTGTCTAAAATACACTATCTTTTCCAAAGTTTAATATTTAACATGACCTTAAAAAACTCAGTAAATACACCAGACATGAGTTTCAAAATCTCCAAATTAGTCTGTCAGAATTGTGCGCGTGAAATTTCTCGACCAAATAAACAGCGTCGTATTTCACTTAAAAATAACGAGCATTATTTCTCTTAAAATTATACGATGGTGAATGAAATGAACTGGTATCTCGTATCGAAGTTGTTAAAACGATGTCACTCCGTTTTATTCATATAGCCATGTCAAACAGAAATGCCACATCAACTAAAAATTGTTATGTCTGTCGCCAAAGGTTCTAGCCGTGTCAAAATTCGAATGGGTGTAAAGGTGGTGTATTTACAAAGATTTTTTAAAATCATGTTAAATTTCAAAATTCGGAAAAGGCGGTGACGTGGTGTATTTTAGACAAATTAACCCTATCTTTAATGTAAATTCTTTCATAATCAGTGTATATATTTCCGTTTCAATCTTTCCGTCAAAAAACTTTGTATTCACTCAATTATATTTATCCATATTTTAATTGTTCCCTTTATTGAATTCATCCAGATTTTTTAATAAAGAATTCAAAATATTAAAAATCACTTTGAACAAAAATTTAAGTTAATTGAATTATTTCTCTTATTTGATCAATTTATGATCGGCAATAATGTTACTGCGTAAATTTATTCATTAAATTATATTAGTATTTACCTACTACACTTTTCTCACAAAATATGTCAAACAATAATATCACTTGAAAATTGGACTCATGATCATATGGTTCATCATACATCACCTTATGGAAAAAATTAGGCAGCTTATGCACACTATAAAACATAATGAGAATTTATAAGGGTGTTGATCAATCTTAAGATTAGTTTTATAATTGACGTCGGTGATATAGTCTTACATTTTAATTAACTATATATATAGAGGAACAAAAACTACCTTTCTTGATGATTTGAACTTAATACTACTAGTAGCAGTTGTGTTAATGCCAAATGTAATGTCTCTTACCAGTCCACTTTTTTTAATGTTTTTGACTTTGAAATTTTCTTAGCCCAGTTCGGCAGCTAAAGGGTTGAAGATTTCTTCAACCAGAAGGGTGTTCACATCGCAGTTTAAATGGGGAGCCCAATTTTGAAAGTCTGATGATGTCCAACTCGATACTGACAAAAATGATTATATATTTTATATTTATTTATTTATTTATTTGGGGTGTGGGGTGGGGATTAATAACTTATTGCTTATTACTCTCTTCGTCCCACCAGGCTTGGCCTGTTTTTTGAGGACACGGAATTTAAGAAGAAAACAATAAAGAGTATAAAGTATGTTTAGTAGAATTTTTAAAGTGAATAATAAAATAAAGTGGTAAAGTAAAACAAGGTGGGTAGAAAGAGAGTGAATAATAAAATAAAGTGGAATAAAGTGAGTAGAGAGAGAGAATGAATGAATGACACATAAAATGAGGTGAAAAAGTATGATGAAAGATATAAAGTGGATTGTTTAACAAATTAATTATCTTCTAATTATTTCCAAAAAAAGAAATATGACAGAATAACGGGATAACCCCAAAAGGAAAACAGGCTAAGAATAACGGGACGGAGGGAGTAACAATTTAAGAACTCAATTTTGACAGGAACTCGCAAATATGTCATGACTTTTGATATATGTAAAAGAAACCATGATCTTTCATCATGTTTTGAAAGAATGTCACAATGTTGACTTTGGGATTTTTTTTTACCACAATTTTCAATTATAGATGTAGCAGGCTCGACCTATAAAAACGTGTCATTAGGTTTGAATCTGAGACCTTTCAGTTTCAGAGGTCTCAGACGCTCACTTTTATCACTAGGTCATCCCAGGGGACAAAAAATTTAATCAAGAAAAGAAAAACAAGGTTGACTTTGGGTTCTTGACATGGAAGGCCCTAGTTTTACGGAAAAATTTATCTTTTTTAATTGGCACTAGCACTACTAGGGGTGTGCATCGGTCGGTCGGCCGAACCGACCAAAAATTTCAAAACCAATAAACCGACAGATCAAAATTTTTTGGACCGGGCCGGGCCGAAAATATTTTTGGTCCGACATTGGGCCAGACCGAAAAACTTCGGTCGGTTACGTTTTAACCGAGAATATTTAAAAAAAAAAAAAAAAGGCCAAATTTTAGTACTATAAAAACCGGCCAAAAAAAAACTGGCCAAGTTTTTACCTTTTATACTTTAGGAATAATATAATATATTTAATTATTTAATACTATTCGGTCAGTTCGGTCCCCGACCAACAAAATTTCAGAAAAACCGGGCCGAAAACCGAAAACCGAAAATTGCTAATTTACAAAACCGGGCCGACAACCGACTAGAAAAAAAACCGGGCCGAACCGGCCAAAACCCATCGGTTCGGCCGGTTTTATCGGTCCGGTTGGTCCGATGCACACCCCTAGGCACTACTACATGCTCTAACGAGGAATTTATTTTTAGTGGTATTTTTGCAAAGAAAAATCTCAAAAGTCATGATTCTTTTGCAAAGTGCATCATTTTTTTTTTTCCCTCTCCGGTGATATTTTCGGAAAAAATATGTTAAGGTGTTGAGAATTTTAACGGATTTCTCAAAAGTCATGATATTTTTTGGAAGACGCATGCATCAATGTTCATACTTGAGACCACTAACAACTTTTATTTTTATAACCAAAAAAAGGCCCGCGATGAAATCATTAATCTCATCCCAATTCAATTCTGATTTTACTACTACAGAACCATTTTGTATCCACATATATTATAAAATGACTCCTCCCTTCCACCCACTCATATTGTCATCCTTTACTTATTTAGATGTTTCATTCATATTGTTATCTTCCAAATGAGGAATGTTTTTACTTTTCAAAATCATTTAAAAGTGATGGGACCTACTCACTTTCTATCTTTTTATTATTATTCTTAATATTCGTAATAAACAGTAACATGACAATTTGAATGGATTCGAGGGGAGTATTTTTCAATGACCACGATGCATAACCGAAACTTATAAAAATATAATTATGATGGCTCCGGAATATTAGGTTGGTGAGGAATGGGCCTCGAGGTAGGTAATATGAGCAAGGACAAGAGTGGTGTATAGTATAATGAGCTTCAACAAACTCATTACAAATTTGTCTTTGGTATATACTCAATAATGCAGAATATCAAATAATGTATCTATTTTTATATATTCAGTGTATAATACAATCATGGATCTTTCAATGACACAGTCTTGGATAACAGAAGGGGCATCAAATAAAAAAAAATAAAAAAAAACCTAAAATAGAACCAGTAAAATAGTTTGTCTCAAGTGATGCTTAGAGCACTTCAAGCATACGTCTCAAAATTTTGCTTCTAAAGCTTCTCATATATGGCCCTCTATTTTACAATTGTATACAACACTTCTTCTGTTTTTTATTAATTATTTTATAAAATTGTGGACTCAATTCAATTTGCGAGTAAGACTGTAAGAGTATATTTAAAGAATTAAATTTGAAGAAAAATTTAGGGATATGCAAATATTTATATAAGGTCCATCCAATTTGAGAGATTTATTGGATGAAAACTTTCTTTCACTTTTAATTACTTTAGCATAAATTTAGAGTTTAAATGATTTTGATTTATTTGCTAAGAGTGCTCTAAGAGCATTCACAGAAAAAACTCTCAAAATTTTGCTTCTAAATTCATTTTTAAAGGTTCCCTTATATTATATTTTGTTCATATTTTACAAATGTATACAACATATCTTCTATGTTCTACTAATTATTTTATAAAAATGGTAAACCCAATTAAATTTGTGAAATATAAAGATTTAGGACGTTGTAAATTTGAAAAAAAATTAAGTATATGTAAAGAGTTTTATGGGGCTCATTCAATTTAGGGAATTTGTTGGATAAGGTTTTTTATAACACTTTTTATCATTTTAACCTAAATTGAAAGTTAGATATGATTAGAGCTGAGCTGTTGTGGCTTGTGAAAGTTTGTGCTATTCCTAAAAAAGATTAAATAGATAAATTTGGGCTTCTATCTAAGCGTTAAATAAATAAAGCTTGGGCTTCCCTCTAAATGAATGTCTGGGTTCGGGTCTATTGAATCCCACTGGGCACTTACTTTAGTATATACGGATACCGTCTCAGCTCTCCTTTATTCGGTAGTAAGGAGTTGAAGATTTAGGAGAATTTTGAAGAAGATGTAGCAATAAAAAAAAAGGGTTTTGACGAATTATATTACGAATTTTAGGAGATTTTGTAATTTTAGTCTGAACTTTTAATTTTGGCAAATTAAATCACGAACTTTTCAATTTTTGTAATTTTATCCCTAACTTTCAACTTTGACAAATTAAATTACGAACTTTTCAATCGCTAAAGATAAGCCTTGATGCTTCCACTCCCACTACTAAACAAGGAATGGCCTACAGAAAGATCCATGGCATTGGTTAGAGATTACCACAGGTAAAGGATTTAATAGGTAGTTATGATCCCCCCTACTATTATAAAAGCACGAAAAGGGCACCCTTCTATAGAGGGTTTTTAGGTACGTTTCCTAACCCCTTCGAGTTTTAGCGTTCGTCGTTAGCCCATATATTTTATCTGAGTGAAAAGTCAGGTAGTCAGTTTTACAATTTTATTCCGAACTTTCAATTTGGCGAATTAAACCACGAACTTTAGGGTGTTTTGCAATTTTAACCCGAACTTTCAATTTTGGCAATATTTATTCACATGCAACAATTAATACTTAGCACACTTGTTGCCTTGTCTTGTTCTATCCAACAATAGGTGTATATGCAACATTATTGTTGTCCTGCTAAATAAATTCATATTTATTTATGATCGATAAAGATATATAAAATAATATTGTACTATTTGTTATATTTTTATTATTTTATGTCAATAAAGTTTGATTAGGTTTTAATTGCAAAAATCGAAAAGTTCGTGATTTAATTTGTCAAATTGAAAGTTCGGGATAAAATTGTAAAAATTGAAAAGTTTCGTGATTTAATTTGCCAAATTGAAAGTTCGGGATAAAATTGCAAAAATTGAAAAGTTCGTGATTTAATTTGCCAAAGTTTAAAATTCATTGCAAAAATTGAAAAGTTCGTGATTTAATTTGCCAAAATTAAAAGTTCGAGTGAAAATTGCAGAACACCCTAAAGTTCGTGATTTAATTCGCCAAAACTCCTAAAAAGAAAATAAATTTGTATACATGAAAAGATATTATCACTGTTCTCATACATTCAAGAACTATTTTAAAAAATACGAAATTTTATTTATGAAAATTCTTATTTAATTTCTTACAAGCAAGATATTATCAATATTTATCATGAATTTCCATCATTGAATATTGGCAAGTTGTTAAATTTTCATCATGCGCACAGTTCGAGATTCTTTCTTTTTTTTTTTCTTAACATTTCTATGTGAAAAATCACCCGTGGTATTGCTTTATTTTGTATGAGACGAAAAACAACTAAAACAGTAGTCGTTTCTATACTTAGCCATCAATCTGGTGAAATAATATTAATTGAGTTGATTTAGATTTGATATGGCGTTAAACTTCTCAGATCCGTTTTTCACTATAAGTTCTTGATTTGAAACTTAATTTGTTAGGGTCAAAGTTGTTAATATTTCGAAATACTCTGGAAAATATAAGATACTGAATGATTAGAGATATGAATGTGCAGCTGCATTTTGTTAACTTACTATCCATTTGGCATTCATATATACCAGTACATCAGGTATGGGTATGGTCAGTATCAGATATCAGGTATGTGTATCAGATTGATATTTGATATTCGTGTTTGATATATTGAAGATATCGATTGGGGGTTCAATTTTTAAATGCCAAAACATAAAAGAGTAATCTTCTATAGCCTCTTTATAATTCACACTTTTTTACATACCAAAAATCTTTAAAAGACTAATATACCCTCAAACTTACAAAATAATAAAACAAAACTTAAATAAAAAAACAACAAAAAAACAAAACAAAACCCTACCCCCACCCACCCGCCGTCCCCATCTCTCTCTCTCCCCCAAATCGGTCCCCCCCACCCGACAATCTCTCTCTCGCTCTCCCAAATCGGTCCCCCCACCGCCATCGACCTCTCTCTCTCTCTCCATCTTTATCGTGACATCCCTCCTTCACGACCTCACGAAAGCTCCTCCTCACAATCGATTGATCGTCGTGAACGGAAGAACACGAGCAACCGTCGCCACAACTGCCGCCGCAATGAGTCGCCGTCGATGTCCTCCGGCGAAGAGGAGGAAAATTCGAATTTTCGAATCCCGAATCTACCTGTTAGTGCTCTTTCTTTTTTCGAAATTATGCTTAAATCTTCGATTGAATGCATGTTTATTTAGTTCTACATGTTAGAAATTGTTATATGTTAGAGTTAGAATTTTTATGTGGAAGATTTCGACATTATTTTTTGTGTATAGAGTTCGAGATTTTTGAATTTGTTGGTGTTGGGTAGTTCGACATTTGTTGTGTTGGTTTGGTGTTCTTATTGGGGTCGATGGAGGTGGGAAAGACGACGGCGAAGGAATCTGCCGTGCTCACGATGGGCTTCCCATCGTGAGGTCACGGTGAGGTTACCATCGTTAGACCACGCCATGCTCTATTCGTCTCCTAAAGTAAACCTTTACATGAGGTTTACTTTATTGATTTATTGATGAAATTAGGAGAGTTTTATTTGAAATATCCGGTGATCATCAAGCCGAGACATTCCTAAGAACCAGTGTTGTTGGGCGGTTGATTGATGCGAGAAGAAATCAGAGTGGAAGTAATGCGCTAAATCTGACAATAGCCCGACAGTTGCAAGGGATTGGTGGTAATTGGGTACCAGAGAACGAGCTTTGATTTTATCTTGATCATACGGCCATTCGTATGACGGCAGTGGAATATGCTCTCATCACCGGGCTTTACTTTGGAAACTCTACTTTTAATTCACATGCAGTTCATGTACCTCCTAGAACTGGCATTCACTACAGATTTTTCAACGGCCGAGAGATTAAGACCAATGAGTTGCGCGACGCCTTCAACAGAAAAGAACTTGGGAGAGACATCGATGACTATTTGAAGGCGGCCAACTTGCTCATTTACTATTATTTCCTCCTATGTCGGGACAAACCCACCATAGAGGATTGGGCATAAACGTTAGTTGAAGACTTCGAGGCTTGGGATGTCTTCCCATGGGGCTCGTACACATGGGGAGCACTGTGTCACTATGTGTACAACGCCCAGACAATCCCCAAAGACTACTACCTCTATGGTCCGGTTTTGGCTTTACAGATTTGGACTTATGAGAAGATTCCGGCGTTGGGAGATCGATGTGGAATCAAAGATCGCATCGAGAGAGTGTCCTGGTGCTTGATGTGGGCCACAAGAGTGATGAAAGTTGATTTCACTCAATTCTTCGATAATATACGGGTACATTTATGATCTTATAATGTTTTCATTCATTCAATGATGCTATCTATATTAGTTTCTAAAATTCTAATATTACATTTTCATTACCTTTGCAGCTTCAGGTATTGGAAAGTTTTGAAGCTACGGAAGCAGAGCGTTATGAGTATTACATGCTGAGCTTCGAAAATGGAGACCCTTTTGATGTTCGATATATACCTCCCAAACAAATTGCTTTCAGAAATAACCCGACTGCAAAGAATGCAAAGCAAAAGACTGTGGAAAAGTTGAAGCAGTTAGTAGCAAGGGTGGCCCGTGGTGACCCGACACGATAGATGTCGAAGCGTCGTCGAGAGGGTACCCCACCACCTCGCAGTTCACAGTGTGGACCCTCGAGAGAGCCAGACAGGGTCTGTTGTTTGCACGGACGACCATGCCCCCTCCATGATGAGGGCACGAGCAGCAGGGGGGACGAGATTGAGCGCCGGTTGAGGAGCGTTTTGGACGACGAATCTGACAACAGCTTCCTTGCTAAACTGACTCGGAGAATGAGTCAGTTTTTTGTTATGAGGCGCCCAGACAATCCTCCACAACAGTCACATAGGAGTCGTAGGACGGCATTGAACGCGGCCCGTCACTCTACCTCGGCATTCGACGCTCAGATGCGGACTGGTAGGATCGACCAGGACTTGGATCCGGCCCGTCACTCTTATGTTGCAGGTTTTAGTCACATGCAGACTTCTCTAGTTCGGCCCCAGCACTCTCTAGTTTGACCCCAGCACTCTCCAGTTCGGTCACACCATTTTGCAGTTGGGTCCCACCACGACGAGAGGCAGACTTCTCACCATTCTGAGCCAGTGCCTTCCCGCCGCTCTCACCGACAGACTTCCCACCACTTTGTACCGGTACCTTCCCGTCACTCTCACCAGCAGACTTCCCACCACTCTTAGCCGGTGTCTTCCCGTCACTCTCACCGGTAGACTTTCCACCACTTTGAGCCGGCCCCTCCTCACGACTTTGCGGCTCCTTCTCAGCATCCTCAAATCGGTGTTATAGTCCGTGATGAGCCGTTCCAGCAGTTTGGGCTGTTCCAAGCCGATCAGGAGGCGCAGTCCTCACAACAAATTGGTCAGGACTTGTTTGCCCAGCTCTTTCGGCCGATGCCGATGTCGGCCCCTTACGAGACAGCGCAGTAGCCCATTCTAGAGACTCCGCAGCAGCCCATTCACCAGACGTCGCAGCTGCCACCTTACTATACACCTTTGCAGCTAACCTATGGTTCGAGTGAGCACCAAGGTTCTAGCTCACACACTCCCCAGCAGCACGTTGTAGATGATCCGGTTAACGAGGATGATGCTCAATATGAGGAGCCGAATGAGAGGGGTGGTGAGGAGGTAGGTGATGTTGCCTTCGGTCCTCGGCAACGTAGACTGTCTGCTGCTGTCCGCACCCCTTTTCAGGGTGCAACTCCAAGTAGAACAGAGAAGTTGAGGATGATGTATACTGACTTTAGGAGACAAGGATATGAGTGTTATGTGCCTGTGATTGAGACGGGTCATCGTCTAACAAACAAATTATTTGATCTGGTGGAGGATCGGAGGGAGGACTTCCGTCAAGAAGTAAGTTAGTAATTTTATATAGCAAGTTTATACTTATATTGAAATTGATTTGAAATTTATATTGTCTCAGGTAATAGACCTCTACGTGCTTTCGGTTCGCACGAGGATCCGAATGCATAACAGGATTGCTCCAAATATTGGGCCAACTAACACGATCATCATCGGCACTCAGTTACTTGTAAGTTTTTAATATATATTCTATACATTTTACTATAAATATTGAAAAATGATATTTATCTTGTATGTTGTCAATTTGATAGCAAGTTTTGCGCCGAGCTGCAACTCCTACATCCGGATGATACAAAATTCATGCACATGAAGGGAAAGTCCTCGTATAAGCTTTGGAAGATGCATCCGGGATTAGAGGACATTGTATACGGGCTAGACTATCCAAATTCCATTCCATGGTCGAATTGCAAACATGTAAGTGTTTAATGAAATATATTTCAAATTTCTTACCATTAATTGATTTAAATTATTCTATTTTTTTTTATTGAAACAGATCTGCGCTCTGTGTAATGTCTTTGAGAATTATTGGGTCACGATTCGGATAAGTATCACGATTCGGATAAGTATTGCTGATTGGACGGTTGAGTTGTACGACTCAATGTCACACGAATATGATCAGCAAAGGGTCGCACCTATTGATTACGAGCTCAAGCTCATTACTCGTCTCGTTCCTCGTCTACTAACTCTCTCAGGCTATTGGAATAACAATTCAACAATGACGAAGTGAGATGGTGAAATGAAGCTTTTGAAGATGCCGATCAAAGGCCAGTTTGCCCAGACAGACAGTCACAGTTGCGGCCCCTTTGCATGCATGTATTTGGATCGTTTGATTAGTAGTAAGCCGAGACACCTGGGGAGCATCACCGAATGCTACATTCAAAGATATCGGTGGCTCGTAGCGACTAGGATTTATTGGCTTGTTGTACTTGACAACGTCTAGTTTTATGTATATGTATGGTGTTTGAAACATAACTTTTAAATCTTATTTCCTCGTGTAGTTGTTAGTTTATGTATTTCAATATTATTTTATGAGGTAGTTTTGTTAGTTTATCGAGTTTATGGTGTTTGAAACATGTATTTGGATCTTATTTTTGTGGTATAGTTTCTTAGTTTATCGACTACATGAATGAAATAGTTTTGAGCAGGTAAATTATCTCACTCTCGGGTCTGGTCACGACAGGCCAACCATCATGACCTCACGATGACGATGCCATCGTGAGCTCACGATGGAATGTCATCGTGAGGTCATGATGGTAGGGCAGTCGTGAGGTCACGATACATCCCATCGTGAGCTCACGATGAGGACGCTGAACCCCATCTTGACTTTAGAATTTTTGACTAATTATGGTGTTTTAACCGGTTATATTAGTTTGGTACGTGTTAAATATGTTCTACTTAACATTGAAATACATCAACAAATGAAAAATTACACATTTAAACACACAATTATAGTGTTGGCGAGATGTGTGACACAACAATGAATAAATTACTATATGTTACATATACAATGACTCTTGCATTTGATAAACAATACACCTCTAACATTAACCCATTTAGTGTTTCTTTGATATAAGACCGTAAAATATGATGTGCAAATATTTTTTAAGATAAATATAACATTACAAGACTAATTAATTATTATTTTCGACGTAATTGATCCGGTTTATTAGTTCACGACGGGATAAAAATATCATCGTGAACCTGATCGTGAGAATGTCATCGTGATCACGATGATTACGCCAAACGTGACCTCACGGTGGCTTCTTTATCGTGAGGTCACGTTGCATCACCCATCGTAATCTCACGATGGCGATGCCATCGTGACCTCACGATTATGATGCGTTCGTGAGGTTACATTTGGCGTGGTCATCGTGACATGTCCAAAAACTCGAAAAAAAAAATATTTTCATCAAATTAGCATTAATAAAACGAAACATCAAATTCAATACAAATCTAGTAGTTTAGTATAAATTCATACAGAACCCTTAAACAAATCACCAAATAAAGTCACCAAATAAGTCTAGTAGTTTAATATGAATAAAGTTCAAACATAACTTTTAAACAAATCTAAACTACAACCAACACACTAATCGGCTTCTAGAGCCGTGGAGGGTGACGCACCATCGTGCGCTGATTTATTTCGGGCCTCAAGTTCCGGCGGCAACCAAGCAATGTCCCTCAGGATCAACACTCAGCATCTAATAATTTGTTGTGTTGACTCCATCACCTGAAAGATCACGGCATCATCTACTTTGAGGTCGAAAGTGCGTGTGAATTGTTTCCACCCTGCATACTCAAACTTAGGTTTCTTCAAAAATCCAAGGTACATCAACTGACATTCGGTTCCATTATGATTGGCAACCAGTGGCACATCCGCACGAGGAAGTTTACAAACAATATGTGCTGGTATATGCTATATTGCACACAAGGCATTGATTAAAAGTCATACAAAATAAATTAATTGTTTGTTTAGTGGTAGAAATTCTTACCAAATGCCAAGGGGCCGAAACATGTGACTTGGCTAGGATAACATCGAAAAAGGGCTTGTCTCCTGATAGACAACACAAGTTTGAATCGGATGGGTTGGTTGACATCTACAACCATCCAAATGCGACAAAACATAAAGCGAACATGAACATCAACATCAACCAATTAAATTCAATAATTTGCCACGTTTTATGTTCAACCAATCACTTTAATTCATACATATGCCGAAAACATAAATCGAACATCATTATCAACATCAACATCTCCAACCAACTTCAACAATTGGCACATAAATTGAAAAATTCTTACATATCAACAACATCAACATATTCCTATAAATTCAACATAGCAAACCAAATTAAAAAATAACAACATATATCGAACATAAAACAATAACAACATCAACATATCAAACAAAATTTTAGAATTCTTGCAAAAGAATACTAGATAATCAATTCATCAAAACATAAAACCAAAGATAATTTCATAACTCCTATAATTGGGTGACATTAGGGTCGAAGAAACGTACTTCCAATCGGAAACGAGCGGTGGGGGCGGCGGTGAACAAGAGAAGCGGAGGTAGTGAAAAGAGGGAAGAGGGAGATATGAATGAGATAATAATGATATATGTTGGGTATTGGGGGAAAAAAGGTAATGTACGTATGGTTGAAATAAAAAGTTTGAGATTATGTCCCACTTTATCAGGAAATCTGGCTATCTCATCGTGACCTCACGATGGCAATCCCATCGTGAGGTCACGATGGTTTTGTCATCGTGATCAAGGCAGGGACTCACCAAAAATCATCTATGTAAGCAGATAATACCTGTCTCAAAAATTCTGAACATAAAAACAGATATTAAAGGTTTAAAAAGGTCAATACAATGCCAAAACTCAACAAGTTCTATTACTCCTATATTTCATCTTCAATTGGGTCAGGACATGCCCTAATATCATGACCCTCACGACGGCAATTGCTACATCTTTTTTTCCTCCGGCGTCGTTGATTTGATTCTACTCCCCCAAAATCATGAAAAGTTTGTTCATCATCTGTTTGTTGGAGAGGGATATTCAAATCAACTCCACCAGGGGGAATAGATGTCGTGCATTTTTTTCTGTTGTGCCCAGATCCACCACACCTTGAGCAAACTTAAGGACGTCGTGCTCTCATGCCTTCAACTGCTGACCGAACACGACTCGTTCTTGGACGACCAGCCTGACGTACATCTTCTGGAGGATAAACCCTAATTGATTTGATCTCCGGCGGCACATTCCACTCATAAAGGTGTGGTATTTGATTGATATGCTCAGCATAAGTCTGTCTTAGGCCGTCTTGTTTGAAATATCTATGTACGAAATCGTACACATTCAAACCAATGCCGGCCCGCCTGTTAAAATAGGAAAAATGGAATTACTTACATAAAAAATGAATATAAAAATAGTAGAAAATTATAACAAATATTATAGATTTTACCTTATAGCGGCAGCAGCATGCTTACATGGAATCCTATCCTCATCGAAGATACGACAGTCACACGTCCAATTTTGAAGTTCGGCTTGATATTGTTGATAATCTTCGTCTACTTTATAAACATGCTCGGTGATTGCTCGAACAATAAGCGGGAGAATCACTTGCACGGATAGAGAAAGTTTGTTGAATGTAGTGACAGTCATCACATGATCTCTCGATTCAGCATCGGTACACCGCTTGTCAAACTAATTCTCCAATGTGTGATGAAATGTTTCAATTAATGAGCACACTGGTAAACGTCTACCCCACCACAAAACACTGTTCATGGCTTCGACAGTATTGGATGTCAGTAATCCATAGCGCCGCACAGGACACTTTGGCCTAGCCCACCTCTCTGGTCCAATTTGAGAAAGTCGTCTGTGAGCACCATTAGGACTTACAGTGTACAACAATTTAAAAAAGTTTTCAAACACTTCGTGGCGATAACTAAATGATGCTTCATAAAAGAGTGTGGCCACAGTTTTGCCGTATGGGGTCAAATTTTTCTGCAGATGGTGATAGCACAATCCGTGGAATGCATTTGGATAGACGGTTCAAACTGCATTCCTAATGATCTTATGTTGGTCGCTCACTATCAACAAATCTTCGGGAGGATTGAAGCATTTGCGTAGGTTATAAAGAAAATAATTCCACAACTCATCGTTCTCTATTGGACCAAGGCCAATTGCAAGCAGAAACACTTGCTCGTTCCCATCCTTCGTGCAGGCAATAAATAAGGTTCCTTTGTTTCTCCCCTTAAGATGAGTCCCATCTACTATGAGCACAGGTCGAAGACACTGCTCAAATGCTCTAATACACTGTCCAAGGGCAAGGAACATGTGACAGAACTCTCCTTCACTAGTCGTCTGCAAGTCGTATACAGTCCCAGGATTACGTTGTTTCAACAAATACAAATACGACGGAATCTTCTGATATGATGAGGGGAAGTCACCGTACATTTTCTCTATCGCTAGCTGCCTTGTTCACACTTCAAAGTTGTATAACATTTGAACACCGTATCGCATGCGCATCTCTGTCATCATCTCCTTTGGCCTCAAAACGACCTTCTCATCTATCAATTTCTTAGAAAAATAAAACGCGGCCACCTCGCTACTCACCGACCTTGCACGTGCAGTACGGTTCAAATCTGATCGGCAACTGTGATCCAATGTCAACTTAGTAATCCGAAAAAGAGTTGCACATTCCACAGCACACAACCTAAACGTACAATTCTTTCTACCACTCCTACATAGGTACACTGCACGGTTCGAAGCGGAGCGATTGGTCTTACACTGTACAAAGTGCTCCAAATGATACATTCCTACAACTATCCTCAACTCTTGCACTGATCGAAATATGGACCCTACCTCAAGACTACCATTGATGATGATAGACCGCTCAATCCACGCCAACGGTATTGCGCTTTCAATGTCTGGATGTGGAATGATCCAATTGCGCTGTGTACGCTCATACTCAACCTTGTTTTCTGATTGATGGTCCGATGAAAAGTGTCGCTGCCCCATGAGCCTATCTGTTGGGAAATTTATTAGTAAAAGTTTTGATGAATTCCAAAACCGACTGACCCCAACCGAGTAGATGTTGCCAGAACTTAATTTATGCTCGCTGTTTGAGCAAAGTTAAGATTTTATCTTTACAGGTCTCCAGCTGAAGATGGCAACAAGGCATCACTCAGACAGAACATCAGTTATGATGAAAGACAACTGAGAGTTCATTTGTTCAGATGGAATGAGGGGGAAATCTTCAGAACATCAGTTGTGAAGGAAACCAACTGAGCGTTCATCAGATGAGAAGCAGTGAAGAGGAAGAGAACATCAGATGAAAAGGAAGTCATCTGAGGGTTCAAACCCAACTGACTAAATACAAGGAAGACAACTGAGTGTTTAGTTTCAGAACATCAGTTGTAGAACTCAAATAAGAAGATCAACATGAAGTTCAAAGTCAGCTGAGAGTTCGACGGTTCAGAACATCAGCTGAAGACCACTCAGATGAAGATCAAGATTTTCAACCGACTAACCGAGGTTGACTATCACAAAGGGTTGAATTTGAATTTCAAAAGGAAGTCACATGAGGGTTTGACCGTTCAGTCATTACCCCATTTGGCCCAACACAAGGCTGTCTCAGATGGAAAGCAGAAGAGCACAGATGCCATATCGGGAAAGTCTGCAGAGATGAGAGACAAGCCGTCGCTATCAAAGAACAGAGATCAACAGCTCCTCCAGCGGCTAGTTGATTCTCTCCGCCTATAAATAAAGGCTTCCATTCATTGAAAAAAAGAAGAAGAAGAGGGAAGACACACAAGAGAAGACACACGAGACGAGACAGAGCGAAAGAAAGAACTATATTCCTTACTCGAGCTATCTTAGATTTAGTCTCTAAGAACATCACTTGTTGAGAGTTCTAGAGCATTAGATTGTGTCTGAGTGTCTTTAGATCGAACCTTGAGAACATCACTTTGTGAGAGTTCGTAGAGTGTTAGATCCCAGCTCACTTCTTGTTCGAGCTCTTAGTTGGAACATTATCTTTCATACCTGAAAAGGTTTTAGGATTCTACTCTTCCTGTAATTGAGTAGTTAGGTTGTCAAGTACCGGCAAACTTGACATAGGTTGTTAAGTACCCGTAAAATTAACTGTAAAGGTTGATAAGTACCCGTAAACTTATTGCAACGGTTGCACAGCCCGGGTAAGCTGTGTGGTTTGTCCAGAAGAACTTGGACAGAGTTGTGTGGACTCACAACTCCCCGTGGATGTAGGAGAGTTATCTCTGAACCACGTTAAATCTCTGTGTGCTCGTGTTTTTCATTACTCAGTTATTTCTAGCTTACTCATCTGTCTGACTAACCAGCATACAAACTGCATCCGCACATATTCAACTGTTTTGGTTATTGACCAACCCTGCACTAAAAAGCGTGAGTTGCTTCAAGGAGTTTTAATTTCCACCACATTCCGCACAGGCTTACTCTTCCAGCTGAGGTTGCTTACTCAGCTGTGAGATTCCAACTGAGTCCGTTTTACTCGGTTGAAGTAATTTTTAAGGGTTAAGTTTTAAAATCCTAACTGGTGTATTCCCCCCCCCCCCATACACCAGTAACTCGTTTCGGGACCATCACTATCCATTTGTACCGGCTGTCCAATCCAAGCATAAAACTCTTCTTTCATTGATTCAAGCAATTTTTTACGACGATCTTCCTCTTCATCTTCGGATGTAGACACCGCTTCATCCTCCTCATAATCTTCATCATATTGATCATCATCATCATCGTCACTATCATCTTGTGCATCCGAGGTGCTAACTCTCACATTAACTTCAGGGGCGAAGTTTCCGCGGTTTTCAATCACATAAACCTCCGGATCCTTTTTAGGGTCCGCTAACCATCGAAATAATTCTAAATCGCCCTACAATAGCACTTTTTCTTTCATGCCGTTAATGGTTGTGAGGTACCATAACACATATTCGGTCTCCTTCCCACCATTCAAACTCTCTCTAATGAGTTGCACAAGGTTAGCACGATTAATCGTGCCAGGGTCGATGTAGACAACAAATAAATCCCCGTCCATATATGTTGATCGCTCTCAATTGTTGGGCTTGTGTTAAAATAAAAGGGATGTATTTTTGTCCCACATCGGTTATATGATCAAAGTGTAGGAGCTTCTTAGGGCTATATAAGAGGCTAGGTATCTTTGATGCAATTGCACCAAGTTTTACACTTTAGTCTTTTGTTTGACTCTAGGTAAATTCCTTGTCTCGGGTTGTGAGAAAAGGTGAGAGTTATTTGAAAGCTTGTAATAGTGTAGGGGTGTCGAGTTTATATTGCTTGGTGTGGTGGGTCGTGGTTTTTTCTCCGGTTTTGGAGTTTCCACGTTAAATTCTTGTGTTGTTGATTGTTCTTTATTTTTCCGTCTTATTTCTTGTCTATTATCGTTTTCCCCTAGTTGGGATAGGGACGTGATTTCCTAACAACTGGTATCACAGCGCCAGGTTCTGAGACAAGTTCGAGGTTCTCTTGTCGGGCAGCTGTTTAACTTGGGGTGGAGAAACGATGGGTTAAGTTCAATGAAGTTTGATGTGGAGAAATTTGATGGAAGAATCAGTTTTAGCTTGTGGCAAGTGCAAGTTAATGTTGTGGTGATACAATCTGGGTTACACAAGTTTTTGGGAGAAAAAAAAGGGCTACACCAGGCAATATGAATCAAGGTGGAGCGGTTGCGGCAAATAGCTCCGAGGAAGCAACTAACATTGTGATAGAAAATGATGATGCCCTCTAATTGTTGAGGACATGGACATCCTTATGGCATCTTCAACTGCCATGGACGAGGATGTGACGATGTTAGTTGGACCACATTAACGTTGGTTTGGCGTTGATGCACGGTGTGTGGTGGAAGTTATGTCAACGGCTGAAGGACTTTTAGGAGGGCCAAAAGCTAGGAGTTGCACCATAAATTTCAGCGGGTTCTTTGACATGTGCCGAAGGAAAATCTTAGATGGTTGATTCTAAGTATTCTACTCATATGGTGGAGTAGGTTTGTGGTTCTTTAGTTTAAGAATCATGATTGTCGACGAAGACAATGGAGTATTTCTTTTATTTTAACAAGGTGGAGATTGTTGGGCTTGTGTTAAAATAAAAGGGATGTATTTTTGTCCCACATCGGTTATATGATCAAAGTGTAGGAGCTTCTTAGGGCTATATAAGAGGCTAGGTATCTTTGATGTAATTGCACCAAGTTTTACACTTTAGTCTTTTGTTTGACTCTAGGTAAATTCCTTGTCTCGGGTTGTGAGAAAAAGTGAGAGTTATTCGAAAGCTTGTAATAGTGTAGGGGTGTCGAGTTTATATTGCTTGGTGTGGTGGGTCGTTGTTTTTTCTCCGGTTTTGGAGTTTCCACGTTAAATTCTTGTGTTGTTGATTGTTCTTTATTTTTCCGTCTTATTTCTTGTCTATTATCGTTTTCCCCTAGTTGGGATAGGGACGTGATTTCCTAACACCAATGACCGCCGTGATATATAATAATACGGCGTAAAGACATCTGAAATTAAGAAAATATACACAAATAAAGTGTAAACAATCAATGAAAATACTTGTTTAGCACACATCTGTGGTGGTCACGATGGTGATCACCATCGTGAACACGGTGAACTTCTGCATCGTGACCATGGCAGAATTCGTGGTTAGCTTAGAACTAGGTATTTCAACTTCTTTTAACCCCCCGATACCATGAAGTGTTTAATTTAAGACATCATTATATGAACAAAATAACATATTTCATGACATAAGATGAAAACCCTAATTTCACCCTAACAATACCCTAATTTCAGAAGCAACTATATCAAATGAACAAACATTATGCATATTATGCTTACCTTTGTATGAAGTAAGGAACGCCACGGAGCCCCCTTTGATGCTTTCGTTCTTCTTGGGCGAGATCTTGGATGCTTGGAATGATGATTCGTTTTTGTTTTTTTTTTTGTGAGTATGTTTGTTGATTGTGTATGTTTTAATGTGAGGTTATGAGTTTGAATGTGATTATTCTTCCCCATTACTACCACCACCAACCTCAGTGGCTTCATTTATTACCTAGTACATCTGAAAATATTCACCAAATCGAATGTGCAGATGCATTAATTAGTTTCGCATGCATCAGTCTTGGTCACGATGGAAGTGCCATCGTGACCACACGATGTGACTGCCATCGTGACCTCACGAGGGAATTTCCATCGTGAACACCCCATCGTGACCACGTGCGGAGTCAAAAATCTGACACGGTTGACTTTGAAAACTAAGGGTATTTTGTACTTTTACAGGATTTTGGTATACAAAAGAGTGTGTTTTAAAGAGAGGCTATAAAAGAAGTGTGATTTATATTTTGGTATTTTTTTGTTAGTTTCCTCTATCGATTGATATCAAGTGGGAAGGAAAGTAGAAATATGAGTCATATACTAGCAAAAATTAATATATGAAAATATTGAAAATTAGCATATCAAGTATATTAAATATATCAATTTGATACCCATATATTGATATACCAAACACAAGATATGAATATAAACTATATTAATACCCCTACCTGATATACATATATGGATACCAGACGAGTTCTTAAACTAATTAGGTCGCGCCACTCTAAATTTTACTCTAACTTAAGTGGAACTGAATAACAATTGAATTGACCCACTCTAAATCTATTAATATTCTATCTCATTTCTTTATATGGAAATATGTCATGTGTACGTACGTATAACATATAATCATATGTGGATTAATTATTAAAAACCCGAGTAATTAATATTCATAAGAGCATCTCCAAGAGATTCTCTATAATGGAGAATTTTTTTCTCTATTATAGAGAAGAAATAACACATCATCTCCAACAATTGCTCTATTTCTTACTTTATTTTCAAAAAAATCATATTATCTCTTTAATTTTACACATTATAACCTTATATTAATCATAAGATATAAATTAATAAAAAATAAATGCACAAATCAAATAAAATTAAAATAATATTTTTAGTTACTGAAAATTAAAAGTTTCAATATTTCTATATAACCCAAGGTACGAGCCTCATTAAAACCTCTCATATTGAAATCATTGAGTAGGAAAAAGAGTACTCGTCTAATATTATTGCGACAAACATTTACTATCTAATAATAAAACATTCTAATCCTATGAATTAGAATATTCATCCCACAAATGATCGATTAATGCATTCCGGGTCTTGAAGGTGATGGAAGTGGTGGGGATGATCTTTCTGAATTTTAGAATTAGTTGTACTTTTGATTTTCGTATCTTTAATATTGTTGGAATCTAGTTTTTAATTTTCATATCTATAATGTTGTTGGAATCTAGTACTCATGTTGTCGTAATGTTGTTGAAATTTATTTTTAGTTATTTATGTTGTTGGAATTTATTAGTTATTTTATATGCCAAATATTTTTAATATACTATATATAATCTAATATCTAAAATATAATTACATGTAATAAAAGAAAAGAAAAAACAAAAAAAAAATTATAGAGGAATGAATAGTGTTCCTCTATTTATAGAGAGATACTATTCATTTCTCTATTATAGAGTAAAGGAATAGAGTATTGTTGGAGGAAAAATGGCCTCTAAAATAGAGTGGAGAGCTATAATAGAGCATTGTTGGAGATGCTCTAGGTAGAATAGAATTGACCACACACTCTACCTTGATACTATTTTTTACCACTTCAAATATCTAAATCGATTAACACTCTCTCTCTCATATTTAAAAAAAAAAAAAGATGTCATGTCTACGTATAACATTATAAAGATGTGTCCCCTCGGAAAAGAGTATACATTATAAATATGTGAATTAATTATCATAATAATTAACGAGTGATTAATATTTCCCAAGTCATCTTCCATTTATATATTTCCACCATGAGTGTGTGTGGCTATAATTTCTCAATTGTAATATTCCAACCCACTTGCAAGATCCTCACTTGTCACATTTCTTGGTTAGTTAGATATTATTTTACTAGTGGGCTATATATATATACATATCGAGTTGTAATTAATAATTTCCCAAATTTACTGTTACAATATATTCTATTTATTAATTAATTTATATTTCTAGCTCATTCAATGAAGATAAGAGGCTCTCTTTTTTATTCTTATTTTAATCTGTGATTCAATTTTGCTTTGGTACCACTGACATGAGGCACTAATTGGGCCCATGATAAAACCAGTTCTGAAGTCTTTACTAAGCTTTCATATCAAACAGTTCTTTTTTTTTTTTTTTTTTTTTTTTTTTATTATTATTCTGAAATTTCTTGTTATTATTTTAGGTCTTGTAGTCTGTTCACAACTAAACAAATAAACCTGTGCCAATCCGAGCTATTTAGGTTTTGTATTTTTTGATAAGATGGTACAAGCCCGTATATGGATTTTATTTAAAATCTAGGTTTTATTAATTATTGTATCTGCTGATGGTAATCGAATTATGGATGGGGAGTAGCTAGGTTTTTGATATCTTATTGGATTCGTTATAGCTTAAGCTTATATAATGCATAGGTTCATCTATTATATTGGATCAGTTTATATATATAGATAAACTTTAATATACTATTTAACAACAAATAAAAAGAAGTAAAGTATATATATGCTCGATTCGTATAATTATTTCAACAATTAGCTTAACATTGGTGATTCAAGAGGTAACATGACTGAATCGATATCACTTGATAAATAACCAAATAAAGTTGCAAAAAGAATGTCAATTTAATAATTATTTCCACGTGTATGGTGGACGCTTGACATGCATGCGCCAATTTTATTATTTATTTTTCATGGTGGACGTGTGAATCACACGCGCTCTTTTTTTTATTTAATTTTTTATTTTTAAATTCATCTTTATTAATTATATATGATCAATTTATTTAAAAATATACCCATCGATCAAGTTGCATTGCATATATATACACACACATATATACCTAGCTATATGTGTGTGTGTGTGGTAGAAACGTTTTCATCTTGTTTCAATCATTTTATAATCTCATCATTATTCAGCCATCTGGATATGAGAAACCACATAGCCTTGAAGTGGACCTGGTTAATTTTATCGACCTTCCTTCATATACACGAAAGAGAGAGAGAGTTGTTATTACTAATTTTCTTTGTGATAGTTGTCACTTTTGTAATGAATAACTGCATATACAAATCTTTGTGAACAACATATGTGACGGCATCGCCGATGAGACCTAACTTAAATAGCTGGTTGGGTTTAATCCCGCTGAAGAGCGGTGTAGTGTATATTCCCACCTTAATTTGGTGGTGTAGTGGTCTCGCCTGTGTGCGGAGCAGTGGTTTCACCTATGTGGTGTAAAGATCTCATTTATATGGTAGTGTAATGCTTTATTTGATAATATACATATATAACTCATTATAATTCCTCAAAAAAAAAAGTGACGGCATCATTAATACACCATTATCGACAAATTTACTGTAAATATCTTCGAACAATATATACTTAATTGGCGTTTATTGTTTCCAAAATGAAATTAATACCAAAATGCATCAGCTACAAAAGAAAAACTTATTGTATAGTAGAAAATAAATAAATGTGGGTCTATAATCTGTTAATCAAGGTTTTTGCATGGTTCCCATTCTTATAGTTCTCCCCTCTGTCATGTTCATAATGCAATATATTTCTTTTTGAGATGTCTCATTCATCTTGCAACGTTTCCTTTTATAGAAATAATTAGAAAATCACTTTATCTACTTTGTTCACTTTAAAACTACTTTATATCACATCAGTAACACTTTTTTCACTTTAAAATCATTTTATATCACATCAACAACACTTTATTTACTTTAAAAATATTTTATATCACTTTATTAATAAACTAATCACCATCTTTACTTTTAATACTCTTTTTCTTAATACCCGTGTCGAAAAAAAATGTTGCATTATGAACGGGATTGAGGGAGTATTAATTTTCAGCACAAACATATTAATCATGTAGAATTCATGAGGTACATATATCTCCACCTAAATGGCTAAAAATGGTTTCTTCTCGTAGGGGGCAGTACAGCTCAGATGTTTCTGCATGGGAATTATTATTATAAGGCTACTTGTTACATTTTATTTACAAATACGTACATATAAATCAGAGAAACGTTCCATAACATCTCTTTCAAAATCCACCAAGCTAAATTACAAAAATTATGTATATTTTATTTTAAGGCTGCAGTTAAAATAATCCATCTTTTTTCCTATTGGCCAACCATGTCAATATTCCTCCAATCAGCTCAACAAATTGAGCAGGCAACTCTTGATTGTGGGGGATGAGAGCGACATCTACTATACATATACGTACATTCAAAAAAATATATAGTTATCCCTCTTATATATTACTACCAAATAAATATTATAGTATCATGCATGTATATATGTATTAATTTGTTTAATTAAATTTTTCATATTAATCGATACAATTCATCATTTTCAAAAATACACGCGCACCAACAATTAATCTCGCGTATTTATAGACAAATTATTAGAATCAAGGGTTTCGTTTGGTATATGCTGTTGAAATTGTTACACAGATTGCATAAATATTTTATTTGCATTTGATATATACAAAGATTAGGGAAATAGACATAAATCATAAATGTTACTGAACTTAAGACTATCCGCAGTGTTAGTGTCTCTATGAGGTGTCTCTATGGGGTGTGATGGAGATAGAGACAGTCAGCTGCAGTGGGACTGTCTCTAGGGTGTCTCAATCTAATTAGTTTATTAATTTTGAATATTAATTTTGTCAATATATCACTGTCTCGAGACAGTCTCGAAACAGTGGATGCTGCATTGGGCTATCTCTATGGATTGGGTGTCTGGAGACACCCCATAGAGACATCCACCGCATACAGTCTAACTAGTAACTAGTGCAAATTAAGTCATGTATACACAATTTATTTTCTCAGCGCTCAATTGATCTCATCAAAGTTCAAACCCATAATTATCCACGTCATCAGTCGCTTCTGTTACCTTTCTTCTATTCCAACTTGCACCTCTCTCTCTCTCTCTCTCTCTCTCTCCACCCTCTATATTATCCATGATTGAACTTTGATGAGCCTGTTAGTCTTTCTTTCTTCTCCAAATATTGATTTCTATCATCGTTAGTCGTTGATCGTCATGTCTGGAGTCAAAGGAGAAGTAAGCGTCTCTCTCTCTCTCTCTCTCTCTCTCTCTCTCTCTCTCTCTCTCTCTCTCTCTCTCTCTCTCCACAACAATTAAAACACACACACACACTCTCTAGTTAGTGCAATTATGAGTGGTAATTCTTGATTGAATTGCAGGTGATGTGGCCGAGGTTGGTGGCAAGCAAGATATTCGGAAAGAGATTGGGAGGCAACAATTTTGTGGCCGATTATCCTATCGACGACGATATTAATATTAATGATCCTTTGATGGAATTCCCCACCTTCAATGATCACAACTCTCTCACTGCTTCCAACACCGCCATTATCAATAACCATAGCCACGACGAAGAAGAGACGCGAAATTACAAGTATATATATTTGCTTAATTACTTGATTAATTCATGTACTTAATATAGATTATATTATATTCACGTAAATAAAATTCATAATTATAAGTCTTTCTCTTATTATCTTTGAAATGAAAGGGTATTTGTTAGCACTTGGAACGTCGGAGGAGTTTCACCAGCTGACAATTTCGATATGGATGGCTTGATAGACCATTCCAACCCCTGCGATATCTACGTTTTCGGGTAATTAATTAACATTATTATTAATTTAATTTCATGTTGTATATATTTTATTTTGAATTAATTAAGCATATATGTATGCATGCGAAGATTTCAAGAAGTTGTGCCGCTGAAAGCTGGAAATGTGCTGGGATCGGAGAAGAGCAAGATTTCGATGAAGTGGAATTCCTTAATAAGATCTGCTCTAATGAAAACACACACAAATAATAATATAGAAGAAAGCAAAGTGAAAAGAGACAAAGGCTGTAGATACAGATGCATCATCAGTAAACAAATGGTGGGAATATTGATCTCAGTTTGGGTTCGGGCCGAGCTCCGGCCCTACATCCGAAACCCCAGCGTTTCTTGTGTTGGCTGCGGAATCATGGGCTGTTTAGGAAATAAGGTACGTACGTACACTCATCATCAACAAATTATAACTCTCTCTCTAGATCTCTCTCTCTCTCTCTCTGCATGGAATGTACATATATATACATATATATATATATATATATATATATTATGATGATGATGAAAATTGATTGATTAATGTTGCAGGGTTCAGTATCGGTGAGATATCGTTTACACGAAACAAGCTTCTGCTTTGTGTGCAGTCATCTGGCGTCAGGTGGGAGAGAAGCCGATCACAAATATAGAAATTCAAATGTTGAGGAAATTTTGTCAAGAACCATTTTTCCAAAGGGCCCTTCACTTGATCTTCCCACCAATATTCTTCATCATGAGTATGTTCTTCTATATTCTTTTGTTTTATTTTATTTTCAACAAATTTTGGGCCACATATTTTAGTAACCATCATAATAAAATAAACTAGGTTTAATACTGTATTTTTTGTTTATTTATGTCAAGAGAAATAATTTGGGCCGCATATTTTTGTAATCATATACGATTATAAAATTTAAAAAGTGTGTGCGTTCATGTTTTTACTTGCTACTTTGAGTCTTTGACTCCCACCCACACTACACAATTACTAACTAGCTTCGAAACTCAAATTAAGTCCTATTTATTTATTTATACAGAATCAATTTAAGTCTTGATCATCATGCATGAAATAGGCAGAAAGTTTAAAATGTTAGTTTATTAAAAACTTTCTTTCTCTTAGAAATTATATACATATATATGTGGCTATAAAATTAATTTTGATCACAGTGAGTCAAATTAATGGCTAGAAACAAACAAGTGTATCTACTACTTAATTTTGTAAATATATACTTAAAAAAACAAAAATGTCTGGAATTTGGACAAAATAATGTATCCAAAAGATCTTTTCGTTATGAAAAGCAAACAATAGTTTAAGACTAATCATGTATAATAACCTTAATTAGTGTTTGTTAATCTATCAGGACAAGGGGAAAAGTCCAATAGAAGTATCAACAATAATCTATAACTGAACAATTATTGGCTGTTTATAAGTTTAATCTCTTGTCAATATCGATCAAGCCGTCCGTCAAATTAAATTTTAGCTTTGCTAATCACATGGAGTGTAAATTAAGAATGCTTTTCTTTGGATGTTTTTCGACACAAAATAATTTAACTGGTAGCTTGACCACCTTGGAACAATTAATAATTATGATTTGCCTTTAATTAAATGGCTGGCACATTTCTTAATCCCCATCTAAAAAAATTAGTTTGATATATTGAGGCATGTTACTATATGAATGATTCAGTTATAGTAATATGAAACTATTTGTTAAGAAGAATAAACGTTGCACCAATTGGTTATATTTAAATGCATGCAACATAATCTTCATGATACCATTAATTATTTAATTATAAATTTCATTAAAATATACTCCCATATTATATATTTATTTATTCAAGTTTCTTTTGGTGCAGCCGGGTTATTTTTCTTGGAGATTTAAATTACAGAATATCATTGCCAGAATCAACGACAAGACTCCTAGTTTATGAAGGAGATTGGAATACACTATTGGAACATGATCAAGTATGATTTTGAATAGAAGCAATCGTATAAATATATTGAGTGATATATTTTTAAATTTTTATTTAAAAATATTAATAATAAATTTTTCTGGAAAAAATAAAATTTCAGCTAAGGATGGAGCTGATGGAAGGTCAAGTATTAGAAGGTTGGCATGAAGGAAGCATAAATTTTGGGCCAACATATAAATATTATCCAGCTTCAGATGAATATTACGGCAATGAGGGCAAAAAAGGCGAAAAGAAACGCGCCCCGGCATGGTAATTAACTTCTCTATCTTTTATTTATTCTACTAAAATCTTACCGCTTGAATATATTCGAAGAGACATAGTAATTTTAGCCATTCACAAGTCAACTAATAACTTTTTTTAGATAAACAAGTCAAATAATCTTACATAAGTTTGGATTATATATATTAAACAAATTAAGAGTATGCATCATATCTTTGACAATATAGGTGTGACAGAATAATATGGGAAGGTGAAGGATTGAAGCAACATTTGTATGAAAGAGTGGAATCAAAATTGTCAGATCACAGACCGGTTAGAGCAATTTTCAGCGCACAAGTGAGAGTAAAGCAGTTGAAGCTCAGAGCCCTTGGAAATTTCTTTTTATCTGAGAGATTTGAACGTATCACAGATTCCGACAATCATCATCTGCAATATTATTCTTCTAAAGATAATATTATTGACGATTTTCCTTGTAATCCCAGATTTAGCCTTCATCTCACTGAACATTTATAAATTCCAATATTTTATCAAATCCATATAGCCACACATACATATGTTTAAATTGAGTTAAAACAAACAATCTCTCTGAATTATTGTATGCATATATAAAAAGGCTTGAACCGTACGTAAATTCGAATACATGCATGCATGGGCAAGACTAAAGATCAAGGTTAAAAGGATATTATATATGTAGCTGAAAAGAGTAATGATAATCATATCTAATATAGGATCTTCAAATACAAAACGAACTAGTATATTGTATGGTAAATAATTCATGCAAAAACTAATTAATATATACACATATTCTATTATATATTTGGTGATGAGTGTAATCATGTTATTTTCAGCCACAAATTTATTATATTTATGTCCTCGTCACTCGTCAGCTTCTCTCTCTTATTTGTAGGATGTGAGATGTTATCGTTCACTTCCAACAACTACAAGCCAATTTTTTTTCCATGCTCGCTGCACACTTGTATATTTTAGTATTAATATATATAGTGATGAATTTCAGTGAAACGATTTATAGTGTATGAAATTCATAATGCATCTTTAAATGAGGAACACTTTTGTACGGTGAAGCGTAACAACGGCTGGTGAAATCCACATGTTTTTCACTTTTTATTAATTTATTTTAATTAGGTCTTAAAAAACTAGTATTGCAATTAATAAATTCTAATTAATGAGACTTAATAGACCCACAATTAGAATTAATACTTTTTCTCTAGCTATACCCATTCTATTTGATCTTTCCCTTGTGGAGTACATATTTGACAACGTTAAAAATCCTGCAATAGCTAGGTCTGTATTAACCTGCAAATCATATTTACAATGGTCAATGGACATGGTTCTAATGAAAAAAAGAAGAAGAAAGATATAAGGTTAATTTGTACACCGATCAATTCACTATTTGTGTATGTTGTAAGGCTAGCCCCGGAATAAGACTTAGGTTGTATTTACTTTGGTTGTTAAATTTATCGTGAGAAAATAATTAAGAAGGGAAAAGAAAATTCTCACACTTTAAATCCCTCTTCTCTTTTCCATTATTTTCCATAGACAATAATTTCGCCTTCTTTACTTCCTTCTTTTCACCTCAAGGAGAGAAAATATTATCATGCCAATGACTTATGATAGTATTTTCTCGTCTTGAAGTGAAGAAATAAGAAAAGAGGGTGAAATTATTATTTATGGAAAATGATGAAAAAGAGAGGAGGGGCTCAAAGGGTGAGAGTTTAATTTTTTTTCCCCTCTTTTTCTCCTATTTTTTACATGATAAATTTAAAAATCAAAGTAAATGCAAACTATACATATTGATTCAAATATATTTCATTAATTAAATACACATATGGTATCTCAAATATTCGAGTTGAAGAAAGTTGAAAGTTGAAACCAATCTTATGGAAAAACTAATAAGTTTATAATCTATTCTTTGACGTTATAATTATAAATAGGTACGTTAAGAAACCGACGTAAAAAGTTATATAATCAATCCAAGTCTTCGACATTATATATACCATATGTGTGTGTGTGTGACCCACCATTTTGACAAATGGGGTGTTACGAATTTATTAACTAGCGTTTTCGACCTTACAATTTGATTCGTTAATATTGATCAATCCTTGGAATATATAATTATGTGACAATTTTTAACATACAAAATGAGTTTTATTAAAAAAAAAAAAAAATGAATTATTTTGCTAAACAATGAATTACGGGCTGCGTATTTTGTCTCTTATGACATTTTAGAGTTAGTTTTCGTTAACTAGTCGACGTAACTTCATCATTAATTGGAAGTTGATTATATGTAAGTATGTTGATTAATTAATGAAATTCTCAAGGGAATCTTCTAGTACTTGAGTATTACGATTATGAGTCATGCCATTCTTCTAGAGAGGAAAAATAGCTTTAAGTGCGGCCTCCAACCTATTGATAATGTCTCCTATTTTTTTAGCACAATTATTGAGGAGCAAGAGTAAAAGGAGAGAAAATGGTAAGTTTTTTCTATTTTAAAGGGTTAAATATTTTCACTAATGAGACTCTTGGCAGCGGCGAGCTTAGCGAGCTCGCTCGCTTGCCTTTTTGGTGGGCCCAGCGAGCGCGCACCAAATGGTGTGCAGTGGAGAGCTCGCCAAGCTGGCCATTTTGTATTTTTTTTTAATTCGAAAAAGATGTAATTTAAAAAAAAAGAAATTCATTTCATTAAAATTAAAATACTACATTACACGAAAGATTAAAATACTACATTAAACAAAAGCTTAAAAAAAAACTACTCATCATCAACGGGCCACCCATATTTTATTTTAAGGTCCCTGATCCATCGATCGTGGAACTCCTTCTGGGCCGGAGCCATACCCTCGGTGCTCCGCGTGATGATATGATAGTCTTGTTGCCTCGTAAATTTTTCCATTTGCTGCGACATTCTAGCCGCTGCTTGAACAAAATCATCTTGCACACTTCCCGATGCCGAACCCCTACCTGAGCTTGATCCGACCTTCCCCTTCCCTCTTGCCGCCGCCTTTGCCTTGTCTCTACCCATCGGGCGTTCATCCGACTAGACTGCTCTGACCCAAATTCGCCGTCGGAAAGTGGAGTGGAGGACCGCGGTGTGCTCCCGCTCGGATTGCTCCCTACAGCCGAATCCTGCGCCGAAGTGGTATAGCTCCCATCTTCGCTCGTCTTCGTTCTCTTTGCCGCATGGTATTTTGTGGAGTAGACCATGGCAAACTTCGGCGTATCTTTTACTACATGCCACGTCGGGTAGTGCTTGAAAGTTGATTTGTGCACGTTTTGCCATACATTGAGAGCGTTGGTCAAAATGTCTTCATTGCTCTCACCGCTTCGACTTGCCTGCTGGCACTCCTTGTAAACTTGTTGGAATTTCATTAAGACGAGCTTCATTCGATCCCAATGGTTGCGGAGCTTTTGCGGGTTCCTCCTCGATGTGTTTTTGGGACGGAGCTCGCGGTAACGTTGCAAAATACGCCACCAATACAAATCGAACCGTTGGCCGTTTGCGACGATGGGGTCGTGGGAGATGTCGATCCAACACCGAGCCAAGACCTCGGTCTCGGCCTCGGTGTATCCCGTCTGTCCGTCCTCACCTTCGGAAGACGAATCTACCAACTCCACAGCACCCGCCCTATCTCCTCCACGACGCCCACCACGGCGACCACGACGACCACTGCCAAAGGCCTCCATCTTCTTCCCTTTCCTCTTTACCGGCGACGTGACTTGGACCTTGTCGTTGTCGGCGTCCAAATTCACCGCCGAGTTGAAATCTTCGGGCGACGGCGTGGGGTGCATGGGGTAGCCAGTGCTCATTGGCGGCATTGAGGGGGCGGCATTGGCGGCTCCGAAGCCTTGAAAAGGTGCAAAGGCACCCGCCAGAAAGTGAGGAACGTAGGCTCCCACCGTGGGAAATTGTGGAGCGAAGGCCGGAGGAGACGACGAGAATAAATCTCGTTGGGGTATTTGAGAGAACAAATTTTGTTGAGGGGATGGACGAGATGGATTGGGGCTCGACGAATGGCCAATTGGAGTTGAAATTGGCGTTTGGATCCATTTTTTTTTTTCGGCTAAGGTGATCGCCAGAGGGCTTGGCCGGAGAAGGTGACCGCCGGTTAAGGGACCAAATTTGAGAGAAAAGAGGTTGGAAAAGAGAGAATAGAGAGTGTAGTGTGTGATTTGTGGGTGTTGAGGGAATATATATAGTGTTTAATTGGAATAAAAGAAATAAAAAAATTGAATGGTAACCGTTGGTGATCGCAACGGCTATGCCGGCGACCAACCAGCCGTCACCATGTGTCCTCGAGCGTGGGAGAGCGCAGCTCGCTCTATCGAGCTTGAGCACGCGAGCGCCGAGCTCGGCAGTGGGGTGCGAGCGCGCTCGCACGCGCGCCGCTGCCCATAGCCTGATAAGAGACATTATTAATCGGACGGACGAAAAAGGAAAGAGGAACATTATAAATAGGTCGGAGGTAGTATCACTTATTCGAAATCATAAATTAGTAAATTACAATCTTCGTCATCCACTGAGGAAAATCTTTAGTCCAAATGGATGACTTCAAATCGACATATTACAGGAATCAACATATTACAGGAAAATCTTTAGTCCAAATGGATGACTTGAAATCAACATATTACAGGAATACTATATACTGCACAGGCAAAATAAAAATCATGGAGCTAATAAACATAAGAAGGATTACCTATAAACATTAACTTAATTAGTATAAAATAAGAGAACGATAACCTTTTCCATCCTAATTAGTTTTTATATAAACATATTCTGATTAATGGAGAGAATCATATAGGAACTCATAATTATCATGCACTTTTACCACATGATCACATCGCTTAATGCATAAATATATATTAATAACAAAATTGAAAAGTTGATATATTTTATGCATTTTATCATTTAGTTATAATAAATTATTTAATTTTGTGCATTAAAAATGTGTTAAATATTTGTGCATTGAATTAGTGTAATGTGCCATTTGTCAACTTTGTGCATTAAAGTATTGTATTTTGTGTATTTCCGAAGTGATATTAATGCATGGTTCCTACGAATTTAGATAAGGATGAGTTTTTACCAATTCACACCCTTCTGATTAATATGTTAATTAACTCATAATCAATTAGTTCCTTATAAACATTCATCTAGTTTCAAAATTAGTTAATTATGGGTAATAGTCTTAAAAGAAAAAAACATATTTGCATTATTAGATTAACTATCTTACAAAATTTGAAATAATCTATAATTATACGAAGTCAAGCATCTAGTATGCAAACCAACAATAATTAACATGATCTATAAACTTGAAGAAAATAAAGGCTAACAACAGACACTTCCAAAAATAGAAAGAAAAAAATCAATCCTTTTAATGTAAAGGCCCACTAATAAATTTAGAACTCTAATAAATTCGGGATTTTACATACATTTTAAGAAGTCTCATGTGTGGCTCTTATGATGTATTTAGTGACATCATTTTAATTAAATTTAATAAATTTTCAAATAAAATAAACTTATCTTACTAATTTTCTCAACTAATAAATGTGAATTCTTGAAGACAATGAAACGTCACAGATATGGGCCTATGTTTGTATTTTTCTCTTTGGGTTTAGTCTGTGAAGTAGAAGTGGTCCATTTTCTGTAATGGGCAAATTTTGTCCACAATCATTTGTGGAGTTGGTGGATATAAAATGGGGTTCGAGAAATAAAGGATAATGCAATTTATCAATTTTAAATATCAAATTATCTCATCCTTCTAATGAACAATTATTTATATTAATCTTTTGATAATTTCGCGTGAATAATTTTTGGATCTTTCTTTTCTATAGTTATAGGTGAATAATGACGAATGTTGATTGGTCAACAATTGGGGAGCAATAATACAACGATCTTCAATTGATAAATGTTGGTTTATGGGCGTAAAAAATAGCCCATGTGATTGTGGATAAGTTAACAGTCTATTAGGCAAAATACTTTAGCAATTTGAAACATATCCTTTTTTAACTTTAGGCTCTCCACATCGCGCCTCCAAGGGAGGGTCTCGAAGCCAACTCGAGACAGGGGGAGCTTGAGTCCCCCGCATGGCAAAGCACCGCGGCTCGAGACCGGCTCGAACACATGAGACCGGCTCGAAGCCAGCGCGTGCATGCCACGCGCTCCATTTACGAAATAAAAAAAAAATGGCGCACGTGTAAAAAGTAAAAAAAATAAAAATTCGAACGTTGGCTGCTCCACAACGGCTAAATGCCGATTTAATTAATATTTTTTTTTCCTTTTCCTCCACTATAAATACATCTCTCAACCCTCATTCATCCCACACCAAAAAATACAACCTCTTTCTCTTTCAAATTCAACTATAAAAAAATGTCTTCGTCGAGTTTTTCATCTTCGTCGGTGGAATATGTCGAGGGAGGCACCGACGACGAGGTAATGGAGATGATGGCGGACGTGGATCGACACATACGTGCACACTTAGCGGCGCAGAAAAAGAAGAAAAAGAGGGTGCGGGGTTTGTTAACCGCGACCGAAAAGCGGCGTGTGCGCTCCTATAGGGGTAGGGGTCTCTAATGAAAATTGGGAATAATTTAATATGGTGCTGGAAACCCTTTGAAGATCGTTGGGATGCAGGGGTAAGGGTCTCTAAGGGGTTTCTAATGCAGGAGACACCTTTAGAGACACTAATGATCTCCAAGGGATGCAGATAGCCTTCGTATATAGGCTCAAAATTAAGTAAAATAAAATATTGCAATGTTGTTTCTATTTTGTGCCATTTGCAGGTTATTACCGAAAATGGGGGATGTGTATTCCCACAACATTTAGAGTGTAAGAGCATCCGTAGTGGGAGGCTCGTTATCTAACTCGAGTTGGCCAACGAACGACCCCCCCCTCCCCCCCTCCATAACGAGGCAAATAACGGGTTGCAGATCGTTCTATCGTGTGGGCCTCGTTTCAGATTTGTTTATTGCATGCGCCATTTAAAAAAATTACAGCAGAAAAATCAAAGAAGAAGGAAAAAAAAAAAGAAGAGTGAAGAAAACCTGCCAAAATGAGAGTCGGCGGCGGTTGGTTGCTTGAGGAGAAAGGAAGGAAAAAGAAGAAGACCGTGGCGCTTTGTGTGTAATAGGATTTTATGATAGGTTATATTAATTTGTTGGGCTCAAATTCTTGAGAAGCTCTCTTGTGCGAAGCATCGCACTGCACGGGCCTATTTTTCTTTTATATTTTTTACGATTTTTTTTTAATTTGTTTTTTTTTTTCAAACTTTTTCATTTTTTTTCATATTCAAAAAAAAAATTCCAGCTCATCTTTCGGCTCCTATTTCAATCTATAGATAATCGTAATGGTAAAATTCATGTCCTTTAGCTCGCTCCAAAGCCTTCGACTCCTCTCGCTTGACTCGAAAATAAAAGGAAAAAAATTAAAAGAAAACTGGAAAAAAAATTGAAAAATAAATAAATAATTAATAATAATAATAATAATAATAATAATAATAATAATAATAATAATAATAATAATAATAATAGGTCCATGCACCACATACGTGGTCGCACACACACGTGGCAGGGAAGTGTTTGTCCAAAATCTTAGGAGTATTAGTTGTGCACGGGAAATAAGTATGATACTCCCTCCGTGCACATGTAAATGTCTCATTTACATGTTTTCGTATGTCCGAATGTAAGTGTCCTACTTTACTATTTTGTACAAAAAACACCTTCTCTCTCTCTCCTATATTTACATCACTTTGCTATCTTGGGCCCACCATTTATTTTTAACACCATCTTATTAATTCCCTAATTTATCTACTAATTAAACTCTCACACTAATTAACCTACCGAGCCCAAATCCAATTAAACTCAATCCAAATCAAAAAAAAAACCCCAAATCTCGATCTCTCTGGAACCCTAAATCTCGATCTCTCCATCTCTTCGCCTCTCCTCTCTGGAACCCTAAATCTCGATCTCTCCATCTCTTCGCCTCTCCTCTCTGGAATCCTAAATCTCGATCTCCCCATCTCTTCGGCTCTCCCTTCTCTGACACCCTAAATCAGAGATGACTGAGTTCAATTCCCCTTCCCCTCCTCCGATCTCGCCGCCTCATGCTCCGATCTCCATTCTGTTTCCTAAGAGGGCATTTGGGATGATGTTCATTCGTCTTCTTGCGAAGTCGATTTCGTACCTGAGACACAAATCGATTGTGTCAAATCTGAGCCGAAAATCGATGTTGTCGATTCTGAGCCGCCACCGTCTGAATCGCCGGAGACTCCATTGCTGGCGGTCAAACCTTCGACGCCTTCCTCTGGATCTGCGGTGGTGGCGACTCCATTACCGGCGGCCGAAGCTTCGATGTCGCCCTCTAGATCTGCAGCGGTGGCGACTCCATTGCCGGCGGCCGGCCGAAGCTTCGATGCCGCCCTCTGGATCTGCAGCGACTGATGATGACCACTTTTCTGCTTTTTTGTCCTCTGAGATAGCCAAATATCGGGCTAAATGAGAGGTGGATGAGGCAATCGGAAAAAAAGGCATAAGCATGAGTAGTAAAATGAAGTCGGAAAAAAAAACCAAGCGAACACGTCGACAAAATTATAAGTTGATCGAACAAAAAAGAGTTCAAGTGAAACAATAAAGAAATCCAACAAAAAGTAATCAAACATTAGCTCCACTAATTACAAAATTACTACTACCCCTACTCTTTAACTTTTACACCACTTAAAACACCTTTTTCAGCTTTCTTAATCTCCGTGTCCAAACCCAAATGGGATAATTACATGTAGCCGGAGAAAGTATTAGTTTTGTACACAACAAATACATTTAATAATTTAATAAAGACAACTGAATTTATTGCATGCAATTTTCATCACAATACGATAATCTGTACGAAGCAATACAAAATTAACATATTGGAGCTTAGTCATATTGAGTTCGTGTTCTTGTAGGATTGAACGATAAGAACCTGAAATTTTAGTTCATGTAGGATTTGGGTGACTTCATTTATTTTAATATTTTTAGAGAAAGGATTTATTTGGGTAAAGTTGTTAGTATTCACTTGTGCTACTTTTCCCCGCCCCTCTCGAGGTCTCTTCTATCAGGCTATCTGTAATGCGGTTTTGAGCCGCTGTCTCGAAGCCGACTCGAGACTGCAGGAGCTCGAGACACATGCGATGGAGGGGGGCGTGGCTCGAGACCGGCTCGAGAAGCACGTGTAGCGCACGCGCTGTACCGAAAAAAAAATGATAGGCGCGTGTCGTGCACGCGCCAACGTTTAAAAAATTAAATTCCGCAACGGATAGAAACGGGCAAAAAATGGCTCTTTTAATTTTTTTTTTCTTTATTCAAATTTTTTTACCTATAAATACATGCATGTTTTCCTCTTCCTCATTTCACACCTCTTCATCTCTTTCATCTCTTTCATCCCTTTCATCTCTTTCATTTCTCCAACTCTTTCATCCAAAAAAAATTATGGATCCCAACAATCCCAACAACCCATACTCGTCGGCGTGGTTTTCCTACATGTCCGATGACATTTATAGTTTCACGGGGGCGAAGCTTGATTAAATCAACCTCAACACCCCAGCCTCCCCGAGTCGTACCCGTCCTTCTTCCCGGACACCGACAACCCGGTAACAAACACCGATGATCGCCTAATTATGGCGCCGCCGCCGTCACAACCCGCTGCCAAAGGAAGAAAGGGCAAGGGAAAGGGCAAGGGCAAAGCCGTCGCCACCTCCGCCGCCGCTGCCGATGAAGATGATGACGAAGTCGTCAAGGGCTCAAAGCTTCACAACTACACCGACGAACAAGCCACCTACTTGACACAGATTTGGGTGGAGAAGACCTGCAACTCGATCGTCGGATGCGACCAGTCCGGCGAAAAATATTGGGGAACGGTCCAGAATCGTTTCAACAAGAGGTTCGGCTTTCAACTCAACAAGAAGCAGGTCAAGAGCTACTTCGGCAGCATTCAGACAGCGGTTAAAGCTTGGATTGTCACTTACCGCAAAGCGATCGCTAGCCGGCAAAGCGGCGCCGATGACGGGATGATGCTCAGTGATGCCCAACAAATCTACAAGACATCAACGGGTAACCCTTATTTCCACTATTTCACATTTTGGGAGATCTTGAAAGACTATCTCAAGTTCCTCCTGCATGCTTTCCCAGACGTACTCTCCAAGAAGAGGACGAAGACTACGACAGAGGGCAACTACACATCTTCTGCATCCCAGCCGTCAGCGGAGGAAGCCCAGTCCATAGAAGGACAAAGCACGCCTCCCCGACCGGAGGGTCGAGATGCAGTAAGGGCCAAGGCAAGGGCCAAAGGAAAGAAGCCGGCAGGTGAGACGTCCCAGCTCGAAGCCGTGTTGGATCGATATAGCTCCCGACTGGACCAGTTAGCCGAGGCCAAGTATGAGATCGCGGTGGCAATGCGGGAATCAGCTCAAGCGAAGCTGGAAAATGCTCGGGCGAGGACCGAAGCTGCTCGAGCGGGACAATATGCCACCGACTTGGAAATGTCTCTAGGGATACGAGATTCATGACACCAGAGCAGCTCCAAGTTCACATGATGATGGTGGAGGAGGTGAAGCAACATCGGGGATGGACGTAATTTTTTTTCGTAATTGTTAGTTTTATGTAATTTTTAATTTTTAATTAAGTAGTGTTTTTTTTATTGTGAAGGCATGTAATTTTCCAATTTTCAAATATTAGTAGAAAATTCGTATGATTATCAATTAGTGTATTTTAATTTATTTACAAATACATGAATTAATTTAATAATAAAAATAGGAAATTGTTTAATATTAAAACAGATTTTGAGCAAGTTACAAACTCAAAAGGGTGGACATACTTCTACTCATAACTAGGAGCTGATTTTTATACGCAATGCAGTCAACATTCAAGGCTTTCATTAGGAAATGATTTCATACATTTTCAATGAGTAGATTGAGATATGAGTCGTTCATTCACATGCAAGTGCAACCATTCAAGCTGTCAAATAACCTTTCCACACAAAACGCCCACAACTTAGATTTAACTACATAATACTTAACATTAAATCATATAAACGTGGTTAGCAAGGGTTTGGACAGAGATTCACCATCATATTATCCATTCGTACTATCCTAACATGTTTTTAATCATACAAGAATCAAAGTAAAGGTAAGGAATCAAGTTATATCTATTTCCTTCTATAATGCTTCCTTACTCTCCTTTTCCTCTAGTCTCATTCTCTCCAAGCCTATTGCCCAACTCCTTTCTCTCTCCCTCACAAGGTTCTCGTCGTCTCCTCTCCTCCGACGGCGGCGGTTAGGCGGCAGAGGGTGGTGGTGATTTTGGGGGTTAGGATTTTCTTTGTGTTTCTGTTTGAATGAAGATTGGTGATGGAAGGAATGGTGGAGAAAAAGATTCTTACTGATGAAGAGAAGGCATAGGAGTGAATAGCCTAGGTTACACGATGATTATTTCTAATCTCCATCTATTAGCTTATTTGAGCGGCTGCGTTGGGAAGGAGAAAGAGAAGATCATACATTTTATTTTTTGATAACACGTTATTTCTCCCAAATCTTTTTCCTTCTAATTCTATTTATTCTCGGATGTTATTTCCCTTCTCCCCAATTCTTATTTACTTAATTTTTCTATTTATTTTAATTAGTTAATAGATTAAATTTATCTTAATCATACTCATAACCCATGCACACATACTCCCGCGCACCTACACATACTCACGCACACACACATTTACTTATATATATAATATATGATTATATTATATAATTTCCTTTTATATAGTATTTTAATTATTTTTCCATTGTTCGTTATTTATTTAACGGATCGAAATTTCGATCGAGGATACGAATAGAATTAATTATTCCGATCTTAACGAGACCAATATCGATATTATTTCATAAAAGAATTTCTCTTCATAATTAAATAGACAAATATTTCATATATAATATATATATATATATGGAGTGATTCTCATGCAAATGGATCTTAAAATGAGAAATATGAATTCATCTCCACCATTGATTATATCAACATGGAGGGTCAAGATTTGGCATGATCAAAGCGGGTCAAATCCGGGTCAATCCGGTCAACCCATTTACTTTTTTTTTTAATATTCAGCTCATATGCACCACTTCACATATTCAGATGCACCACTCTACATAACGAGATGCATCCCTAAGTGCATTAAGATACACTAGTTTTGTTTTCGTAAAAACACTGTGCATGTAGTTACACTATGTGGTGCATCTAATTACACTATGTGGGGCATCTACTTACACTATGTGGTGCATCTGGTTACACATTGTAGTGCATGTCTGATTTTTTTTCCAGATTTTTTTTACAAATGTTTTTTCCCGGCTCCGCCTTCGGCTCCTGTTTTACGGCTCCGCCTTCGCTCCGATTACTAATATAAGGATAATCATCGGGCAACAATTTGGACTTTTTCGGCTCGGTCTGAGGCCTTCGGCTCCCCTCGCTCGAATCTTGACCAAAGAAGAAGCGGCAAACTAAAAAACGAAGAGGCAAACAAAAAAACGGTGGAAAATAAATCTAAAATTTTTAAAAAATAAATCTAAGTAGGAAAAATGTTGAAATATCTTGAAAACCATTAAGAGCTTGATAACATAGTTTGTTGGAGTTTGTTCTAGACTTCTTATAGTTTCTAAAATGATAAGACTCACTATCATAGGATGAAAACTCGATTTTACGGCGAACAGCTACGTGCTGCAAATTTGCAGAAGTATGACAATATGTGTTAAGTTATGATATTTATGCTTAAACGGTTTGGGATGATATAGATGTGTTGCATATGTGAAAAACATGATGAAATATGATTAGTTATGTGTTTGATGATGATCTCATGAGCTTTGAATGTGGTAAATGGATTCATGATGGTGTGAAGATAAAAATGATTAAGATTATGCTTGAAAACTTGTTAGTAAATCTGTCACCCTTCAAAACCCGAATTATTTAGAATATTTGAAGGCATACAATTGATGTTAGGCCAATTTATTATGAATTTAGAGATCCGCTAGAAGTCATGGTTTTAATCTCATAATTTCCGCATGTAGATAAGAACCCTTTTATGATTTTATAAGAAAATTCAGTGGCAAAACTCGAGTTTCTGTATAGTTGTTTGAAAATCTGTTGTAGTTACCTTAATGTTTTGAATTTTCATAAATGGCCTTTTGGAGATGAAAATAGACTTCCTAAGCTTTCTGGAATGATAATAAACTCAAAATTTGGTTAAGAATTCGAGCCTTGATGAATTAATCTTTATAAGCCTTTGTGCAATCAAGACTTAAGAATTCCAGATTTTTGTCAAAAAGTATGAGTTAATTTAAGGTGCTTAAGTACAAGATAATTCGTGATTTTATTATTAATTTTGAGGGGTTAAATATACTCAGCCCAAAAATCAAGTCCGTTGAAGGTGTATAAGTATTTTAATAAATTTCCGATTGGTACACTGTATACAAGTGGAAAATCCGAAAATAGGCTTTTGATAATTTCTTAATTAATTTTGGTTTGTGTTTTAATTTAAATGTTATGGGCCTAACTAAATATGTTTATGGTAAAATAAAAGCCCAACTTATTATTATGAAACTCAATATGTTATGAACCCTTATGTGTGGGCTCTATGTGTTACAATCGGTTGAGCCCGGATTATTTGAAAATGGGCTATATCTTATGAAAATCGAATTGGCTTAGTAATTAATAAAACTTGGACCTTTGTTGTTATAATGATCCACTATGTTGTGGGTTGGACTATTCTAAATTAATAAAAATGAAATGAGATTAGTCTTATATGATTTTATGAAAATATAACAGTCCAACATGACTTGTTTATGTGTGATATGGATCCTTAGTCCATATTTATATGCAATTAAATGTGAAGTTGTTTATTATATGATTAATGTTTATTATTATTTATGCATGATTAATTGTCTATTATTTATTTATTAATTGAATAAATAATTTTATATTAATCTATTAATTGAAATTAATTAATTAAATAAAATACTTTCATAATTAATTAATTATATGCCTTTAATAATTAATTATATGTTTTTATCAATTAATTAATTATTAATTATTTATATGTCTATATTAATTAATTAATTCTTTAATAATTAATTATATGCTTTTAATAATTAATTGTTAATTTAATTAATTATATGTCTTTAATAAATAATTAACTAATTAAAATGATTTAAGTCAATTGAATAATTGTCATGTATTCAATAGTCAAGTATGAATGTTATACATGTTTTAAAGTGTGATCTTATGATATGAGATATGTGATTACTCAAGTGCACATGCATAAGACATATATGTGAGTCATGTAGCATAACATGCATGACATACATGTTATAACTCGGGAATAAGCTTGACCTAGGATGCTAAGACTTTAGACACCTATATGCTTGTGAACCTAATTGTTTAACACAACTCTTGTAGGACCAAACAACCCTTAAGTTCGAGGACTAGTGAAGTGAACTCGAATTAAGGTGAGTTTCCTATTTTCAAACTGTGAGATTACAAACTCCCACTGAGGTAACTTTAGGGTTATTAAATCCAAAGCTTTCCAATATGATATGCATGCTAAATCTTTTTATGCTCAATTGCTTGTGGATTACCAATGTTGGATTTCTTTATAATACGATCGGCCTTGTGCTCTGTACAAACCAAGGTAGTCTACACATGAAGTTATGACGATTCAATTGGAGGGAGTGGCTCCCCTCTAATTGGATCGAGTGGTAACCCAAGAATGTGAGTTGTTTTATAGTTCTAACCGATTATCCTTTTAATTGTTTTAACTTATGAGAAGGACAACCGTTCTCACTAAAGTAACCCTTTCCATAAGAAAGAAGCATGCTAAATCTTTTCAAAATGGGGCACGGAATCCATTGAGTGCTTTTTTACTCAGCCCCCTGCATTGTTTTCCCTAATGCAGGTTGATCAACGTGGAGGGAGAGAAGGGGGATGTCGATGTTGTCTGTTTGTTCCATTCCAGTACTTGTTGGATCGGTTTTTATGACCATCGTCATTACTTTCACTAAGGCTTATGTCAACCAAACTCAAGTTACCTCTCTATGTTTTAACCATCTTCTTTAAGATGGTTATCTTTTGAAATGTTTCCGTAGTGCGGGGCCGATGTCCTCATACATCGGCCCCAGTTATGTTATGTTAGGACATTTATGTTGAACTATTACTCACCTTGCCTCTATTATTCCAAACACTTATTTTTTAACGTTTCAACAAATAATATTTTATTGTTAATTATGATTATGATTTCTATGGTTTCACCCCACCCCACGTGGCGGTTCAGACGGATCCGCATAGGCCTGGATCGCGGGTCGCCACATCCTAAAACCTCGTAAGTTTTTAGAGCAATCTTAATTGCCTTAAACCATTTAATAATTGGGACACTAAGAAAACGAACAGACTCAGAAAATTGGAAATAAATGAATTTATAAGTTTGGGCGGGAAATTTTAGATTGATACTCCCAACGGTTTTAATTATAAGATGTTTTAACCCTTTTTCATTTGTTTTTTTTATAAGATGTTTTCATTTATCAAGAATACTTTCTCTCTCCCTTCCATCAATTCTACTTCACATTTCAACTAATTATTAATGATGACTCATTTTTCAATTAGTCTTTTGAGTTCTTTACATTAAATTTCATTAACTTGACATTAAATTTCATGAAAAAATGGCTCCAATTTTTAAAATAGCATTGCAAAATGAACCGACTATTAATATTTCTTAATTCCTGTGCAAAATGCTAAAATATCTTATAATTAAAACTGGACGGAGTATGTTTTAGCATAATAAATGGTATAAAAGTATAGATTTCTCTTATTCTAATGGTAGTAATATTTATTAATGAAAATAAAATTAGTAATGAATGAAACATAATTAATATTTATTTCTAAAAATTGAAGTCGAAGAAAATTATACACCGTAATCGTTGATTTATCAACCAGCCAACATAATAATTAGTAACTTATAAAAGGGAAATGATTGTCATAATGGCTAAGCCATAATACCCTTAAGGTGTGTATCCGTAAATTGGTTTGTTTCAATTTCGATTCTCTACAATATGTAGATAACTAATTTACTCCTAAGCTATTTTGAAAATAAATAATTTGTTCCTACAATCAAGGATTTAAATAACATGATGATTATGATTTATTTTAAGATTAAATTATATGATTCATTTAAGGAATCAAATCAATGGTTAATAAGCAATACAAAACGTAAAAAAAAATCCTCCAAATTATGGCAGTAAGCAGTAAAAGTATTGAGAGAGAAAATGAAGGGAACGAAAGCAGTGTTTTTTAATATATAAATTTTTAATATACATTAAATCACATGGAAAGTACTATATATTTTGCATAAAAGTATTATTCAAATGGCTTTTAATCGATTAAGTATAAAAAATAAAAAATAAAAATACATAATTATTCTTGTTTGATTTTTTTTCCAAAAAAAAGAAAAGCAATAAATTAAGAAATAAAGAAAAATCCTAAACTAAATATTGCTACGCAGGAAAATGTCTCAACCAATGGGCTAAGAGGTTATTACAACACATATGTATGAGAATAAATAAATATAGAATAGATATGATTTTGTTATTAAATTTTGACCTCAAATATTTTTCTAATCTCCTTCCTAAAATTGTGTTAAGGGTAATAATTTTACCAAAATAACCCCTATTATGGCGAAGCCACTGTGGCTCAAAATTACAGCCCCTTATAAAATTGATATCAAATTCAAATATATATATATATAGATATGGATGGGGATGAGTTAGTATAAAAATATTTTTCTAGTGTGAGAATGTGAGAATATGTTTAAATTAATATGTAGTCATGCTTAAATTTATAGATTGTCATGCTTAATAAGATCCATGTTTTTTATATAAATGTTAGTGCTTATATAAGATCATGCTTGAATCGATATATATTCATGATTCAAATAATCACAATTATAGATCATACAAATATAATGCTTATATAAATAGACATGAACATTGATGGTCCCGAAACGAGTTACTGGTGTATTGGGGGGGGGGGGGGAATACACCAGTTAGGATTTAAAAACTTTACCCTGAACAAACACTTCAACTGAGTAAAAAGGACTCAGTTGAAATCTCACAGCTGAGTAAACAACCTCAGCTGGAAGAGTGAGGTTGTGCGGAATGTGGTGGAAAAAATAAACTCGTTAAAACAACTCACGCAAAATAGCTCGGTTGGTCAAAAACCAAAACAGCTCGGTTGAAAAAGTGCAAAAGAGGTTTGTATGCCGGTTAGATCGGTCAGTTAATAATGCAATAAATAACTGAATCAAATAAACACAGACACACAGGATTTAACGTGGTTCGGAGATAACCCTCCTACGTCCACGGGGAGTTGTGAGTCCACACAACTCTGTCCAAATTCTTCTGGACAAACCACACAGCTTACCCGGGCTGTGCAACCGTTGCAATAAGTTTACGGGTACTTATCAACCTTTACAGTTAAGTTTACGGGTACTTAACAACCTATGTCAAGTTTGCGGGTACTTGACAACCTAACTACTCAATTACAGGAAGAGTATGGTCCTAAAACCTTTTCAAGTATAAAACATAAGGTTCCAACTAACAGCTTGAACAAGAAGTGAGCTGGGATCTAACACTCTATGAACTCTCACAAAGTGATGTTCTCAAGGTTCGATCTAAAGACACTCAGACACAATCTAATGCTCTAGAACTCTCAACAAGTGATGTTCTTAGAGACTAAATCTAATTCAGCTCGAGTAAGGAATATAGTTCTTTCTTTCGCTCTGTCTCGTCTCGTGTGTCTTCTCTTGTGTGTCTTCCGCTCTCATCTCCAATGAATGGAAGCCTCTATTTATAGGCGGAGAGAATCAACTAGCCGTTGGAGGAGCTGCTGATCTCTGTTCTTTGATAGCGATGGCTTGTCTCTCATCTCTGCAGACTTTCCCGATATGGGATCTGTGCTCTTCTGCTTTCCATCTGAGACAGCCTTGTGTTGGGCCAGATGGGGTGATGACTGAACGGTCAACCCTCATGTGACTTCCTTTTGAAATTCAAATCTTAACCTTTCTGACAGTCAACTTCGGGTCGTCGGTTGAAAGTCTTGATCTTCATCTGAGTGGTCTTCAGCTGATGTTCTGAACTGTTGAACTCTCAACTAACTTTGAACTTCAAGCAGTTGATCTTCTTGTTCGAGTTCTACAACTGAGGTTCTGAAACTGAACACTCAGTTGTCTTCCTTGTATTTACTCAGTTGGGTTTGAACCCTCAGATGACTTTCCTTTTCATCTGATGTTCTCTTCCTTTCAACTGTTTCTCATCTGATGAACGCTCAGTTGGTTTCCTTCACAACTGATGTTCTGAAGAGTTCCCCTTGTTTCCATCTGATCATATGAACTCTCAGTTGTCCTTCTTCACAACTGATGTTCTGTTTGAGTGACACCTTGTTGCCTTCTTCAGCTGGAGACCTGTAAAGATAAAATCTTAACTTTGCTCAAACAGCGAGCCTAAATTCTAACATTAGGTTCTGGCAACATCTACTCGGTTGGGGTCAGTCGGTTTTGAAATTCATCAAAACTTATACTAATAAATTTCCCAACAATTTCCCCCTTTTTGATGATGCCAAAACCACTTACAACTTTAAACCACTATTGATCTAATCCTCTCTAACTGACCTAAAATCTCAGCTGAAATTGTAGACAGTCTATAAGATAAAACATCAAAGGGTTAGCACAGTTATAACATGGTATTTAAAAGACTTTGTGATTCAGAGCTTGGACAATGAGGGATTGTTCATCAAGGTGAATCTTATAACTGAATAGTTTTCATTACAACTGATTGTTACAAAAGATAGGCTCAAAAACCGAAAATTACAACAGTTGCTAGAAAACTAACAGAGCTAGTATTGTAGCCCATACTTGCCAAAAATCCTTACAAAAATTTCCCTCTTAGCAGGTGACTCCTTGGAGATGTCCACTCCATGCTCCTTGCAGACCTGCCTCGCCTCAGATGCAATCTTCGTGCGGTTCGGGTTGCTGGAATCCGAGAGAAGAGGTGGCCGATAAGTAACCCTCTTGGGAACTGGAACAATGTTCAAGTCCAGGTTGGCGTCAATCATGGCCCTCCTGAATTGACTGAACATGCCCGGGTCACCTGAGTGCAACTCAGTCAGCGCCTCCTTGAACGCTCTCCTTGGGTCGTCAGTTGCGTAAACCTTCCTGTAATAGAAGTCGTTCACGAACTCCTGCTTGAACAGCTCCCACTCCTCATTCCACTCGGTCGGCATCCACTTGTCGGTATGCCTGAACCGACTCTCAACCTTGGACTTTAGAGGCAACCTTTGTTGCTTCAACCGAGCTTCCGCCTTTGATTGGATTCTGTTGATGCGGCGTCGGCTGCGAGAGGCAACGTTGCGGTCCAGGTTCTGAGAAACCTTCTTCAGCTCAACCTCGAACTGGTTCACCCTCCTCGCCTGGCTGGCGGCAAACTTTCTGATCCAGCTCGGGTTCATGTAGTCCTTCTCCTCTACATCCATAGCCTTGGCCGCTGCAATGCACTCTTCGGTTGTTATCCCGTCGAGTTCAGAATCCAGCTCGGCTGCGATCTCGGCTATGGAGCTGTAGGAAACTCCAATCTTCTTTGCCTGCTCCAAGTCCTTTGACATTTCGGCTCCACCGACTTCGGTTGACTTGGCAGCAGCAGACTTCCTCCTCCTCAGCTGAGATTTGGATGGATGAGCAGCTGGCACTCCTTCTTCTTGAGTCTCTTCTTCTTCCTGTGCTTCACCCTCCTTCTCCTTCTCTTCCCCCTTTTTGGCATCAGCAACAAGGCTTGCTACTGAACCGTCCAGAGAGTTGAGTTTGGCCTCGGTGGATTGAACACGGTTGAAGAGTTCATCGACCGCACACTCCAGCTCGATCTTCTTTGCTAGTTCGGAGTCCTGGCTCTCTTGTTCTGCCTTCTTCAAGACAGAGAGGTTGTCGTTGACCTCTGTCTGAAAGGCAATGAACTCAGCCCAACGCGACTCGAACCGGGACTCTCATTCAGCATCCTGCGTCTGTTGGGACTTGGCCAGATTTGAGTCAGCCAAGGACTTGAAGACATTCACTTCCGACTTCAAGCCCAACAGAGTGGATTTCAGCTCCGACACGTCTTGACTGGTGGAGGAGGAGAGATCATTCAGCTTCATCTTCAGCTCGGCATTCTCCTCCACCAGTTGTTGGTACTTCACTTCTTGAGCTGCCAACTCCCTCAGCTGGTCATCTTGTTGGTGCTGGAGGTTGGCGAGCAGCTCGGTCCCTTAACTGGTTGACCCTCTCAGCCACTAGCTCGCAGATTTGTTCTGTTGAAGGAGCGAGCTGAGCAGCTGGAAAGGCTTGAGCAGACTGAGCTAGAGGCTCAGCTGTGACCATGGCTTGACGGTTTGCCAGGTACAGCTTCAGGTTTTCCTCTTCTTCCTTTGCGGCGGCAGCTGCTGCTGCATCGACATCTTCAAGGAAGTCAGCTGATTTCACCAACATGCTGTCAAGGAAGTCGACACACTCTTTTCCAGCTGCCTCCCTTGTGTCCTTCCCTTCAGCTAGACTCTGGTCCATCCGTCTAGTGAGCAGCACGATCCGGTTGTTGTATACCACCTCCAAGTTGGAATAGTTGAAGTAGGCTCGGATGCGGGACTCATCAGATTTCAGCCTGTCCCAGCTCAGTACCCTGATCGTGTCCTCCTTGACATACCACTGGCTAAAGATCAGGTGGAACTGGTACAGTAGCTCGGTTCCCAGTGTGGCGAAGATGGGCATGTCGCGAGCCGCAGGGAACAGACCCAACAGCTTTTGAAAGCAGTAGGCCACCCTGCCTTTGTGCTCGTCAGCAACAGCCTGCAGGTCCTCCGCTTCGTTGATCGGGGAGGGGGTGAGATTGTATGGTTCGGGTTCTAAAGGTTCATCGATGTTGGCCAAAGATTCGGTCACAACATCGGCATCGAGCTGAGAGCTCGAAATTTGGGATTCAGTTGGGGAAGAGGGTGGAATGGTTTCCTCAACATCGGCCGAAGGAGCGGTCACGATGTTGGCATCGAGCTGAGAGCTCGGAATTTCTGGCTCGGTTTGGGTAGAGAGAGCAAGAGGCTCTGGGGGCGGTACAGCATTCACTCCATCTGTGGGGGAGGTGGTAACATCTTCGAGGTCCTCAGATGAGGAGGATGCAACCGACGTCTCCATGCCCTCAGCCTCATCAGCTCCGGAGGCTCGAGGGACAATCTCGAGCGATGCGGCCTCAGCTGAGCGGCTGGATTCGGAGCGTTCCTCAGCAGATGTGGACTCGACCTGCGCTCCCTCCTCGTCTGGAGCCTGTTCCTCAGCTGGCTCCTCAGCTGGAACCTCAACTGGCTCATCAGCTGGAACATCAGTTGGCTCATCAGCTGGCACCTCAGCTGCCTTCTTGATTGCCTTCTTGAACCTTACCCTTAACTTTTTCTGGGCAGGTTCGTCAGTCGACTCCTTCTCAACGTCAGCTCGGCGACGTGAGGCTTTGGATTTTGTGGGGCGAGCAGCAGCTTGTTCCCCCTCAGCTGCTGACTCAGCTGGCTTTCCCGACTCCCTTTTGTCCTTAGGAGTGTAGACACTCCTCAGCACCTCCTGTGCTTTCTTGGCCGTCGGGAACAACAACAGCTTCTTCAGTGGCGTCTCCTCGCAGTCAGCCCAGACCATGTTGCGGTCCTTTGTTGCGAGGAGGATGAGGGCGGAGATTTTGCAGCCGAAATTGAGCGTGCCCTTCACACTCAGCAGCTTCTCTCCAGACTCGGTTGTAGTCTCAGAGATCTTCGACTTTTCCACCATCAACTGGTTCAGAAAATATTGGAACCAGTTGATTTGGTGTTGGTGTTCCAAGGCCACCAGCTACATTAAATTCAATGTTATATAAGTGTAGCAGACACTATTCGAAGATTTTAGAAAAATATGAATGAATGATAAAAAGAATTTCATGTAGATATATTGATTAACAATAAATTTATTCGGTCATATGGTGGCCAACCACACGTGTTAAAAAAAGAAAGTTGATTTTAGAAATATAAATAATCACATTTCCTCTTATAGTTTATGTTTCCCCAATTATGGTATATTTCCATTTTCAAAACCTATATTATCATTTTTAGCTTGTGTAACTGACCACAGTGTGTCCAAATAGCACCATTAATTAAATATATTTATTTAGTTTTCATACAGATTTTCGATTACAAAATTTCAATTGGCATTTTAAATGCTAATTAGCTTATTTTGTTGCTTTAAATTTTATTATTGGCTCTACTTATAGACAAACTTAAAAAATAATTTTACTTTTCATAATTATTAAATATATAGTAATTAATAATGAAAATGAGGTTATATAATTTGTATTTAGAAATTGAGAATATATATCTATTAAATATTAAAATATAGTATATAATATCAATATTATGAATTATTTAGAATAAAATTATAAATTAATAATACACAAAACTTTAAGGAAGTGTGAAAAATAGAGATAAAGATAATAATAACAGATATACATGAGACATGAGAAATTATTATATGAATATAATAAGTAATATATGTATATTATTATGAATTAATAATGAGGCATGAGAAATTGTTATATGAATATAATAAGTAATATATGTGTATTATTATGAATTAATAATGTCAAAAATACGAGAATAAAGAAAAATCAGAACGGAGTATCGAGGGAGAGCACCGATTATTTTCCTATTATTAATTAATACCTTACTTAGATAAAAACCTATTGATTGAGATCTAACTTAAATAAACTTATTCTAACCTCAAACAATGAGAACACACATGTAATTTGTTGGAATTGCTTTTAGTCAACATTATGTAACAAACTGTACCTCAACAAATAATTCACCACCATTATATCATTTTGGCCTTCAAAGTAAATACCACAATATTTACTATTGAAATATAATTTTGATTTTTCTACTCTTACATAAGTGTCTTATGACACACAACTTAAGATACTTCCTCATTTAATTTGCAACATCTCACACAAAAAAATTACTATATACATCACGATTACATAATTAAAAAGATAAGCAGATATCTTTTAAAATTTTATCGGCAAAAGTTTCACAACCGTGTTGTGGGCTTTCCAATGTTCCTATGCAACAAGCATGTGGGTGGAGGACCAATTCTAAGCATTTGGTGTCTAATACTTTACTCACATCTTTGAAAAGTTTAAGCTAGGCCACAATTTTCGAAATATGCCGCAATTGAATTATTCGATGTCCATCATTTACTATGCGTTCTCCACAATAGCTAAATGATTTCTTGCAGAATGAGTTCAACTGCACCGGTAATTATTTTTTATCATCAACAACGACGTTCTCTTCTCTGGAAATGTATTCCACACTCACTTTCAGATCAAATGTTTTCATAACTCACTTTCAGATCAAATGTTTTCGTCAATGATCAAAACCACATGCACCGAACTCTTGATCACCTGGAGTAACCATCATCATCACCATCTTATTGTTTCAAACAACGGTTAAGATCATCTGCCACGTCCTTATTGTCCGTCTTAATCAAAATTCCATCAAACTTCTAGCAATCGTGCACACAAACAACATATAAGAAATAATTTTCTAAGATAGATTCAATCCACTTCATTCGGACCTCTCGAACCTAAACATTCCACATAGGGAATGACTTTTTTAGTTCAAAGCAAGTACATATATATTTACCGACTATGGGTTCAAATCTAAATGAAATTCAGAAATGTTTATACCTTGAACAAAATTTATTTTTTGAATGTTGAGAAGACAAAAAATGGAAAAAAGAAAAAATAGATTAAAAGAAAATGCAATTTTTGGAGTTTTATCAACAATTTCCTTTTGTACATGCGGATATGGTATTTTCTGAATCCTTGCGCTTCACCATAACATCAAGATTGAAAATAAGAGCGATCTCCAAAACCACAAGCATCCAACTTTTGATCACATGTATATGAGTCAGTACACCTTAACAACATTCGAGCCATCTTCCTACATCACATAAATATACGTCAGGATCTAATGTAAATAATAGCTCTCTGGTTCTAACATGCAGACGTTCCCGGTACCGAAAGGCAATTAGTTAAGCTGCTTTACCCATCAAATAATGAGATATGTTGCTTGGACCTAGCACTTCCACATACAGAGTCGCATTTTCAAACGTTTTTCTCAATCACCTTAAAATTCTTTTGATAACAAACGTTTAGATTTCGCTATTATTAACACGAAACACGACCAATAGGTTGTTGTGCTCACGGATCCAAGATGCATCAAAATGCATGAACACACACTCGTGCATTATGAGGACGCTCTACACATCCCACATACAAGAATTGTCTTAGTATTGAATTAGAGCATGATTTCGGTATCTTAGTAAATTTGAAATTTGACAATATTATTTACAAACAATCACAAAAGAAATGAAAAGTGTCTTAATAAATTTTCACAATAAACAAGTTGAAATTTGAAGCTTTTTTTTTGTATGTCATACTTAATATATAGATAGATAAATCGGTTGGCATACAAACTATTCAAATTTGAAATTCAAACCAACCTTCGAATTTCGAGCAACATTTAAGAGATGAAGATGAGTAGTTTTTCCATTGACGGGTGACTTATTATTTCTAGACAATTGCAAAATAACCTCATCATTTTGAGTTCGGTCGAAACCGGCCAAACCGATCGACAAATCAAATTTTAGAGAATATCAAATTGAACCGAACCGACATGTCAAGTTTGATATGGATTTAGCCAAACTCGACCATTTTCGGCAAAAAATGAACAATTCAAAAATCATAAATCTAGTAGTAGACTTTTTGTACTTAAAAAATGACAATAAACAAGTCACAACTACTATAGCTTTATTATTTATGGATCAATCTTCCGACTACAGTCAAATTTATATATTTATTCCTCTTTTATTGCTCGTATGTTTATTGTGTGTGTCTATGTGTGTTTGTTGTTATAACTTGAGATTTTTGGTCCTCGTTCAATTTGGAGATGGATGCTTAGGTGCGATCTCTGGAGCATACAACAACAGATCATGAGTTAAGAGATCGATGAAGTTGTACAAAAGTGGTAAGAAGATACAAATTCTCCAAGCTTACTTTAAAAAACATAGCCATGTTAATTTGTATATATGTCATCTCCAAAAGTAATTTATTTCTTATTTGTTCTTATGGAACACAACCAAACAGCGTATTTATAATAGTAGCAAATATGTTAAGAATCAATTGTTGAAGTTGTATTATATGATAGCAAAACCCTATCTAACAACTGTGCTTCACAATATTACTTTTTTTAAGTCTTCCTCTACTGCTCAAACTTGTTTATGATGGCAAAACCCTATCTGCCGCTCCCCACCCCCACTACCATTATCTCCGATTGAATGTTATTGTATACATAATATTTACTTAGCAACAATTCTAGTCTATTGAAAAATGACCAAGTTTTTTGAGCTGTTCAGTATACTATTGTACCCCTGCGATGCATTACTTATATTATAAAGTTAAATTGGCAACAAAGTCGACGACATTAACACGTACTTTTGTATTATAAATGTTTGTGACTTATTGAAAAACTTTTCCTAAAAATATTAAAAGGAAAACTTGAAAGAGATAAATTGTATTGTTTTGTTTTATTATGCTATTTTGAAAGTGGTTGATGAGAATCTGAAACTCAACCAATCAGGACAAAGATATGAAAATGAAAATATATTAACTAAAAGCAAAATGAGAGATCGAGATAAATTCGTATTCTATAGCAACTGAATGCACATTTTCTGCAATTTCCCTCCATTCGCCTACCACGGATAGGCGCCGTCCAACTAAATTTACTACACTTTTTGTTGAAATAGAAATTGCACCAAATTAAGTAGGTAATAGTTTTCCCAATTGATATATCTCAGACTATGATCATCTTATAAAAAAAACCTTCATCTCGTTTGTGACAAAATATGTGAACTACTTATAAATTATACAAATCTAGAATCATTCACTATTATTCACCAAAATTGCATTATGGAACTCTTGTCTCACTCCAACACAATGAACCAATTTATTAATACTCGTATCAAGCTTTAAATAAAAATTATATACCCACATTATTGGAATTGGCGAAGGACCATACAGGCTATGAATCTCTAATTGAAAACGTCATTGTGAGCTTTCACAACTTGGTTTCGACCATTTACATTGTCAATTGGACCCTAGTCATAGCTGACCAAATAATTGATTCAAAGTTGAATTAAGTCTCAACAATACATATATATTCGGAGTTTTTCATATTCCCCACATAATTTCCCCCATTTTTTTTATACAATTACGCATCAATACCAATTAATCTTATCTCAGGTGCCGAAAACATCGTGCAATGTTAGATATACCATGCATATAATTTAGGTATCTTAGTACAAAAGATGTTGGTTTAGGTTGTTTGTCAAAAAAGAGTCAATAATATGGGAATGGGATACGTTTTCTTTTTGAGCAAAACATGGGATATCTTTTTGTTCCTCGCGTGTTGTGTTTTTGAATTTGGCACCAAATCTAAATTAATGACAGTAGTATTATATTTGCCGACAGCCTGGCGTCACCAATCTGACCAACAAAGGAAAAAACCTGCACTTGCCAACGACGTCGTTTCGTTTGTTTCCGACACCATCTCTGTCTCTCCTCCTCCTTCGCTAGATCTTAATTTCCCTTCTACGGACTTTCCGAACTCGACGAAGAAAACATGGCGACATTTATCAGGCTCGACGATTCTCCCATGTTCCACAAACAGGCAAAATCCCGCATATACAAATATATTTATTCTGGTTTATGCTGTATTTTTGATTGTGTGTGTGTGTGTTTATTGTTATAAGTTGAGATTTTGTCCTCGTTTAATTTGGACATGGATGAATAGGTGCGATCTCTGGAGCATACATCGGATGAGTTAAGAGATCGATGCCAGAAGCTGTACAAAAGTTGTAAGAAGTACACGTGAGCACATTTTCTTCTAACTCGAATTTAAGTTGACATTCTTTGATGAATACTGAGAAATTGATGGCGTTTCAATTTTCAGTGCAGTTTATCATATCTGCCAATCATTTCCTATATTTCTTGTGAAAAAGTGAAGATTTTTACTATTCTCGAATAGGATTATTAGGACAGGAAATATATGCTGCTACGGAGTTTGGGTGTTTAACGTGTTGAGTCGATAATGACCTGCTTTTGCTACTTCCTTGGGAGGAATTTGGTTTGCTGAACTAATATACATCAATAATCTTATGTGTCCAGTTGAGGAAATGCCTTTTAGGTGGTGTGTAGAAGTGTTCGTTTTTGTTTAGTTTAATGTATTCCACAATTGATTATGCTCGATAAAGTACATGGTTGGCACTTGCAGATGTATTCATTTTACTTCTTGTTGTTACCTCAGGATTAAGAATACTATTTATTGGTGAAATCCGTAGGGGATTATTGCAATTGATTTTCATCTCTAGTCCTCTTTCTCGTAACTCATCCATAACTGCTTAGTGGGTCAAAGTAGGATTTAATTAGTCGAATCAGTCAGGGAATGTTTTCTTTTTCACCCCAATCGTGCTAAAGTAGTTAAATTCATTGCTTAACCCATCATCATGGCTAGTTTAGCTAGTTTATACAAATGAAGAGACATCCATACATTTCAAATTTCATCAAACTAGTTCATTTGCCCATGTAGGATATTTTGTAACGGTATAAATAGTCAATACTGCTAATCATATAGAATATTAAGAATAACAGATGAATTCTTTCTTTTGTTTTGTTACTTCTTCTGCATGATTTATCCATGTACTTGAAATATTTTGGCAGCTCATTAGAATTGGTGGTTGAATAGGTGGTCAATAGCCAAAAGGTCAACATCGACGAATATTATATACTTCATTAATTGGTGAAAGGCAATATTTTCTGAATTGGGATTATGATATAGGGATATGCTTGGGGAATCGTACAATGGTGACATGGCCTTTGCTGCATCATTAGAAGCCTTTGGTGGTGGGCTTGATGATCTTCTTGGAGTATCCATTGGAGGTATGCAAAGTGGCTTTGAAGAAGAAATATTATGCTAAACCACACAAACACTGAATTTATGCAGACAATTTAAACCTATCAAATTTTATACAATTCTCTGTCTAGTTTAAAAGTTTAATTCTTTTTAAGCACAGCATCTAGTTTAAATGATTCTATATCTGGTTGAAAAGTTGTTAGGGAATGATGGCCTCTGAGTTAAGAGCATTTTTCTTATTGCCCCCTTCTTGCTTTCTGACAGGTCCAGTTTTATCAAAATTTATCAATGCACTGCGTGAGCTTGCTACATACAAGGAATTCCTCCGTTCTCAAGTAAGTATGTTATGTTTTTCTCAGATGTGAATTATTCATATGAAACTAAATAAAATATGAATTTCCATTCTAAGATGACAAATCCTGTATTGTAGGTTGAGCATGTGCTTGTGGACCGCTTGTACCAATTCATGTCTATAGATTTGCAAGATGCAAAGGTAGGCCCCATTCCTTTAACCATTCTAAGTAATGCTTAAGATAAAGATGAGACTGGGGACTTGGAATGTCATAATTGGTTGTTTCTGCCAAAATACTCTTGTTATTTGCTCCCTGTGAAATAATTTCTGTATTCGTCTTTTGGTTATTACTCACTGAATGTCTTCTCTTTCAATTACTAAGGTATTAAGAACGATAAGTGATATTATTTGATAGAAAGTTTATCTATACATTTGCCAAAAAAATCACTGTTTATCACTTCCACTAGCTGTATGATTAAAACTCTATATTTGTAGTTCATGGAGTTTCATTTGCCCACATGGATTTCTTATAATTTATTTAGGACTCCCTAGCCTCTGTGATGGAATTAATATGACGTACTCAGTGTTTAAGAAAAAAAAGTCATGTACCAAATAAATATTGGAAGGAATCATGGGCATAGAACAGTGGACATGAATACTCATTGGTATGTCACCTTCTAGAGGAAGCATTAAAAGAAAATCGGTCATGCTTGTGCTGCAACCAAAAGTGGACAATGACATACCAATGTGGACATGTGCAGTCTACCGATCGCGCATGTACGTCTGCTCCCCATGCAAACAGGTGGGGTCCCAACACTGGGTACTTTGCAACTTAGTACACGCTCATGGCTCTTAGTCATCTAAAGAAATGATGATTACCGTCCAACGTGTTATTGATGTTAAACACATGAAACAAGATAACTTTTACATGCTTGTGGATTAATATTTCTGTTGTTTAATCATTGTACTATCTTATCTTTGATATTCTTGAAAGACATGTTTGATGGCCATGGCTTTATGTGATAGCGATGTAGTGCATGACTACTGTCGTATTTGCTTGCACTATTATTAGGGCCTACACCTGGTTTTATTTGTCAGAAGGTAGTACCTGTGATCAATTTTCTCTTCAGAGAAATCACAATATATTATTATTAGTATTATTAATTTTCCTTAGGAACAATCGGTTTAAAGGATGTCGACAAAATCCTGTGTCCTAAAATAGATAATTGGGATTTAGATGCTATTCTTCATATTCCTCAAGGAAGCTTTCATCTCCTTTGCATCTATGTTACCTCCTTTAGTTGGGGGCTTGAGATTTTGAGCCTCAGATTGGGATGAGCAACCTTAAGTGTGTCGCTTAGATCTCATCTTGTGAACTTATCTTATATACCATAGCTCATTTCTCGTCTCGGGTAGTCATGCTGTTGGCTTTTTAGCATAGGGTGTCGCTTTTCCCACATTCTTGCTCCTGGCTAATTAGTAGGGAAGATCCCTAGATCTGGATAATCTTTCCATTCAGATTCTTGGCGTTCTTGTCCAAGATCTTGATTAGGGCAACTTTGGAGCTTCTCATCACCTAGAGGATCCTATTTGGCAACTTTGGAGCTTCTCATCACTAATCACTATTGGATTGAGAAATGTGGCTTTCAATAACATGTCTTCTGACCTCAATAATAAATAAGTAGAACCTCTGTGTGTCAAGTAACCTCTTGCCTCTTGTCTGTGCTTTCTTTCAGCATTCAGCTGTCAGTTAAAAGAATGTTATGGTTTTGGCAACTTGATCAAATTTGGAGAGAGACACTGTGCTATATCTAATGTGTTATATCTTGTTTTATGATGTTTATAATTTTCTTCCTGCAGGAGTCCCGTCGCCGATTCGACAAGGCCATATATGCGTATGACCAGGTATTTAAGCCATTTATGTAGAAAAATTCCATATTCTAGTTTATAGTCATTGCTAATGAATTAATTGCCCCAAAGAATTGTTGCTTAATTTGATATTTTGAATGTCTGGATAATAAATTCTTAAAATTTTACTACTCCAACTACCAAATATATGTTTTTCAGTTGACCCCTTCCCTCGTAGGACCGTTCTGAAGCTTTTGTTGTATCTTGTCTCTCCAAAGCGTTAATGGTGTCGTCTATTCAGTTCAGGCTGATTCTGTTTGTACATTGCGTAGCTCTACCATGCTCCTAGTTGTTCTATTCTCAAGGATGACCTAATTTTCAAGAACAGTTCGTTAAATCTGCATCTCTAGCTTAAATCCAAGTTCTGTACATTGCATTTGGCGATGTGACACTGTCTTTCAGGCATACTATTTATGTTTCTGTTCTTCAAGTTTTCTTTGACATATGGATTGGTCAGGCACGCGAGAAGTTTGCTTCCTTAAAGAAGACGGCTCGGGATGAAGTTGTTGTTGAATTAGAGGAAGTATGTTTTTTAATTGCTTCATACTCATTATCACATTTATTATCATTAAGTAACATTTTATTGCTTGAACGCACACGACCGTAAACATTTTTTCATCTCTCTGACTATTCCTGCCGTCATACCATCATTATTGAGCTTGATCTTTTTAACTTGTGGATGAAGTATGTTATTGGGTATGCTTGTTATTATGTAATCTCATCAGGGTTCTAAGAGCAAGACATCTCTTCTAGTAAGTGATTAAATGGACTGTGATTTAAATTATGAGTTGTTCTGGTTTCTTTCAACTATTTGTGTTATGCCCTGCTTAACCTGGACCTGGAGTGTCTCTTTTCTATGCTTAAAGCATGCAAATTTTGGTAGCACTCTTCATGGTTTCTTTAATATTGCCCTATTACTTGAATGGGGTTGCCACATGTTCAATCTTATATATGCTTTTTGATTGAATCAGCATTATGTCTTAATCTTATTCCACTTGCAATTTTGCATAAGAACTTTTGACACATGTGCTTCTTTTACTTCGCTTTTCTGAATGATGGAAACTTGTCTGCTAATTATGTGACAGGATTTACAAAACTCAAAGTCAGCATTTGAAAGAAGCCGCTTTAATGTGGTATGATAATCAAATGATCCTCTCATTCCATTTGTTGATATGAACTTTTCTTCATCATCTTGTACTTGAGCTAACTTGCCTTTGATTTTAAGAATTTCAGGTAAATGCTCTCATAAATGTTGATGCCAAAAAGAAATTTGAGTTCTTAGAATCTTTCAGTGCAATTATGGATGCACACCTTCGATACTACAAGTTGGTATGTTCTTAGTTTACTAAATTTCTATTATTGCTCGTGCTTGGTGTTGGTACCTTCTGACCAAACTGCCAATATATTTTTCTAGGGGTTCAACCTACTGAACCAAATGGAGCCTTTTATTCACCAGGTATGATAATCATCCTAACTCCTGCAAGTCTTATTTTCAAGGTAAATGAGGGATTGATTTTGAGATTTTAAGATGATAATGGCAATATTTTTCCTTCAACATTGTATAGGTTTAATTTAATTTAATTTATTATCAGGGCTCCTATATGACTAACAAGGAAGATTGTGTTAAAGTTTGCTTTCTAAATTTTTAAACCGCAGAAGAGCATCTAAGCGACATTTGGTTGATACTTAATTTTGTGGAATTGAGTAACTGAGTATAACAGAGCAGTTACATAATGATTAACTATATGTTTGCAATTAGGCGAAGGGTTTATCTGGCAAAGAGTAAAAGAATGAACATTTGTATTACGAAATACTCAATGAAACGAACCCAAAGTAGAAAGACTCCTTAGGCTCGTGCATGCCAGCAAAAAGTGATGCAAATGCATTAACTCGGACCCTAACCCTAATTTTAAGTGAATCATTCAAATACTTCATAACTGTCTAGCCGTGCAAGGGTCCAATACCCGTACAACCCAACATCCATCTAATATATGTAATGAACAGACATGCTTTAAAATAAAAAAAAATAAAAAACCTTCATTCTCAGCTCTCCCTGAATTGGCTTGATTAATCATGATGGTCAAAGGTTTTAAAAAACCTAAGTACCATTTTAGTTTTGTCTATTCTTGTACTGTTCATTTGCTTCATCACTTTCGAGGAAAAATTTCCGAGCATTTTGTTTTCAAGTGGATACCAAATTAGGCTTCTGTAGCTAATCCCATCCAAAAATGGGAAGTACAATAGTCATCCTATATTTCCTATTCAATGGTATTGCTTTTATTTTTACCTCCTATTAGTATGAAGAAAAAGGTTATCTCATCAATAATTTGTACGCAATCTTTACAGAATTGCTTGATATACCAATATACCTGTAATTATTTAAGTATTTAATTGCTTTGGTGAGGTGTTATCATTTTAATTTCATTCTTCGGCTTTCTGAAACACTCTTTCAACTTATTTCCTACATACACACATGCACACAGACATTACGCATGTTGTATATGGGTATGGAAGCAATCGCTCTGTTATTAGTGTGATTTCGTTGTGATTAAGAGCAATTCTCTCCACAAGTTCAGGTGTTGACATTTGCACAACAATCAAAGGAACAGGCAAAAATTGAGCAAGATAAACTTGCTAAAAGGATCCAGGATTTTAGGACACAGTCTGAGTTGAACCAGCAGGCATCAAATAATTTGGCAATCTCTTCAAATGCTATTGCGGTCAATGGATACAACATGGATACTTATAAGAACACGGAGGCAATTATACTGGCCTCTTCGAAAGGTGAGGTGAGTTGTTTTTTTTTACCGTTTGTTATTGAGGTTGAGTGCTCTTCCTAGTTATGAATTAATTCATGAACCAGCAAGGTGCAACCTTTAAAAGGTTTATTCTACACCTGCTCCCCTCCTGTCATAGAGAATGTACTACGCTTTCAGACGATGTCCTGGAAGAGGCTATGCCTTGTTAGCTTTTATATCAAAGACCTCATATATACCAGTATCCAGTTCCAAGCATCTTCAGCAGTTTGCATGCCAAAAAAAAAAAAAAAAAAAAAACCTTGGAGTAGATAAATCACATTGACATTGAAATGACAAGAACATGAATGTTTGCATTTGCTCTGAATATGAACTTAGTCCTCCAGTGTTACTTTCTTAAACTTGGTTATATTTGATCCTGCTCGCCGAGTTTATGAGTGAGATTAAATGCTCTAAAGCTTAACCTATGAAAGAGATAGAAGTATTGACTCATATCTCACCGGGATTGAGTTAAAGGAGATGGGTGGCAGTATCTCCTTATTCAGATTAAAATGTATGAGAAGGGATCAAACTAGTGTCATAATCCAAACTGAATTGAGAAAAAAAGACTTAAATGTAAGAAATAAGGGGAGATATTCTGGTCCCACGACCTGGATATTTGTTTCCTTTAAAATTAAATGCATCTGAACGCATTGTGTTAATTTCCCAGCTTTGTTATTTGTGAAAAATGACCCTGCATACTTTATGAAACATCAAACATCATTTCATGCATTCAGGTCCAGACTATCAAGCAGGGGTATCTTTTGAAAAGATCTTCAAGCCTCAGAGCAGATTGGAAGAGAAGATTCTTTGTACTTGACAGTCAGGGGACTTTATATTATTACAGAAACAAAGGTGTCAGAGCAGGGGTATGCTATAGAACTATTATATTTCAAATCAGTGACTTGCATTTGATATGTGTCAAATTTGTTTCCCTGTGTTCTACCTTTTTCTGTCAACTGCTGCTTCTGATATATGTTCTCTATGTGCACTTTGATGTGAATGTTTGAGGACCGCATTTGGTGTAATCGGCACTCAGCATCATGAGCTTCCACCAGCATGAAGTATATAGTCATCCTACTTGTCTTTTGAGATTTCTTGAAATCATTAAAGTTTAGTTTGTGAACATCTAAGCATATTTCATCAAAAAATCATTTCGTAAGAATCTGAGTCAATGTCTAATTATTTAACCATTGTATTATCATTTCTGATGACGCTCATTTGGACTCTTGTGTTACAGATACTGTACTACAATACACTATTTATTGCAGAAATCGTTACATATCTTTGTGTTATAATCTTTCCCCAACAGAACTTGGTCTATTCTAGTTTTTCTTATGCGAATCTTTTTAAAAAGTTCTATCCATAATCCACTGAATAGAGAATACTAAATTGTACAAGTCTTGTTTTGTCTGAATGAAGATCACTAGTATTTGATTGTATGGCATTTTCTCTACCCAATTGATCTGGCGAGTAGCAATGCTATCAAATTCTATGTTCACAAGGTTGCAACCAGTATGCTTCAGCATCTTCTCATTGGAGAAGTGATCCTTATTACATCTATTTCTCAGGTTTCCCCTTCACTGCATCCATCCCACCCTTCGGAGAATAATCATCGTGTATTTTCTAGATTCCGGTCAAGGCACCAACGGGAATCATCTCTCGGTGAAGAAAGTTTAGGCTGTAGCACAGTGGATTTGCGTACTTCAACAATAAAGATTGATGCTGAGGATACTGATTTACGACTGTGCTTCAGAATAATTTCACCAATGAAAACTTATACATTACAGGTAATAGGTTGAGAATGCTCGTTTGTGGACTATTAGTTGTTCATTGATGTTGGAAATTTAATTTCTCTACTACAAAGGGCTTTTTTTTTTCTTCTTTTCTGGTCTGCTGCGTCTCTTTGGCTATTTCTTTCCGTATAAATCAGAGTCTAATGTCGCTACTATGTTAGCCTTTCTGCAAAGGAAGTCGTTTATATAGGAGTTCTCTTCTTAAAATCATAAATTTAAATTAGTGCCTTCTATTAAATTTAGCCTATCCAATTGGTCACACTTGTGACTACCAGAGGATTGGGAGTATCATGGATAGGGCACCACTTATGTCAACTTTTTGTCCGCTAATAGGCTGAAACTGAAGCTGATAGGATTGACTGGATGAACAAAATCAGAGGAGTAATTGCATCCCTCTTGAATTCTCACCTGCACCAGGTGAAGTCTATAAATATAAATATTATGACTGAATCAATTGTCTGATGTGTCTTATGTAAAATTCAATTTTTCCAACAATATATATTTATTTATTTTGTTGACAGTTAGATATGGGGAATATTGATAATGAACCCTCTGGGGCATCTTTTGGTCGATCACTTGATAATGCTGGAAGTACTTCAGATGACATGAGAGTCAACCGAGCCGATTCTGTTTCCACGATCCTGAGAGAAGTTCCTGGGAATGACCAATGTGCTGAATGCAGTGCTTCAGGACCTGATTGGGCATCTTTGAATCTTGGTGTATTAATATGCATCGAGTGCTCTGGCATCCATCGTAATCTTGGAGTTCACATATCTAAGGTATATACTTTATCCCTCTCTTTAATGGAGTGTCATTTTCAGCTTTACATTTTGTTATCTTTTTTTTTAACACTTTTTTCTTTAATTTGTTTTGTACGTGCTGATTCACTTTTTTAATATAATCTTACCTTTACTTTTTACCTCTTTGACAAATATATAATCTAGACTACATCTTTGTGCCTTCCATCCTTGTCATATAGATAGCTCCATCCTGTGTAAACTGAAACAAATGTTATTTCAAAGAATTCAAGCGATGAAGATCAAATCATTTATTTATACCAAATTCTGCCATTTGCAGATAAGGTCAGTCACCTTGGACGTCAGAGTTTGGGAACCTACTGTCTTGGAATTATTCCAGATACTGGGTAATACATACTGCAATTCTATCTGGGAGGAGTTGCTTCCTCAGCACAGAGATTTGTGAGTTCCTTCAAACTCTACTGCAACCAAAGTGCATACGTTTAGGGGGTTAAAAGGGCCTCTAAGTGAAAATTGACTATTTTCTTATTTATCATTGAATATGGTGTTTGCTGAATTTTTAAATTTTTTTAGGTAGAAACAAATTTTATATATCGATGTAAGGTGAAAAACATATAAGAACACATAGGATACCCATTATACGAGAATGATATGTACCTTAAATATCTACCTATAACGACGGAAATGGAAACCTAATTTCTGACATTTCCTTGTGAACTAAACTATTCACATATACACGATAAAACTTGCACACTAATTAATCTATCAAAATCCGGCTTGAAGAATCCCTTCATCGTAATGTCAGCAATTTGAACTGGCATGCACAGGGTTATTAGCAACGCTGATGGCTGCCTTATTGTCACAATAGACCCTCATAGGTGCTTCTAAATTGTAGTCTAAGTTCAACCAATATTTTTTTAGCCTTACCAATTCACAAACTCCATAGCCATGGTGCGAAGCTCAGCTTCAGCACCACTTCTAGCCACTACAGTCTACACTCCGCTTCTTACTATGCCGTGTGACTAAATTATCCCATACTAAGATCAATATCCATAAGTAGGCCACCTGCCAGTTACACTACTTCTGGCAATCTACTCTCTTTCTGCTTCTAGTTTTATGAAAGAAGTATGAATCAATTTCCAAGTTGTTTTATGAAATCACTAATGCAGAAATTTGGAGTGTGAAGGCCCAGCAGTTACCAAACCAGGCCCCGAGGATGCATTTCATCAAAAGGAGTTATACATTCAAGCAAAGGTATTTCCTCAGAAATCCTGTTTATAAATCTTTTACAGTAAACTACTTCTCGGTGACGTTTCTTTCTGTGACTAAAGACTTCTATAGTATTCAATATTTGCATGCTCTTGCCTAACTTTATTATGGTAATAGAGGAAGGAATACTTTTTTTTTTTTTTTTTTTTTTTTGCGTACGCACCTGGAAAAGGAAAGCATATCAACAGGATTTAATTCATAATTGGCTTTTTTTTGTTGGGTTGTGGGGGGGGGGGAGGCCCTTCTATCATATGGTTGACATCGGAGTTGGACTCATGTTTTCAAACACAATGGTGATTGAGTTTAGACCTCTCTGCTTGGGTGTCATCAAAGTGACTTGATACATAATTTGTTGAGATAATTTATTTGGTAAATACATACATGAAAAACCTATATTTGGTTTTACATCCTTCTGTTACTCTTCTTCTCTACGTTGCTTTCGACCTGTTTTTTGGAAGGCTGAGCTTTCGACTTACTGGAATGCAGTATATCCGCAAACTGCTTGTAAATAAAGAAGCTGGCACACCCAGGGATTTATCTGCTTCCACCATCTGGGAGGCAGTTAGAAGCAACAACCTGCGGGAAGTATATCGTCTCGCTGTATCTTCAGATGTTAATATAATCAACTCAACCTATGAAGACATGGTTGGTTGCAGTTTGCACCACGATGACATGGGTTCACAAGAAAACTCCCACGATCCTGAAATAAAACAGTCCGATCCAGCAACGTGCAAGAGCATCAAGTCTTTCAGTGATCCTGGAAGCTGTCTGCAGGGCTGTTCCTTATTGCATTTGGCTTGCCATGGTGGAAGTTTGGTTATGCTGGAGCTGTTGTTGCAATTAGGCGCTGATGTGAATAAGTATGACCATCACGGCAGAACTCCTCTGCAACATTGCATCTTGAAAGGAAATAATGTGATGGCAAAGTTTTTGCTAAGAAGGTAATCATCTACAAAAAATGAAAAAAATAGTGTGTGTGTTGGCCTAGGTTAAATACCCAATGCCATCGAGTTCGAGTCCACTGTAACGCAGTCTTTAAATTTAATTGCTAATTTATCAAAAAAAAAAAAAAAATTTTTTTTTTTTGAACATTATTAGAAGATGTTCATTCTTTCTATTGCCTATTTTAACTAGCAAGAGAAGTATCTCAAGTACTGTCTTTCCTCAAAGAGGAGTTCTTGGTATATCTAAGTTGCGTATAAAAGTTCTATCTGAAGCTTCTACTTATTCGATTTTCATGTATCATGCCTTTTCCTTTTTTAATCAAGTCCTTGGGTTAGAAATAAATCGGACTGTCTCTAATTCCTGAAACCTAGATGAAGCAAGCATAAAACTCAACTTGAGTCGAATTAATTTCGACAACACCACATTTTAAAGATATTTTAGAAATGAAATTATCTTTCGAGGTATGGACTATGAATTTGTTGTCATATGGTATTCTTACTTTGTCTGCTAGCTTTCATCTCTTCTAGTGATGCTATATTTACAACTACATACGTTATGCAGAGGTGCACGGGCATCTATAAAAGATGCTGGAGGCTGCACTGCTTTAGAAAGGGCCATGGAGATGGGAGCAATAACTGATGAGGAGCTCTTCATTTTGCTTGCGGAAAGTGAATGACTTGGAAGGTGCGAACAAGGTGCGTTTGTTCAGCACTTCATTACTGTTAAGGATGATCATTGTCGTACTCATTGTTCTTGATGCACTACGTAAGAGTTTTGGTGTTATAACATTCAGTAAATTTAGGTGTTATCATGTTTACTTCTGTTTCATGTAGTTGGTTTTCTGTGAAGATCCCTGTGTTCCAGTTGGTCAATGTCTGCATGTATCTGAATTAAAGATCGAAAAGAATGATATCTGAACAATGAAATATGTGGGAGATCTATCCATAATAATAATATGTACAGAAAGAGATCTATCATCTGTAGTAACATGTTATTTAGTAGTGATGAACGTAGCATGTAAATCTCGGAGGAAAAATCGGCAGTTAGAGAGTAGAGAAAGTTCCAAATCGTCAGTTTTCACCAAATTTTCTGAGATGTTAGGGTGTTTCATAAGATGTTATCTGGTGGAGAAATTTTGCCTATTTTTTCCATGAAATCTTCTGGTGTCACCAAAAATTTGCATATGAATTTACTTTTTGCATAGTTATTTCAGTAGCGATGTTCAATCTTTACTATATATTGTTGAAGCCGCATGTGCTTTCCATTTGCATTGTCAACATTCCAGAAGCTAATGCGGTAAGCTTATGTCCTTATTTTCTTCACAGTTCTCTCCATGCGTTTGGATGATTTTGGGACTAACCTTCCTGAAAATTCTTAACTGCGTAGTTTGAGGTGAGCCTATTCAGGACATGGTCCATTCTTTGCCGGGATTCGAAGACTTTCATTTACTTGGATGATTCCTCTAGGGTGGGGAAATTAAAACCAACACATATAGTTTTCTACATAGCTCTCAAAAACCTTAAAAGGAGCCATTTTGAGTTAAAAGTGTTGCTATTTCTTAATTTCATCAAATGCATGTGAGAGCAGATCCTGTATTATTACTACACTTTGTACGGACCGTTCCACTTGTGTGCAAGTGTTGTGTGTTAAGGTTTAGAATCAGTTGAATTTGAAGTGATTTAACTATGGTGTGTATAGAATTCGGGGACTTAAAGCGCAAACAAATACGCTACCTTTACTCATTTTCTTGATTTGTATTATTGTGTTTTAATTTCTGCTGTCCCGTGTTGTCGGAATTCAAGACTTACATGAAATCAAACCAAATTGATTTTTTGGTATTGATGTCCTGAAAATATGGTACAATCTCTTGATGGTTGCGTATTAATTTAATGGTTCTGGTCAATATATAGACAACGAACTTTTTTTTTTCCAGCATAGCCAACACAAATTTAAAGTGGATATAAATGATAATGATCATTGCATATAATACTAAAGAGTAATGACAATACAAATGGATTAATTATACAAAAATTCTATCTACTGTGTAAGGGCCAAACTGCAAATCTGCAAGGTAGAGAGCTTCCTCAAAATATTGCTACAAACTTTTGGCCAACATGAATACATAAGAATTTCCATTATTCGTGGGTTATATTTTTGTATGTCACATGCAAAGTCAATTGCTTTTATTTATCAAATTCTCTAGTTGGGAAAAAAACAAGCTTATAATTTGTTCCTAGAACAACCCAAGTTCATAAGGGCGCTGGCTAAAAAAGAAATCAGTGTGACTATATTTTCTAAATTTTTAATGAGTTCCAAGTACAATACAATTACACAAGTTGATGATATGGACTTTTGCTCAAAATACTGAAAATTTGACAATTTTATGTATTTAAAAAAAAAAAAAAAAAAAAAACTGATTGAAGTTGATGATATGGACTTTTTAAACATAATACCGATAATTTGACCATTTTATATATTAAAAAAAAATCTGATTGGTGGGGGCTTAAGTTTCCCTTTTTGCTCCTGTTACAAATCTGTTAAAAGTTCCAGTTGTAACTAGATTGAGGGTATACATGTTAACATTAAAAAAGTTCCACGGCTCTCTAAAACATTCCATTTTAATTTCAATTAAGCACATACTTGACATGAACCGTATTACCGTATAATGGTGTACTATCTAGTGTGAAACACAAGGACGATTAATTATTAGTACAAATTAAACTATCAATTGTGTGAAAGAATATATTCCTATTCCAATTGTAGGTGTAAACATGATCAATGGCTTTCATTTACTAACAAAAAAGTATATATATCAATGCATGCATGCCTGCTTAAGGAAAAGCATTAGAAACAACATTGTACTTTCAATTCTCAAATAGTAAATTAATTAGAAGGGACAATGACTATAGAGATTGATGGTCCGAGTGGTGGAGGCGGAGGAGATAATGGCGGCGGCGGCGGTGCGGAGATATGCAGATTTGGGCCACCTCCGGCTTTCTTGACCAAGACCTTTCAAATAGTGAATGATCCCAACACTAATTCAATCATTTCATGGGGTAAATCTGGAGATAGCTTTATTATTTGGGATCACATCAAATTTACTGTGGAAGTACTTCCCAACTATTTCAGACACAACAATTTCTCAAGCTTTGTCTATCAACTCAACAACTATGTACGTATATATGCATATATGTTATATTTGTGTGTGTTTAAGTGTGTATGAATGTATGATCGTATTTGTACGTACTTTTTTTTTCTTTAAGTTTTACAAATTAATTTCTTGGCCAACATTTGCTTAATTATTTTTTACCTTGTAGTATATAATATTTTTGTAATTATTTTCTGAATTTAAAAAAAAATTGCTACCCCAAGTTATATTTTTCATAACGTAGCTAATTACAAGTATTTGATAATTATTAAAATTTCAGGGGTTTCGGAAAATTGGGGTGGATCATCAATGGGAGTATGCAAACAAGGATTTTCAAAAAGAGAAGCAGCATCTTCTCTCAAACATGAAAAGAAGATCACTGCAACATCCGACTCGACAACGCCATCGAAGGAGTCTCTCTCCCGAGAAGCTACGCAACGCCATTGATGGATTGAAGAAGGAGATCGACACGATGAAGATGAAGCAATCAGACATGGATTCTCAGATCATGGCACTCCAACACCATACCAACGACATCGATGCCAGTTCCAAGAAACTGATCGTGCTGTGGGCTAAAGCTGTTCAAATCATCGCCAAGAGAGAGCGAGATCAGAGTCGCCACTGTGATGATGAGGATCATGATGAGGATGAAGGTCGTGCTGCCAAGAGAGAGAAAGTGGTCGTCGTCTCGGATGATGTTCATGAAAGTGATCATGTTGCCAAGAGAGAGAAAGTGGCCGTCGTCTCTGTGGAAACGGCATCTGATGAGAAAAAAGATGAAGAAGATCATCAGAATGAAGTGGTGAAAGAAAATGAAGGTGATCATGCGGCAAAATCGAAATCAGCCGAGATAGATGAATACTACTCGAATGATTTGGATTGGATGAAAATTCATTTTGAAGAAGATGATGAGGTGTGTGAAGTTGAAAGTGAGACATCAAACCTGCATGCTAAAATTGCTAAGGATTTTCAAGAATTGCTCACCAATCAGGCTGATGAAGATCACTTCTATTTGGAAATGAAAATTGTATGTTACCTTTTCTTTTCTCTCTCTCTGTTTTCTTTTTTTTTTTTTTTTTTTTTTTTTTGCAATTTCAATTTATATTTATGATATTTTAATCTTGATCGCACATACAAACACGTAGATATGAGTTTCTTGTTATTTGATGAAATTTATTTGTTTAAATTTATCAGGGTTTCACAGAAATGCTCACCAGAGCTGATGCAGACTATTCTTTGGAAATGAAAATAGTAAGTTTTTTTTAATTTTTTTTAATTTTTTGGAGATAGTTAACTTTATTTTTTGGCATTTCAGTTTTTTACCTTTTAAATTAACGGTATTTCAATCTTGAACACACACACATTTATGTATATGGTTTTCTATTTATTTAATGAATTTTATTTCTTGTGCTGAAAATTTGTAGGAATAGGTGTTTTGGATTCTGTTGATGGAGGGAAAAGAGGGAAATCATTTTTGTCCATATTTAAATTTACTTTTCGATGCATTAGTTATCTAAGTACTTTAATTTCTGATTATGTAAGTTGGAAGTCTTATTAATTTGCTTATGTATTATTGCTACCTACGATGTCGAACACTGCTTATTTTAGCGAATATGAATTGTTTTTAATTTTCCAAAATTGGCATTGTTCATTCTTATATATCCTCGTTATTTTTTTGTTTTAAAAGAAATTAACATTTAACATGAAAACTACATTGATCAATACACAAAAATTTCTTGAAAAATTCATAAATTGAAAATTGTTGCTATTGCCATTTTTACACTGAGTGTTTTCGACCTTTTTTTTTGGGGGATTCCAATCACTTTCGAGGAGAAATTATGTTTATACTTTTATCTTGTTTAGTACTAGTTGCGTATGAAAGGAAACCGAAAGAAAGTGGGCTAGTTGACTATGCATGCTACAGTTAACCTCTGAAAAATAGACTATGCTATAATTAGTACGATTATTGTTTTATTTATATTTTTCCAAACGTATTAATACTATTATATAGGTTATGATGACAATTGACAAATTTCTGATACTAATATAGTTTCTAGATTCATTATTAAAATTGTTCTCTCGACTGTAAATATCTCATTTGTTTTTGCTTGTTAATAAACAAGAATAAGCTTAAATATTTCCTTCTCCAAAACAATACTAAATTAATTAAATCTCGAATCTCACGTGCATCTTATAAGTTGATGGTTTATTTCATATGAGTGGGTTGGTTTGAACTTTGAAGTGAGCATGCAAATTTTTTAGGGGAAAATAAATTTCATTGAACATGCAAGGAAAAATACATTTATATTTCTCTATTTTTCAGTTGAAATACTCAGACCTTCATTTTTTTTTCTTCGTTTTAAAAAAAGGTGCTTCTTTGAGATATTTATCTTCCCTAAAAATAAAAATAGTCAGAAATTAAAACCAAAATAACTAAGGTGTGTGGTTTCTTTGGGAAAAAAGTTACTGCTGTAATAAGGCGAGTTGAGAGTTTTTTTAGGCGCTTAACTTTGGGCAAGTTGCAATAGAAGGATAAATTTTTATGGATTTGCAATTGTAGAACAATATTTAAAACATTTGTCAATTAAAAAACAATATTTAAAAAAAAATGGTAATTGAAGGACAAATTTAAGCCCGATTGGGCCAAATTACACATTTTTTTCACATGGCGTGATTTATGTGGCTCGATGGCTACGTGGTTAGATATAGTATTAACTTTTGTAGTCTTGTAATCAACACAAACCAAATAATATTCTTAAACCTCCAAAATAGCCAACAAAAACTATTTAGCAAATACACATGTACCCAAATTGATTAATTGAAAGCAAAATTCAAAGTGTAAATAATATAAAATATTAAATATTTAAAGTAAGGTAAATGTGACTAAATTAACCAAAAGTAGAATATTCTCCACATTGTCTAGTTTCAAAATATGGCCAAATTAATCTCATAAAATGGCTAGAAATTTAAGCTAAATATTGCACAAAATGCAATATAAATTTTGCTTATGTAAAATCCACGTAAGCACTGGGCTGAGAAAAATATGTAATTTATCCCAATCAAACTTAAATTTATCCTTTAATTATTAAAATTTTAAATATTATCCTTTAATTATCAAAAAATTTAAATATTATCTTACAATTACAAATTCATAAAAATTTGTCATACTATTAGAATTTGTCCAAAGTTAAGGCATACAAAAAAACTCCCTACTCTAATAAGAGCATGTACTACAAGGGTCTTGTTAGACCTAGGTCTAAGCACTGGGAAGCGTGATTTTAATGATTGGTGGTGTTGAGTTAGATATAGGTTGATTTTCCTACTACAATGAGGTTGAGTAAGACCTATGTCTAAGTACTGGGAAACGTGATTTTAATGATTGAATAGATTTTATTTTGTTGTTTTTTTTTATTTGTAATAAATATTATAAAAATTAACTTAATTAAATTCAGAAATTAATAAATGACAATTTTATTTAATTTTAAAAAAATTACAACATACACTAATTAAAAAAAAATACAATAATTAAAAACTACAACATTACAATAATTTAAAAAAAAAGGACAACTACTCCTCCCAATTAAATTCTCTTGCAAGTTTGCGGCGAACATTTTCGTACCTCGCCTTTTGCTTGGGACTCATATTCGACGTGTCGGCAATATAGATATTGAACGCCCACTCCTCCCTCGATTGTTTGTTGAGGGATGTCAACTCTTCTGCCGCCTGCTCCCGTAGCGCATTTTTGCCCTTCCTCCCCTTCTTCGCCACTTTCGCCGCTTTCACTCCTTCGGGTCGAACCTGCAGAGTGTTTGCATCGCTCGCGGATGTGGTGGATGCGTTGCCGCTGGCAGACGAAGTATACTCGTCGGATTCATTTATCTTCGTCCGCTTTGGAGCTGTTGGCTTCTGAGGGTTGATGAAAGTCGGGATATGCCTCAAGAGCTCCCACACAGCCCTATACGGGAACGGTTTGTTGAACTTCTCGGCGTACAAATCTTGGGCCCTTGTGTATAGATCGAAGTCGTTCTCCCCGCTTCCGAGCTGGTTTTCTTCTTGGATGTAGATGGCGGCGAAGTTCTGGATCTGTTTCTTGGCGCGGCCCCATGCGCTCTTCATCGCACTCTTTTCTCTTGGGAAGGCGGGAGCTATGAACTTGTTGAAACGGTTCATTATTTTCTCTCAAAACGCGCTTGAGGTTTGGTAATTGCTGGTGATTGCGTCCATCCCGAAGTCAACGTAGCACTTTGCGAGGTATTCAATCTCAGCGGGCGTGTAGTTATGACCTCGCGCTGGCTTATTGTGCTCGTCGAATGAGGCCGCGGCAGCTTTTCCCTTGCGGCGTGCCTTGCCCTTCCCCTTGGCCGGAGAAGTGGCCGTGCTTGATGTCGCGACAGCTTTCCCCTTGCGGCGGGGCGGGGGCGGTGGTGTTGGCTCGCGTTCATCCGATTCCTCTTGGTGAGAATCGTCGTACGCCTCTTCCTCTTCCTCGTCCTCCACCTCAACATGGTCGTCGTCGTCGTTGAGGTTGAAACGTCTGAGTCGAGCCGTACCCGCTGGGGGCTGCGAGAATTGGGAGTACCCGGATGTCGGGGGTACTTGAGAGAAGCCCGACGACAGTGAGAAGCCCGGCGCAGGCGAAAAGCCTGGCGACTGCGAAAAGCCATAGGACGGAGGGAGTTGGGAGAAGCCCGGCATCTGCGAAAATCCAGCCGACGGGGGGAATTGGCCGTACCCCTGCGGCTGTGAGAACTGCGAGAACCCAGTGGCCGGAGGGAATGGAGAGAAACCCAACGACGGGGAAAATTGGGAGAAACCCGGCGTCTGCGAAAAACCACCAAACCCTGCAGGGGCCGAGTATTGGCCGAAACCGGGAGAAGACGAGAATTGAGAGTTTGGATTCGCCGGATTGGGAGGTGGATTCGCCGGATTTGGAGATTGGTTCGGTGGGATTGAACCAAAAGTTTGTGAGTACTACGAATTAAACTGGTCGTCGGCCATTTTTTTGCACAAAATATGATTGAAAGAGTAATTTTTTTTGTAGAGAAGAATGGATGAAGTTTGGTGTGTAGAATGAATGAGATGAAGGGATATATATAGTGAAAAAATGGGATATAGCCGTTGATGATGAAAATGTAGACGTTGAACACATTTTATTTTTTTACCGTTGATTTTTGATTTTTTAATTCAGAAAAAAAAATAAAATATTGACGGACTAATGAGGACACGCCACGTGTCCCCATTTTGCAACATGGCGGAGTCGAGAGAGGGATCGACCGATCGACATCGCGCTGGCCTCACCATTGACACGGGGCGGTGTCGATCCCTCCACAACAATATCGACACAGGAGTATGTCGAGTGGGGGTGTGTCGAGCGGCTCGACACGGACCCTCGTTTCTTGGTGTAAATGCTCTAAGTCTGTAATAAATTAATGAAACGAGTCAAAAAAAATCTGCGGGTGGAAGTGCCGGTTTCCGGTTTCTATCACGTGACGTTTTAAGAGTTGAGACTAATCAATCAACTACGGTCGGCCACAGACACAGATAGATCTGCGGCTGCTGCGTGCGGCATTTGGAATTTTTGCTCTCCACTTTTTCTCTCTCTCTCTGGTTAGTCTATTTTTCAACTTCCTTTCTTCAATTCTCTCTCTTTTTTTTTTTTCTTTCTTCACCTTTAACAAGCATTGCGTTGCACCTCATTATAATTTTCAACTATTTTCTGCTCCATTTGCAGTCGGTGCTATACTTCGTCGTACGCAGATACATTTCTCCTAAGATTCTTAATTTTTCTGCTGCATTTGCAGTCGGTGTTTTACTTATGTAGTTGTTTTTTAGTTTATGATGTGGTTTTAGACTTATGTTTATCTGAATGTTGTCTGAAATGGAAAAAAGGGGAAAGGGGAAGAAGGAATTATAATGGCATATTCTATTCCATCCCATTTCACTGTGATTCATCTAGTACAATCCCCTTTTACCTTTTCATTTCTTTTCCTTAATTATTCCGTTTGAATCTGAGTCTTTTTCCTGTTTCAAATTGCTTTCTTGAATGTAGCTCATTGATGGAGTGAAATTCTTGCTTGATTTTGTTGATTGAGAAGACTAAGTGTGTGTGTGTGTGTGTTTAGGTAAAGAAACAGGGTTGTATTGTATAAGAATGGCGAATATGGATTTTGAGGCGATGTTGAAGGAGCAGCGGCTGCCCTCCGATTCTCGGGTTCCGAAAACGAAGATCGTGTGCACTCTGGGGCCGTCTTCTAGGACGGTGCCGATGCTGGAGAAGCTCATTCGTGCTGGAATGAATGTTGCTCGATTCAATTTCTCACACGGCACTCATGAATACCATCAACAAACTCTAGACAATCTCAAGATTGCTATGCAGAACACTCAGATGCTCGTTGCTGTCATGCTTGATACCAAGGTCGCCTTCCTATTTTGCTTATCTACACCGACTTCGACTATTCTCTAATAAGATGTTGTTAGCAATTATCTGCTTTAAGATTGTTTGTGCTGGAGAAAAAAAAAAGGACTAATGATGATGTGTTTGAATGCTTGAGTATATAGATTATGTACAGAATTTGATAGCGGAGTTAACTTTGTTGTGGAAATATAGGGTTCGTTTCACAACAAAAGGAGGGTTTGTCAGGGATGAATAAGTTTTTGCTTAAATGAATGAATAAGCTAATTATGCTATCTATCCAACTCTAAAAGTACATTCACCACGCTAGGATTCGGATCCCTCATCATGATTTATGAAAAATATGCGAGATACTCAATAAACGCTAGACCTCGTAATGTCCCCATAATTGATGAAAACTCTGATTTCCCCTAGCATGTGTATGATGTAAAATAATGGAATCACTTGCAAGAATACAATTTCAAAAGTGAAAATCAACATGTACCATCTCGCTTTCACCGCCAACCTTCCCAAAAGGTATAGTTCTTTAAAAAGTGTAGAGTTCAAATTTATTTACAAATTTATGGGTAAAACTGATAATTTTTAGATGTATGTATACTTGAAGGTTATTTCTGAACAATAGATGTATGACCTGGCAGTGTAATATACATGAATTGGTTATTTCCATGAAATTTGTAAGTAATATGTATAAATTTTAAGACTATGAAGGAACATACAAATAGGTCTTCGGTCTTCCTAGAAATTTAATACGTTTTCTAGAGACTTGACTGAATAAAAGAATAGGTTGCTTGAAGTTTTAAGACTCACTGCTAGTTAAGTTGGAGCTTTTATGCTTCCAGGTGACTTTGATGAAAGGCCTTTTTGTAAGTTCGTGTAGGATGATGTTTGTGCTAGTTGACAGAATTTGTAATAAGCTGGTATGATCGATCAAGCATTTTATTCAAAATGACTTCTGCCAAGTGCGTCTTATGTTTTCATGAATGAACGGCTTGATGATCTTATCTGTTGAAATTTTGATATCAATCTATCTGCTTGAAGTTACAAATACTGAGAAAGTTTATCATGTATTCTTCATTAGGGTCCCGAGATTCGAACTGGTTTTCTGAAGGATGAGAAACCAATTCAACTGAAGGAAGGCCAGGAAATCACTATAACCACTGATTACACCATAAAAGGAGACGAAAAAATGATCTCGATGAGTTACAAAAAATTGCCTGTTGACTTGAAACCTGGAAATACTATTCTGTGTGCAGACGGTACCATTACGTTTTCTGTTTTGTCGTGTGATCCTGCTGCCGGAACTGTGAGATGCCGATGCGAAAACACTGCTATGCTGGGCGAGAGAAAAAATGTCAACCTACCTGGTGTCGTTGTGGATCTTCCGACACTTACAGATAAGGACAAGGAAGATATCCTCGAATGGGGTGTTCCTAATAATATCGATATGATTGCTCTCTCGTTTGTGCGTAAGGGATCTGATCTAGTTAACGTCAGAAAGGTTCTTGGCCCTCATGCCAAACGTATACAGTTAATGTCAAAGGTTTGTCGAACTTCTAAAATTTCTTTCGGTATAATACTTGCCCGAAGAGCAATCATTGCAATGTGTTCCTGACTGATTCTTAAATTTGTCTTCAAGGTTGAGAACCAAGAGGGAGTCATCAACTTTGATGAAATCCTTCGTGAGACGGACTCGTTCATGGTTGCTCGTGGCGATCTTGGAATGGAAATCCCAGTCGAGAAGATATTCCTCGCACAGAAGATGATGATATACAAGTGTAATCTTGCCGGCAAGCCTGTAGTCACTGCTACGCAGATGCTCGAGTCCATGATCAAGTCTCCGAGGCCAACACGCGCTGAGGCAACTGACGTAGCTAATGCCGTCTTAGACGGCACCGATTGCGTTATGCTCAGCGGGGAGAGTGCTGCCGGAGCTTATCCGGAACTGGCCGTGAAGATCATGGCCCGGATTTGCATTGAAGCAGAGTCCTCCCTTGACTACGGGGCTATCTTCAAAGCAATGATCAAGTCTACCCCACTGCCAATGAGCCCGCTGGAGTCGCTCGCTTCTTCAGCCGTGCGCACTGCAAACAAAGCCAGAGCCAAGCTCATCGTCGTGATGACGCGAGGCGGCACCACTGCCAAGTTGGTGGCCAAGTACAGGCCAGCAGTCCCCATCTTATCAGTGGTGGTCCCACTTCTAACAACAGACTCATTCGATTGGTCGGTGAGCGACGTGGCGCCAGCAAGGCAGAGCCTTGTGTACAGGGGGTTGATCCCAGTTCTTGCTGAAGGATCCTCAAAAGCAACTGATACTGAATCAACTGAAGTGATTCTGCAAGGCTCCTTGAGATTTGCTACTGCCAGAGGACTCTGCCAGCCTGGCGACGCCATCGTCGCCCTTCATCGTATCGGAGCTGCATCCGTTATCAAGATTTGCGTAGTGAAGTAGTTATGTACGTGCAGGTAAGTTGGAGGTATCCTATGTTTTGTGCCTAATGTAGACAGTAATGAGCTGCGGTTTTTATTTACATGTTTTCTATATAATAATGCAGTCATATGAGACTTAGGCTTGTAATAATGAAATAATGTTGAACTTCCATCTATGTAAGAGTTTTAGATTTTGTCAATTGTCTTATTTTGATCTTGCTTCTTTGGCACTTTTGAATTCATAGTGTGCACTTGTCTATTTTGATAATTTTGGATTTAGGGTAATTTTAAACACAGCCCCCAATTTACTCATTGTAGCCCCCGATTTATTAAAATAATAAATTTAATTACAAATATATTGTTCTACCCTTATAGCTTCAAATTAAAATTTCAGATATGAAACCCACATCCATAAAAATCATATAGCCACCGGTCATACAAAAAAAATCAGAACCTCAAAATTTCAATTCTTGTCGAAGAACTCATCAAAAGAAAAAATACAGTCGGTTAAATTTGATATGCATTGCACGCTTTAATGAAAAATAAGTATTCTTTCACTATTAAATTGTTAAATGTTATGCACTGCACGCTTAAATTTCATACTATCACTCTGACTTTATGCGAAAATAGGTGTTGAAATTAAAGGCAATATTTAACATATTTTGAGTTTCTCACAGCGATGAGCGAAAGAAATTATTTTAAAGTGCTGAATAGGTAAACTTTAATTCCCGAGATGTGATCCAATTCTTTGACTTATTGAAATAAATTTGTTGGCAACAACCATTGAAAAGGAATAAGATGAATGAAATTTGTTTTCTTGTATCTCTAAAGAGATTGAAGAGAAACATGTTTTTTGGAAAATCATGTTTGCCTCTTTGGAGTATGATTTTGGACTTTGTTCTTTCTTTTCGTTTTCGTTCTTCCATGGCGAGACAAAGGATGTGAATTTGTTATTCCCTAATTTCTGAATTGGAGGCTACATCGACAGTCTTTATAAATTTAGGGACAAAATAGTACATTTAGTATTTCTTTTTATTATTTTATTAAATGGGGGATACAATGAGTAAATTAGGAGTTATATTTAAAATTACCCTTAAATTTATTTTCGGATTAATTATAATTTATGGCTTCAACTTTGGGCTTATGTTACCGAATATGACATGAACTTCAAAATATTACAAATATAGTTTTAACTTAAGCCTATTGTTTACTCTCTGGCCCAAAATAAAATAACTCAAACCATACTCTGAGATTGAAATATGTGGAAATTATATTTTCCATCAGACATCAAAATGACAGTTTTATTGTCAAGATATGAAGAAACTAATCCATAAATTTTCTTGAAGTGTCGTTGATGTTAAATCTACTCCCTCCGTCCCAATTGCAATGTCTCAATTTTCTTTTAAGAATGTTCTAATAACAAGGTTCCATTCCAAAAAATGAAATAATTAACTCTTCAAAAGCTGTAAGATCCATTACTTTTTATCTATTTACTCTTGTTTTTTAATACTCGTGCCCAAAAAAGTAGATCATGCTATTGGGACGGAGGAAGTAATAGGTAGTGTATATAATATAGTCTCGTTACATAAGAATGCAAATTTTGGATTTCAAATATGAGAAATACACGCCTCTCCCAAACAAAATTAGAAATGCACACTTTGGTTGCTTTGCACTAAATTAATACCTCAATCATGGTACTTTCTTACATATCTTTTACATGTGTAAATAAGTGTAAGAGGTGTACTTTCTATTGGTGTGATATTAAATTTGACTATCATTACATGAATTATTATTCAATCAATGATTTGTAACAATTAAATTTTTCATTTTAATGTTTTATTTAGGTTGCCCGCAACGCGGGCTCGACGCCTTGTCTCGAAGGGGTCTCGAGACCCCTCGCGCTGGAGACGCCCGCGTTGCAAGCCCGACGAGCTCGAGACGTGCTCGATGCTAGCGCGTGGCTTGCACACGCCACTTTTGCTGAATAAAAAAAAAATTAAAGGCGCGTGTTTTACACGAGCCTAACGGAAAAAAAAATTAAAAATTCGAACGTTGTGTGTTCAACGGCTACATGCTGATTTATATATATTTTTTTTCCCAATAATCTCATCGAGCACCTTTGGCGCAAATTTGGAGCTCTACCGAGTAGTCCATATTTTAATTAATGTAATATTTTATTTTATTTGAATTAATGTAATATTTTATGTTATTTTTATTAATGAAATTTTATGAATTAATTTAATGGAAATGAGGAATAGTTAGAAACAGTTTGGAGACAGTTGCGTTGTAGGGGTAGGTATCTCTAAGGGGTCTCTAGTGAAAAAGTAGTGCTGGAGACCCCTTGAACACCACTAGTGGTCTCCAAGGATTACAGATAACCTTAGTAATTAAGTTTTAAAATATGATTTTCAGCCTTATAAACCTAAACTAAATTAAAGGATTCCCCTTGAAAATATGAAAATTCACACGCAATATGGAAGGTCTAGCTCGAAAATATAAAAATCACAAAAAATAGATCCCACTTAGAAAATGGAGGATTCCTACTACTTCTCGATGGGTGTTAAATTTTTGGTCAAAGAATTGTTGTCGGCCCATAGTAATTTGACTAAATTGGGGTCTTTCTCTTTTTATCAAACATAACGCTTTCTTCTTTTCTGCAGGTAGAAGATTATGATTTCCAAGTGCAATTCTTGTTTTTTATAGAGTGAAGTGATGATTTATTGTGGGCCATTTTTATAACCTTGTGCAAATTTTGATTTTGTTATGAGATGGTGTGTATTTATAATTTGTCAATTTGCTAAGTGCCTAAAAAAAAATCTGGCCAATAAGATAAATGTTGGTTCTAATTTCACCTTTCGTTATAGTTTAAGAAGAAAAAAAATCACCTTTTGTTATGCATTTCTAATATTAGATCGAATTTGAGAGCGTTACGTAATGGAATTATGAAGGGGGTTTTGAATGATGAGCATAGATGTTGTGCAAGACACATTGGAGAAATCTTGAAAATGGGTAGAAAGCTTAGAACATAGTAGCAACTTGTATTTTTCTCTCCATTCTCCATATGTGGAGATGGTAGTCTGTATGTAGTCATAATCAGCGGCAAAGTTGAAGTAGACAAAACAATTGCAATTGCTCAAGATGATGAGATAAGTATGAAAAGTGAAAAGGGGAGCATAATGAATAATCATCCCCTTCCCCATTCCCCACCAAAATAACAAACCATGTTTGCCAAACATATCCCTGTCGGTAAGTGTCTCGAGCTTAAGCTTTGGACCTTCCACTGTAGTGGATGGACATGGACCCAACCCACCCAACCCACATAGAGAGAGAGAGAGAGAGAGAGAGAGAGAGAGAGAGAGAGAGAGAGAGGGAGAGTGAGTGTGGTGGAAAACTGAGTTGGTATTATAATGGTATGGTAATTTGTAACCCAATAAAATAAAATATGGACCACTTTTTCCTTTTCTTTTGGCCCATCACTTATGTGTGCATGCATATCTGTTTCACAGTACCAAAGTCATTTGAGACATTTTAAGTGGGAAATAAATACTTTTTAACATTTGCAAAAATCATCAGTTTTTCTGTTCATACAAAAATTGATATTGTGGATTTTCCTTTGAATTGATTTTGGTTTGTGAGACTTGTGTTCTCCTTCCTATTAAATTTAAATACTATCGTTTTGGCTTTTCAAACCAAAATTACCCTTATTTATTGCTCAATTTAGTAATTAGTCCATAGCATATATCAATTCAAATCATCTATTCCTAGAAGATCTTTTTTCTTCCTTAGCAATATATTATTCAATGAAAGGGAACATTCATTAAGGTTAATTTGGATAATTTTTTTATTTATTAATATGTGTGCAGGATGACAAATAATATGAATAGAGGGACTACGGAGTATTATACTATAAAAGTTTTATGTGTTTTGTTTGGGTCCAATACAATTGAGTTCTTCGAGTTTTTAATTAGTGGGGTTGAGTTGAGTATTCTTAATCAAATTATAATTTCTGCATGCGTAAGCGTATCGAACATGAAAGTACAAAAACATTTTTTTTAAAATCAAATCCAACCAAATTCATAAACTAGTTATAGTTCGTTCCCAACATAAATACCATATCTAAAAAAAATTAATATAATTACAACTAGATGGTCTAAATAAATACTTTTCTATATTGTTAGACGGTACCACTATTGTCTCTGATGGGACAATCAAGCGGTGTGACTTCAGTCTATACGCAGTGAGGTATTGGGTATCGACTACTATATGTAAATTACAGGATCAAATAAATGGTGAGAAGTCTCATTCAAGTAGTAGATAGACAAATGATAAATAACGGGAATATTTTTAATAAATTGTCGGTTTCTTCAAAAAAAGAAAAAAGGAAAAGAAAGTGCAGTTCTCACTGCAAGCAAACTGTCTATAAATGGTAACATCAAACTGATTTCTCTGTGCGCATTCAGAACTGTTGTAATGAAAAGTTAGTGCACGAAGACAACTTCTCCTCTTTTTACCAGAATTCCTTCTACAAGAATCATGTGATGAAAAGCTACACTTTATACCAGAATTCCTCAAACAAGAAATATACTACTACTATTTAACTAAAATATATAATAATTTCTTTGGGGTGACGAGCAGAATCATGATAAGTTTAATTCGAATCTCACTTGCCTAATACCAAAAAGAAAAATAAATAAAAAAATGTAATTACTGAGGGGAAAACAAACTAATCCTTAATCAAGGCTGCCAAGCCAAACCAAACCTACTAATTGTTTATCTCTGCTTTAAACTTCTCTCTCATACCTGTTACCATCTTTCACTGTCTTCAAATTTATCCTCCTCAAGAAATATACCATTCTTTTCATTGCCGCTATATATCTCACTCAAACTTCCACTTCATTACACATCATCATTTCACACTCAGTGTGTGTAATATCTGTGTTTGTGTGTGTGTGTTCTAGCATGGGGGGCTCATCAGTTCTTGCATGGCTTCAGACATGCTCATTGCTAGTCATGTTTGCTGTAGTAATAGCAGCTCCTCCTTCTTCTTCCCATGATGATTCTGATTCTGCTTTTGATAGATTAAACCGACGTAATCTTCTTGGAAATGGCCTTGCTTCCACCCCTCCTATGGGGTAACATTTCCTCTACTCATTCTTTCATCACCAAATCTTTCATTTTTTATTTTTTTATTTTCATAGATTAATCTTGAAGGGCAAAATCCTAATGAAAAAAGAAAAACAATTGTGAAGTTTATGCTCTTAATTGTTTAATCTCATCTATGTGTCTCTTTTATTCAACCATATCTTCTAATTAGATGAATTAACCATTTAAAGTAAAAATACAAACTTTTGTCGGTAGCATACAAAGAAAAGAGTTGATGATTCACAACTAAAAGCATCATATGAAATCAATCATTGACTCCTCCCAATCTGTTTCAGATGGAATAGTTGGAACCATTTCAACTGTATGATTGATGAAAAGATCATAAAACAAACAGGTAAAATCTAGTTTTATCTTCTTCTTTTTTTTGTTATTTTTTATGTAACATAGAGAAAATAACAAGTTTTGTGTGTGTCATCAGCTGATGCTCTGGTCTCAACTGGTCTTGCTAAACTGGGTTACAACTATGTCAACATAGGTAAATCTCTTGCTCAAATCCTATTTTTCCCATCTAATTTTTTTATTAAAAAAAAAAAAAAACTAGTCTTTTTCCTCACATTGCATGATTATCTGACTGCAAAAACTTGTAAACTTGGCTCTCAGATGATTGCTGGGCTGAACTTCAACGCAACGACAAGGTTCATTTTGCCATTCTTTTACCTTTTCAACAGGGCTGTTCATTTACATTTCTTGTTTATGATTTTCTTCATTTGGTTTTTGTATTGAAATTTCAGGGTGCTCTAGTGCCTAAAAAATCAACATTTCCTTCCGGAATGAAGGCCGTGGCGGATTATGTTCACAGCAAGGGACTTAAGTTAGGAATTTACTCAGATGCAGGGTATTTACTTAATCTACATTCAACTTTTGAAGCACTTTTTTTTTTTTTTGGCTAGTCATGGCTGATGAATGTGTTCGATTTCGGTGCAGATTTTACACTTGCAGCAAGAAAATGCCCGGTTCACTCGGGCACGAGGAGATAGATGCTAAGACCTTTGCATCATGGGTAACTTCTTGACTTTCTAATGCTGTGTACAAACATTAATTTATTTCAAATGTTTGTTTACTCTTAACTCTTTTTTTGTTTTTTTGGGTGCAGGGGATTGATTATCTCAAGTATGATAACTGCAACAATGGTGGAATAAAGCCAACTTTGAGGTAATAAAAATATTTGTTTGAACTTTAGTTTATTAGTTTTGTGGATTAATGATTCTTGGTTGTGCAGATACCCTGTGATGACCAGAGCTCTGAGGAATGCTGGAAGGCCAATCTTCTTCTCTCTCTGTGAATGGTAAATATGATTATTATATTTTTTTGTCCTAGTCTCGACTTGTGTTTCAGTCTCGTATTTTATATGGTGTGTGCTCGTCGTGGTAGGGGAGATATGCACCCGGCCTTGTGGGGTTACACTGTGGGAAATAGCTGGAGAACAACCAATGATATCTCTGATACATGGGATAGGTACATATAAATGAAATTTATCATTTATGTACATTACAAAATTTGAGGTTAATTTATTTCAAATCAAAGCCGGTTGCCTAAAACAGAGTTTTACATTCAACAGTATGATTTCAAGGGCTGATCAGAATGAAGTTTATGCAGACTATGCTAGGCCCGGTGGCTGGAATGGTTTGTATGAATCGCGATTTTGATTATTTTCTTGAAAATAAAAAATAATTAATAAATTTGCATGGTTTGTTTATAAACAGATCCTGACATGCTTGAGGTTGGAAATGGAGGAATGAACAAGAAGGAATACATTGTTCACTTCAGTATATGGGCTATTTCGAAGGTACACGTGTCTGAGATCGATGTTATTTATAGTGGAGAGGCCATGATGGATGCAGGGGGGCTGGGGTGGGCTTTGGACCCCCCTCTTCCTCTCCGAAAATATGAATTTTTTTGTGCATTTGTATGGTCTTGTCCGAATTTTTTCGCAATAGTACCCCTCGTAAATTATAGATATAGGGAAAGCCCTAAAGTTTCGCTTTGTTCTGACTCGTTCGTTCTCTCTCGTATTTGTTGGTTTCAGGCACCCCTACTCATAGGTTGTGATGTAAGAAATATAACCAAAGAAACTATGGAAATCATAGCTAATAAGGAAGTCATTGAAGTCAATCAAGGTTATATACATATATTTTTTTTATCTGTTTATTCTTGATGATATTGAGTTTATTGTGACAATTTTGATGTAATTATGGACAGATAAGCTAGGTGTTCAAGCTAAAAAGGTTAGGATGGAAGGTGATTGGGAGGTAATATTAATACTATACAATAAACAAATCTTGATAAATTTATATTTTTCTAGTAGAAAATTGAAAAATATTATGGTACATTTGTTTTTATATAGGTGTGGTCTGGGCCTCTTTCAAATTACAAAATTGCAGTGATGCTGCTTAACAGAGGGTCTGTGGGCACTGTAATCACTGCTCATTGGGACGATATAGGTATCGTCCCGACTACTTCAGTTGAAGCAAGAGACCTTTGGGAGGTATACAATCCAACCACATATTTTTTCTTGTCATTCGAGCTTTAAATCTGGGTGGATTTTGGACCCTTGACCTAGTCGTGATTTATATATAGGAGTCGGGTTTGACCTAAAACACGATGTTTTTGTTTTTTGCAGCACAAGACTCTCAAGACAAGATTTACAGGAAATTTGACAGCAACAATAGATCCTCATGGATGCAAGTTGTTTGTATTGAAGCCTATTTCTTGATTTAAGATGTACTACATCAACTAATGTTGTTTGTATGCAAGTTGTTTGTATCATCAACTAATGTTGTTGTGATGGTGGATTAATCAATAAAATGATGGTTTCCCTTTTTGAATTACTACATTTTTTTGAGATTTTTTTTTTTAAGTTCGTAAAAGGAACTTGATTTTTCCAAATTTTGAATTTGTCCTCAACAAAATATAAATAAATGAAGAAAAATAAATTTAAATAAATTCATTAAAACAAAGCACTAACAAATGAACGTAGATGCATCTTAATATTGTAGCGAGAAGTGAGAAGCAATGGTAAAGGCAAAATGAGCAGTGGAGAATAAAATTATGAGTGTATTGATATCTATAATTTTATACCCAATGCTACTTTGAGGGCTGATTTGTGCTTTTAGGAAAACCTGAATAGTATGACTATTTTTCTTTATTACAAAAGAAGTGAGTGAAAAGTTATAAAGTTGGAGACTTAAGAAATCAAATACTCATTTAAACTAAAGTCTATTCTTAATGAGAGATCTTGAATTCAATCCCGCTAAAGTGCGGTATATGTGTATAGTACTTTGTTGTAATTTCCAAAAAGGAAATACTCATTTAAGCTTGCGCATGAATTATAAGACTATGTACATGTTTGCACTTTGCATGACATTATAAAGAAAAAAGTTTTAACCTCAACTTTTCCCCACAATAGAGTTATCTTGCTAATATATAAATAAATTTCATAAAAACACCATTAACAAATGTAAAAAAGAAAAATAAAAAGGTATGCTTCAGAGATTAGTTACAAAAAAATGAGACTTAAAAAAAACTGGACCTAAATGATCGAAAGTACAATTTTAAATATCTAAAACTTATGTATTTTATTAATTTTTATGTTAAAATTATTATTCAGATTTTAAATTAATAAGCTTTTATTACCCTAATAAAATACATTATTAACCTTACTCAAAAAAGGAGAGAAACAAATATACAGTATTCTTTTACCAAAAAAAAAAAAAGTATTTATCTCAATATAATGTATTTTTTGAGATACTATTATTGGTTCTTTTTATAGATATTATTCGTTATTGATAATATATGGAAAAAAGCTACTCCATGTGATACGACTCACTCTCTACGGCTGTTTGAAGAGTCCCTGAGACGATTCTCTCTCTCTAAACTATTGATATTCCCAATTCCCACTCTTCAGAAACCTAATTTGCAAAATCAGTAGAAACATCAATGGAGAGCGTCGTATCTGCTGTGGATCAGCAGAGCATGGTTTCATCCTTTTTGGAGATCGCCGTTGGCCAAACCGCCGATACTGCTCGCCAGTTCCTCCAGGTACTCTTGATTTCTGTTTTTGATATTTCACTTTTTTTTACTGCCTCGCTCGATCTGCTGTTTCACGTAACGTGCATTGCCAATGTCACTCCTTATACTTGTTCCTTTTGTTCACCTAAATTTGTGTTTGATAATCTCTTCTCCTGCTGAGGAATGTACCTTTCAGGTTATTCAAGATGTTTGCCTTTCTTGATAGTAGTAGTAATTCACTCTGATTTTAGGCAAAAGGAAGCTGTATTTTGTATTTTGTTTAGTTTTCGTATTGCAGCCTTTTGACTTGAAAGGGAATTGAAGGATTTTTAAGGATCAATAGGACTAGTTGAAGGAGGTGTTATATATGTTTGATATTTCCGCTTGTTAGGTGCCAATCATAATGAGTTTAAAGCCTATTCTGTGATTTAACTAGAGATTAGATAGTGTATCTATAAATTGGGGTTTTACTCAACCCTTTGTAATGCTTTACTGAGATTTTTGCTTGTATTCATATTCTAAGACTGCAGTGTGTTGTTTAAATCACCATACCTTGTTGGTGTGTGCTTTGGTGCACTGATTGATTAATATATCTTGTTGCTAAGATCTCAAAGAGCAATGTTTTCCTCAGTAATTTAATGTAAAAGTTCACATGACCCAGGCTACCAGCTGGAAGCTTGACGAAGCTATTCAACTTTTTTTCATTGGCAATGAAGGCAGGGTGGGTCAACCTCCTCTATATTCTCCATTGGAAAATGAGTTGCCCCTACATGATTTAGAGAAGGATTTGGGTGGTGCAGATGTTAGACAAGATGACACAGATGGTGTGCGAGCACCTTTACCTGTGAAAAGAGATGTCCTTTATGATAGTCCGATGCTTTACGGGTATCCTTGCATTTTTCATTCTCCACTTGATAGTCTTTTATGTAAACTGTATTTTATGATTCATTTATTATTATGTTTTGTTATACACTAGGTCTTATAAGAACTTCTTTATCCTCTTCTAGAAATTTGATTTTCCTTGTCAAGCTGATCATTGAGCAATGAGCATCATGCTCAGGTTGTTAATTTGGTTTTTAGTATGATACAAATTAGTATACCTGCACTAGTGATATTCTTTCAGAAAGTAATTTGTAGTTTAGACATCCAATACATCTATTCCTCATAAGGAGTTGTTGTCAACTTCTTGTTTATTTGGAGCTTTTCATTTTTGAGTAAAATTAATGTATTTTAACAGCTGAAACTTCTCATAGTTTAGTAATGTTTAATCATGTTTTGCTTCATCCAGCAGAACAGTTAGAACAGGAGGTTCATCGCAAGGAACTCACTCTGTAGTACCATTCCGCAATTTTCAGGAGGAAATGAAGCGACCTGGTGTATGGGAAGCAGAACAAGGTTCATCTTCTTCTGTCCCAGATAAAGCTCCGGATAATCTTGCCTCTTTATATCGTCCTCCATTTGCTATTATGTTCCATGGCCCCTTTGAAAAGGTAAAATGTTCTCTGATTTATATATAATCTTAAATTTGGGTGGGGTTTGTTTTAATTTACGTTTGTTTTGAGCAGTATGCAGCCCTGTCTGTGTTTATACGGGTTAGCCTTTGACATGGCATATCAGCTTTTAGCACTCACTGGTATTAATATCACACTTGGATGAGAAGTGTCTATAACTGGTTTTGGGTTGTAATGTCTAGTTATTTGGTAACTGGTAGCTCTATGTTCGTGATGAAAATTACGATAAAGAAGCCATGGTTAGGGAAGGGTTATATGCAAAAGAGAAAAGTAAATGCCAATGTGCATGGGGCATAAACAACGTGGGTGGAGAACATTAGACTAAGTTGAGAGAAGATGTTGACATGTCATTGTTTTTTCTTTGATGGGATCTTTAACATTACAAAAATAATATATTAGAAAATTACATTGGAGGTCCTAATCATTGAGATGCTGGGAAGCTGGTGTGCAGAACTTATGTATAAGGTATAAACTATTTTGTTCATTATTTGATTTCTTATTTGATGTCAGGATTTTCTTTTTTTAGGCTAAAGATAATGCAAGAGTTCAGAACAAATGGCTCCTTGTCAACATGCAGTCCACCAAGGAATTTAGCTCCCATATGGTACTTGCTTTTATATCCTCCCTGCCTCACCCCCCCCCCCCCCCCCCCACCCAAAACCCCCACTATGTAGATATATTTATATATAAAACAAATTATATTTCCTGCTTTGAAGCTTAATCGTGACACTTGGGGAAATGAAGCTGTTGCTCAGACTATCAAGACAAACTTTGTTTTCTGGCAGGTTTGTATTGTAGTGTGCAAAGTGTTCAATTTGAATCATTTGGTTTTACATTGTTTTACTTTGTAATGAGCCGTTTTCCCTTTACATATTTGTTATTGTCATACATGGAAAAACCACATAAAGGCATGTGCTTGTATGTGGCTTTTCTGTAAAACTTATAATCATGGCTTGTGCTTGTACTATCAAGACAAACCATGTTATCTGGAAGGTTTGTATTATTGTGTTTAATTGTTCAATTTGAATAACTGGGTTTTACATTTGTTATACTTTTCCATTTACATATTTGTTCTAATCTGTACTTGATGAAAAAATCATGTAAAGGCTTATGCTTGTAACCAGTTGTGCAATGTGCAACAGAAAAACATGTTAATTTGCAAAAAAAGTTCTACTTTTAGTTCAATTACCTAGATGAGGTTTTTAGTTTAATTGTTAAGTTCTAGTTGTTTAATATTTTAGGTCTACGATGATACAGAAGAAGGGAGCAAAGTTTGTACTTACTACAAGTTAGACTCTATTCCGGTCATCATGGTGATTGATCCCATAACAGGTCAGAAAATGCGCTCTTGGCGTGGAATGGTTCAACCACAAAACTTGCTGGAGGTATTTGAGGCTTTATGTGTTTCTTTTATAAATATTTGTATTTCTAAACTGAAACCATGTCTATGCTCGTGGAGGACTACAAATTTTACAGTGACGCGCATGAATTCATTCTGTTACTATATCGTGACTCGGACCTTTTCTCTTCTATTACTATACCGTGTCTATGCACGTGGAGGACTACAATTTTTACAGCGATGAGCATGAATTCGTTCTTCTGTAACTACATCGTGACTCGGACCTTTTCTCTTTATGTTCTAGGATCTGTTACAATTTATGGATGGCAGCCCCTCAGATCTTCATGTCAGTCACTCTCATAAACGACCCAGAGAAAGCTCAAAGTCTCCTATTCCACCTCTCCAACCAAGTACAGGTTTTTAACATCTACTTCTAATGTTATGCCACATGCTCTCTAATTACTATGCTTGAAAATGTATTAAAATAAACAAATATGTCAATATATGTTGAAAGACGTCTAGATTTTTTTAAAACCTTACAAATAACACTTTTGACTTTGTTAGTGTTCAATTTTTTGCTGAAATTTTGGTGGTTTGGTGAAATAAAATTTGGTTATATTGATTTAAGAAACTAATGTGTAAAGATTTCTTTTGAACTACATAGTAAACAAGTTTGAACTTTAATATTGTGCAAATTCTTTGGCTTTCATCTTGAGGTCACCGTCGACTGTGAGCCACTGGTTATTTCAGCGTTGGCTTGTGCTCTGTTGGGTGAGTTTGCTTCTGTTACTTGTTTTTGTCAAGGGAAAATAAGTACGTGGGTAGGAACATAAGTGAGGTCACGTGGCACGAAGGCTCTATAATTAAAACCTAATCCAAAATGAATTTACTGGAAAAAAAAAACATTTTGTCTAAATACACTAATGGCTCAATATAAATTGATACATCATCAAAAAATGTTCATGCTAGATTAAAGTATCAATATAAATTGATAGATCTTCAATATAAACTATTGTAATCTACAATGTGAATGGGCCGATTTGGACCATATAATTGGAGGGATAGAGTATAAAAGTTTGTGCAATGATTTCTCACACTTATTGAGATGACGCCTATCACTAAGCTACAATTCTTATAGTTAGAATTTCCTCAAAAACAAAAAAAAGAAAGTTTCTTATAGTTAGAAGTTAGAACCTAGAAAGTCCTCCAGCCGAGCCTAATTTTTAATATCTGAATCCCTCAATCTCAAAAGATGGCAGACCATTCTGTCAGATTGGGCTGGGCCTAATTTGCAAGCTCTACTTGTGTTACCTAGATTGATGGTTTTTCTTTTGTGTTTTTCTCTTGTGTTCATTTACTTTTCTTGGCCTTGGATGTTTCAAGTCAAACTAATGTGTTCTTATTTTCACATTTACTAGCTTATTGGCATCAATTTATAACACTTCAAATCAAATATCACTGAAATACTATCTCGACTGATTTTCTACACTTACTAGTTACTATCAACCAAAAATATGGTTGCTTATTCCTAGATTTGTCACTATAACAAAATAGCATCTCCTACCATTAATAACACACAATATATATAACTATTTGATTTTTTTAAAATTCATAATTGCAGCACTATTTTCAAAGTGTTACAAACATATACACAACCTATTATTTTTCTCTCTCTTTTATTGGCAAAGTGTTAGAAACATGTAAGTTCATAAGAAATTGTTCTTTTTCCTTTCTTGGCAAAGTGTACATATTACAACTTTTTCTTTTGATGTAGAGAGATATGCGGTTTCCATTGCAAGTTTATAAGAAAATGAAAAGAATCAAACATTTGAAATATCTATATTAGTACAATGAATATCGGAAATAAAACGGATATAGATAATCCTCACGTAGAAATTTTGTTACAGTGACTCAACGGGCTATACGTTACTCCTTTAGATGGATCTATAGCCACTCACAACTATTTCTTTTTATGCTAGGATGAAAGTATAAATAAATTATTAAATGAAGTTATAATTGTTGAGAATGTGACAACTTAATAATTTCATTCATGGCGTGCGGATTGGTTTAGATTGACAATACATTTTCAAATTGTAATTAAGTATGATCTAAAATATAATTGAGATTATTTTTCTTATTTATTGGCATATAATAATTTTAAACTCGCAAAGTGATAGGACTAATAACCATCCTGAAAATCATTACATCTTAGCAAAAAGAGATGTTCTGCTTTATAACTCACACCATTCATCTTGAAAGATATTGTGTTGCCTATAAATTTGACAAATTATATCATCTAATCCAATTGCACACTTGTAACAGTATCTGTAGCTAATTTGTGGTCCAGTTGTAACTACATAGTTATTAGTATAATTTCGTGTGAAAAACTCTTGGCATGCCTCTGCCTGTAGAGTACTGAAGAAAGACTTGAAGCATCTGTTGAAATAGTCATTTAGTTATTGATGATTGTTATAAAATCTTCATTTGGCTGCAGATAACAATAATGAGAATGATGAAGACTTGCAGAGAGCACTGGCCATTTCTATGGATAATAATACGGAGATTGATACAGATGGTCCAAACAAAGAGGATGATGACTCTGTTGAGGTGAAAGTTAAGAGGCCAGCTTATTTACCTTTGCCTGAAGAACCCAAAGGTGACAGGAATCTGCTTTGCAAGGTTGGAGTGCGTCTCCCTGATGGGCGCAGAATCCAGAGGAATTTCCTTCGCTCTGATCCAGTGCAGGTAGATTTCTGACTAATGCAACTATTGAACTATTTATTTTCTCAATTTATTTGCTGTCACTTCCCTGAATGATTTCTGCCCTGTTCTTAGTGATTGAGACACTTAATGTTATATACGGTATAAAATGCTATAGTCATCCCACTAAGACTCTTGTCTACAAATGATTAGATTTTGAAGAGGTCCACATGAATATTATTAACCTATGAGGCGTGCTTTCCTTCTCCCCTTTTCTTCTGGGTCCTAGTATATTTGTCTCTGAGTAAAAATTCTTAAATTAAGCAACAAACGGTAGGCATGAAAATAAAGTGTCTGTTGAATGTCATGGAACAACTGGGTGATGTATCGTCATCTTTGATGATCTCATTTCTTAGTATGCACTCTGTATAGAGAAGAAATATTTCAATTTTAAATAATTAATGACGATGGTGATGGTGCATAGTGCCAAGTGATGCAAAACCAAGGAATCGTGGCTGGTGAATGGATGCTTCCCAGGTGATGCAGTACCAAGTTTCGTACCCTATTTATATTAACTCCAACTTTCATGGCCCTGATAATTTTGCCTTCCTCCTGAACTTAAATTCTTCTGGAAATTATTTGAAATTGTGCTGGTGAACATAAATATCGTAGCATTTCTGGTTAATCAATCCCTTTAAGAAACAATCTCTTTATTGTTTGATCATTGAATAACTTCTTATGTTTTTGCAAATTTTCTGTGACTTATTATCGTCCTTTTTCGCTTTCAAAAGTGACATCTCTTGTACTGTATTTGTTCATTTGGTACAGCTGCTATGGTCATTCTGCTCCTCTGAGCTGAAGGAAGATGGTAATCAGCCTTTTCGTCTGGCCCAAGCAATTCCCGGTGCATTAAAGACTTTAGATTTCAATGTCAAATCAACGTTTGAGGAATCGGGTCTTGCCAACTCAATGGTTTCGATTACTTGGGAATGAAGATGAAATATATACTGGACAGATCTATATCTTGATTTAAAGATTTTTTATTCTGAAAGCTCGAGTATTTATGCCCATTTCATTTTGCTGGTTTAATTTAGAAGGGGAGATAGGCTGGAAGGAAATCAGTCAAAGTTACTATTTGTACATATTACATGACTACAGGCTATAATTTTAGTTGTATACTTTTGCTTGCCTTTTATTTAGTTTGGAGAAGGGACTTGCTATGAAATCTGTAAATTTCTGATTATTCTGTGGTTGCCTTTTCTTCCCTTGTTTAGTTGTTTCACTTTTTTCTTTTTTTTTTCCCAATTTGTTTGAAGATAGATTAACTAATTATAACCATGAATTGACTCCTAAAGAAAAGATAAAACACGGTCCTTTAGTTACTATTTTTATATAAATTGAACTATGTTAAATTATACTCCACTCATTTGATATTCATGACATGTATTTTTTTGGGCCGTTTCAGTAACATGACTTTCTTTGTTTTTGGATTAATTTAGTGGTTACTGTCCCAACTAAATTTTTTTAACAAAGTACACAGTACCGGTGGAATCTTTATTGATTAAAAAGTACTTTATAAGAATTAAATATTGAATAAAAATTCACACTTTTTATTCTTAGTTTCTTTGTCCTAATTCCTAAATACTCGTGGCCAAACGACATAAGCCATGAATATTGGGATTTAGGGATAATTTTTGATCGGTCAAAAATAAATTTCAATTAATTGGACACTATTAAATCATAATAATAAAATTAATAAACTTTTATTAGGTTTAGTTAAATATTAATTAACTCGTAGTTAAAGGTTGTGAGTGCGGGTTTAGTTTATATTACGACTTACGAGTCCGGCATTGGGTCTGTGTTGTCGAAATATCTATTAACCCCCATGCGATCTTTAGTGTCAAAGATAATTGAGTGCCTTCTTTCTTTTTGTTGTCAAATCATAAAGTAGCATCTGATCCCGCAGTTTTTATTTAAGACTGCAAATGAAACAAATAATTGGTTTTGATAATTCTTTTCTTTCTTTCTTTCTTTCAATAATAACAAATATGCTAAAATAAATCGATAATAACAAATAAAAGAGAAAACAAAATTTTCCAGAAAAGTGATATGGCATTATCATGTCAGCGACGACTCTAGGTGTCACCAGCAATGGAGACTTTAAACACTTTTTCCCACCTCTCCTCCCTTGCTCTCCATACAAAAAGCACAAAAGGCCGATTACGCCTTGTACTATCCAATTGGCAAACATCACCTAACAAACCACCAAACTCGACAAGTCTATGATCAATATGCTTAGTTTTGCCAATGGTTGCTTGTTTAGCTGTTTAGTTACAAATAAAAACTTGGCCTCTCACATTTTCGTAAAAAAAACAACAATCCAGGACAACTACCACCTTCAACCTCGTCATATTTTCAGAAAGGCGGACTAACAAGGGATAACTAGTACCTATTTTGATGTGAGCAAGACCGAGCAGCCTACATACTACTAGTCACATTTCAAGAATTAAATAAAATGGGCTAATTATAAGTCCAAGAGCAATCTACGATGGGCCAAATGGAGAATATTAATCGAGTTGTTGGGCTAAACTCGACATGAAGAATGGGCTCATTACCAATCAGATTTAGAAGCCCAAGATGATGAATAAACCATGCAATTTTCGTGCATCTGTGAAGGCCAAAATAAAGAGTCCACTTAGTTTAGTTATTATGAGTTAAATAAGTGACTTTTGAAGTCTTGAGTCATAAGTAGTCGTTAGTAGTTAATAAGTGGTTTAATTGGTGTTAAATAAGTTTATTTATGAGTTTAATCCGTGTCATAAGTACTGTCATTATTGGTAGGCTACGAAGAGTCATTTTCTAGCCTATAAATAGGCTTGATATCCTTGGTAATCGAAGAACATATACACCTTGAGTTATAAACAAATTGGTTTTGCCTTTGTGAGTTGAAATTCTCTTTTGTAGAGTTTTTCACTTGTTCCGAACTTATCAAGACCATTGAGCAAAGTCTTGTGGCGTTCAACCATACCGAGGTTCTTGGCTGATTATATAGCCAACGGGTCGAGGTTTTCTTCGCTCTAGGAGGTGATCAAACTGGATTCTCGATCTAGGGAGACCGCTGCCTATCTCTTATACGTTGGGTTCTTGGATCATTTATCCAACAAGTCCTACGTCCAAAAAAAAATCAAAAAATATCTACAAAAAAAACAAAAAAAAAATCAAAAAATATCTACAAAAAAAAAAAGATTCTATGGAAGGATTATATGATCGTTTGGAGGGATTGGAGCGTCGGAGTTATGCTAATCATCATCATCATCAAACACAGCATCGACGACGTGCAATTCATCGTCTTCAAATGGAAACTAAGTTAATGTTGGCGGAGATTAAGGCTGCCAACGAAGAGTTGAAGAAGCTTGCGGAATCAATGACAAGGAAGATCGTTTCTCACAAGCCGGTTCCAAGTCTTGACTTTGCACCGCAATCAATTGCTCAACCTAATGAAGAGAAAGAGAATGAGGATAAGGTGATTGATCCAAAGAGTTTCGACAAGGTTGTTGCAAATACTGTTGAAGAACAAGCCGAAGACACCAATGAAAGTGAAAACGTGGCTGCGTGTGACAAGGAAATCGTAAGAAGGAAACTCATTGTTGAAGAAAGTTGTGCGGATGTGGTTCGTGTTTCCTTGGTGACGCAGTTGGAAATACCTACTTTGAGCCCCAAATCATCTATTTGGAAGCCGTGGAATGATCATGGCAATGCAAAATTGTACTCTCAAAAGAGGAGGGCTTTTGAAATAACCCATGGTATTGCATTTGTGTTTGTTTTTCAGGTTGTTGTATTCGATGTGGTACCAAATGCAAACATCAGAATCATGGATGAAAATCACGTCTTCAAGCAGGGAGGAATGGAGCCATTTCTACTCACTGACCTTTCTTTAGGAATAAGATTCGGGACGAATCTTCTTGAAGAAGAAGGGAATGATGTGAGCAAGACCGAGCAGCCTACATACTACAAGTCACATTTCAAGAATTAAATAAAATGAGCTAATTATAAGTCCAAGAGCAATCTACGATGGGCCAAATGGAGAATATTAATCGAGTTGTTGGGCTAAACTCGACATGAAGAATGGGCTCATTACCAATCAGATTTCGAAGTCCAAGATGATGAATAAACCATGCAATTTTCGTGCATCTGTGAAGGCCAAAATAAAGAGTCCACTTAGTTTAGTTATTATGAGTTAAATAAGTGACTTTTGAAGTCTTGAGTCATAAGTAGTCGTTAGTAGTTAATAAGTGGTTTAATTGGTGTTAAATAAGTTTATTTATGAGTTTAATCAGTGTCATAAGTACTGTCATTATTGGTAGGCTACGAAGAGTCATTTTCTAGCCTATAAATAGGCTTGATATCCTTTGTAATCGAAGAACATATACACCTTGAGTTATAAACAAATTGGCTTTGCCTTTGTGAGTTAAATTTCTCTTTTTTGTTGGGAAATTTAGTAAAGTTTTGACTGATTCCAAAACCAACTGACCCCAACCGAATAGATGTTGCCATATCCTAATGTTAGTATTTAGGCTCGCTGTTTGAGCAATGTTCAGATTTTATCTTTACAGGACTCCAGCTGAAGACGACAACATGGTTATACTCGGATAGAACTTCATATGAAAATTCAGATGGAACATCAGATGTAAGAAAGACAACTGAGCGTTCAAGCCAACTGATCGGATATAGATCATCGGATGAAAGAAAATATCTGAGTAATCAACTGCTCATCAGATGTGACAATCCACCTGATCAGATGGAACATCAGTTGCAGGACTCAATCTGATAGATCGACAACATGAAGTTCAAGGTAGCTGAGGGTTCAACTGTTCCTCTTCAGACAGAATGTCAGATGAAGGTAGCGATCAGATGGAACATCAGCTGAATACCACTCGGATGAAGGTCAAAAGTCTCAACCGACTAACCAATGTTGAAAGACAAATGTTGAAATTTGAATTTCAAATAAGAAGTCACGTGAAGGTTTGACGTTCTGTCATTACCTCATTTGGCCCAACACAAGGTTGTCTCAGAAGGAAAGCAGAAGTTCACAGTTGCCAAATCGGGAAAATCTGCAGAGATGAGAGATAAGCCATTGCTTTCACAGAACAGAGATCAACGGCTCTTCCAACGGCTAGTTGATCCTCACCGCCTATAAATAGAGGCATTCATTCATTCATCAAAATAACATAAGAGATAGACGAGCGAAAGAACTACGATATACTGCGCACAAGCTAAACTGCAATTATTCTCTAAGAACATCACCGGCTGAAAGTTCATAGAGAGTCAGAATCTGTCTTGGTGTTTTCTATCTTAGTTTGAGTCTTCATTTGTTCAAGCTTAGATCATAGCTCACTTCTTTGTTAGAGCTAGTAGTTGGAAAATCCACCCTTATACACATCCCCTAAAAAGGTTGTTAGGATCCTGCTCTTCCCGAAATTGAGTAGAAAGGTTGATAAGTACCTGCAAACTTATCTGTACGGTTGCAAAGCCCGCGTAAGCTTTGTGGTAGCTGTCCTACTGAGTTGTGTGAACTCACAACTCCCCGTGGATGTAGGAGTTCTCTCCGAACCACGTAATTCCTTTGTGTTGTGTGCTTTCTGTTCAGTTACTTTCTGCATATCTAACTGTCCAACTAACCAGCACTCAAAACTGCATCTTTATATTTCAACTGATTTGGTTGTTGACCGACCTTGCATCTGAGCATGAGTTATTTTATACGAGTTATTTTTGTATCCATCACATTCCGCAGAGCACCACTCTTCCAGCTGAGTCTCATTACTCAGTTGTGATATTTTTCAAGGGTTGTTTTTAAAATTCCTATCTGGTGTATTTCCCCCCCCCCCCCCCCCCACATCAGAACTCGTATCGGGACCATCAGTAGAGTTTTTCACTTGTTCCGAACTTATCAAGACCATTGAGCAAAGTCTTGTGGCGTTCAACCATGCCGAGGTTCTTGGCTGATTATATAGCCAACGGGTCGAGGTTTTCTTCGCTCTAGGAGGTGATCAAGCTGGATTCTCGATCTAGGGAGACCGCTGCCTATCTCTTATACGTTGGGTTCTTGGATCATTTATCCAACGGGTCATCAAATCCACATAACATACCTCGTCGTAAACTCTTGCGTTTACTTGATACCTACGTTATTACTTGATACTCCATATAGATAGAGAGAGATATATAGATTGCATATGAAACTTTTTGAAATTCTTGCTCTGCTTATAATAGATGAAGTCATGATTATTTGTATATGCAATCTCGATTTCTTTTTTATTTTACATCGTCATTTTAAGTAAATTAGTGTATAGTGTGTTGAAAATCGACGGAAAATTTTTATTTCATAAAACTAATAAATTATTAAATGTAATATGTGATAGCATAAGTTAAATATTGTTCGTTAATTATTTCCTCTATTTTTATAGATAATTTTAAAAACTCTTTTACTCCTCAAAGTTGATGTAGAACAAAAATATAGAGTCAAACCTCTATTAAGGAATAGGAATAAAAACTTATGGTCTCAACTTAGAATCAGTTATAAATAGGAATAAACTCTACATTGTCATAATTCATATTTGGTAATTATAGCACTTTTTGCTATCACCCAAAATATATGCATGTACAATATTAATTTTGTTAAAATTATTCTAGATGCACATGTATTTTTGGTAATTATAGCACTTATGTATTTCGCATGCACTTTAAAATTGAAAAACAAAAATCATCTCACACCTTTACTTAAGAATAACCTCTATTAAGGAATAATTTTTGTAGTCCCAAAGATATGAATTAGTAGAGGTTTTACTATATTAGGCTCTTAAATAGATTGTCCCACGTCAGTTTCATATAAAAATTGTGGTGAATCATTGTGAGCAAATATCTATTTATCCCATATTGATTTAAAAAAAATTAAAGAATGTTTATAAAACTGAAGGTGACTCTAAATCTCTTAAATTATGAAATTCACATAATTAAAAAAAAAAATTGAACTACGATTTGGAATTAGCTCATCTATCCCCACGGATCTGGAATTAGCATGTCTACCCTCCACAGTTTCAGGCCGGAACTGGCCCATCGACCATGATGTATGATGATACTTACTCCAATGAATAATATATGATGAATTAGTTATTTATTTGACCAGATTATTTATTTGTAAAATATAATACGATAATATCTCCACGATTCTGGAATCAATCCGTCTACTCTCCACGGTTCCAGGTCAGAACCGGCCCCAACCATGATGTAGGGTGATACTTACTCTAATAAATAATACATGATATATTGGTTAACTTTTCCTTCAGTTTTGACAATTATTTTAATCATATTTCATCATTAAATCAATTAAGATTTCGTTTAATATATAAAGTATAATAGATATTGATTTTGAAGTTTTGATATTGTTAAGATTTTGTTTCCATGCCATATATAATATATAAATATGACAAATATTGATTTTACATTCAGAAAATTTGAGACTTTAGATAAATGAGAATAAAGTAACTAGATTGGTGCCACATAAGATTTTTGCAAAGTTATTTTTGTTTATATAATATATAAATATAGATAGATAGATAGATAGATAGATAGATAGATTTTGGTCATGCAAAAAAATTAATACAATATAATTTATCCCACAACGCTTTTGAATATGATTACACATTTGAAAAGTCTATATAAATCCTCAAAACTAATGTAGTTAGGGGCAGATCCAGAATTTGGTAACGGGGTGGGCTGATAAAGTAAATGTTTGAATGTGTTATTATTTTAGACTTGTTGTGCATTAAATCGATAAGAGATTTATACTTTAGCAGGACAAACACATTATGGATACAACAAAACATATTGAGTGAAAATAAATAAATTTATTTCTTAGTTTTTGTTGTCCCTATGACAGACAAACTATTTAGAAGCGAAATGTTTTGCGTTGGGGTACGTTTATAAAATTTGAGAAATAGTTGATTATCTTGTTTAAAAATAAATATTATGGTATATTTATAAAATATTTTAAAAAATCGAATTGAAAAAATCAGGTATTAAATTACTATTACAAAATATTAGACATTTTTTTTAAAAGCACGGATAGTCAGGACACAAGTTTTAATTCTTTGATTAAGTTTATTCTAGTACCTTTAGTGTTCGTTTGGTTCAAGTAAATGGAATCAAGTCAATGGGAAGAATAGTAATAATAACGGTTACTTTTATTGGGTCTGGTTCAACAATGGAAAGGAATCATATGTAAGGAAAATAAATCTGGAGTGGAAAGAATTTTGTTACTAATCTAGTTTGGAGGGAAACATTTGGGTTTAGATTACGTTTAAGTAGTAATGAGATTAACCGACCATCCAAACCAAACAAGTAATGAATTCAATTAAGTGAATCCCTTTCCATAGCAAAAAAATGTCCAACCAAATATTGACTTATTTTTTTCCAATAAAGTGAGTACGTTAATAGCTTTTTATATTAAATAAATTTCAAACATAAAATAATTAGTACCACTATTTTTATTTAAAGTTTTTAAAATATTTATATAATACTAAATTATTTTAACGAGAATTTTTGTTCATGCCTTTTTTGTTTCTAATTAAGCTGATTGATTGATAGAGTAAAAAATTATTAAAAAAAAAGATACCCTTGCGTTAGAATTTACTAAACAATTTGAGAAGTTAAAAGGACGGTGGGCGTTGTTGATTGCTATCGAGATGTGGACAAAAATTAATAATTAAGAGGACAAAGTTGGGTTGGCAAGAATCGAACACGGATTGTCGAGGTGGGCTAATGAACATTCACCACTAGACTAGCTCCAACTCCAAATTTAGTTACATAACTATAGTAGTAAATATAATTATTTTGAATCTGCACTGGGCTGGAGCCCAGCCCAGCCCAGCCCTAGTGTAGATCCGCCCATGAATGTAGTATATTTTTCTATCTCAAAATTATTTTGTATAACTAATTTACTTTGAATAATTAATCAGTTGACAAAATAAATAGTCTTATTTGTATTAAAATTTCTGTTGGCAAAATTAGTAAGGTTTTGATTTATACCAAAATCCAAGTGACCTCAACTGAGTAAATGTGTTTTTGTTTTCTGCTTAGCTAGAGTTCACTGTTTGAGTGTAAGGATTTTATCTTTACATGATCAAACTGAAAAAGTCAGCTGAAGAACAAGGCACTCCAGGTCAAGTCAGAGTAACCTTAGTTGACTTCAGAACTGAGCCATGTATTCGTGCATGCTCGGAACTGTTGAAGTAACAAGTCTATAAGTGAAGAAGAAGACTTGGAAGACTGAAGAGAATGATGGACTTGAATTCGAAATTCAAATCTGGTCCCAAGTACAAGACAACCTGAAATTTTTCATTTATGGACCGACATCAAAGACTAGGTGAGGAGATGAGGTGAGGAGTCATGCTTTGTGGCAAAGGTTAAACGACTCTTTCCAACAGCTACTTCGACCTCCTGTCTATAAATAAAGGACTCCATCATTGTGAGAAGACTGCTAATTAAGCGCATACACTTCCAGAGCAAGAAACATTCACGCATTCTCTCGCAGCAAAAAAGCAAGTGTTAGAGCAGTTGAAGTCAAGTCGTAGAAAGTTCGTCCCTCCTCCTTGAGCTTTCTTCTATCTTCTCAAGAAGTCATTCTTTGATCGAGTCTAGAAGTCATCTCCCTTGCTTGTATCTAAGTAGACTCATTGTAATAGTTAGAGTTTCTAAATCTTATAGTAGAAAACCTCCACTTCTTGTGTAGAAGGTTATCAGCTGGAAAAACACCTCAACCCCCTTTTCTTATGACCCTTTGAACTCGTAATCAAAGATCTAGGTCGTTGTGAACCCTTAATCACAACTTAAGTTTTGTTCTAATCCAACATAGAATTGTAGGTGTTGTTTGTACCCGCAAATGACCTGTTCAGGCTTTTTGGTGCCCGTAAACCAACTCAACGTTTGGGAAGTACACGTAAACTTCTCTAATGGATTACCAACCCGAAAAGTTGGTCGTGGAAGTAGGAGGTCTTCTCCGAACCACGTAAAAATACTTATGTCTTTACGCTTTCTTTATTGTTTTCAGTTTGACTAACCTAGTTAACTGCATACATACAAGTTTTCCCAAAACTACACTAAGACTTTGCGAACTGACCTTTGCCAAAAGGATTTTCAGTTAAAGTAACGAGATTTCAATTTCCACCAACTTCCGCACACACTCTGTAAAACTTCGGTTCGAGAGATATAGTTGACCCTCGGTCCAAAAAGTCAACTGCATCCCAACTGAACGACTGCTCCAACTGAATTTCACAGTTGTTGAGCTAACTAAGTAATAATTAGAAAAAGTTTTTAAAATCCTTACTGGTTTAATTCTCCCTCTCCCCCTCCCCCATATCGGGACCATCAACATGAATTAATTTAACTAATTATTAAGTTGTCAATATTAATTTATTTAATTTCACATATTATTAAGAAACATGAATTTCGAAGGACGTCTTGATATACTAAAATTACTAAAATATTACACTATTTTCTTATATTCTTATCTAATATTTAATTTTCTTAAATCTCGTATCGAATTTCTAGTCTTTATTGATTGAAGAACATAATATAAAAGGATTTAGCTATTTGTGTTTTTCTATACCAGCTAAACTTTTAATGCATATCTTATATCATATATGACAGGCTAACATAGAATTAATATTTTGAGAGAATAAATATAATAGCACTTCTGATATTATAATTTTAAATTATACTCCCTCTATCCACAATATAAATCCCTACTTACCTACTTTTTTTTGTCCACCAAATAAATCCCTACTTACCTTTTTGTACATTTATACCCTTCTACTTTTCTGTTATTTATTACCCTTTGCCACCCCAATCAATTAACCCAACCCACTTAACAAAATCAACCTAACCTAATTAACCCACTGATTGACCCAACCCACTTAACATAATTATTGGCCCAAATAAACCCAACCCAAAATCTGCCATACACCCTCAAACCCTAATTTATCTCATTCAGCTGTCATTCTCACCCAACTTCTCTCTCCCTCGCAGACCCTAATTCTTCCTACCACTTCACCGTTCTTCAATGTTTGGAAATACTTCGCCGCTCTCTCCAAATGATCTAATACCCACATTCTTGGAGGATCTATCGATCCCAATTGCTACCCATTTCTCCTCGATAACAATTTATTCTTGGGAGTTACAGTCCGATTCAATTGATATGGTTCCAGAAACGGCTTTCTCAGCCTTCGAATCTGAACCGGCAACCGTGTCGCTCTCTGACTCAACGACAGCGGAGAGTGGATTGGTTCAGATTTCTGATTCTACCGTTGAATCTCCTGGTGTTGCTGCGACCCAGGGTGGATCTTCTCAGATCTTAATTCCACCGTCGAATCTGAAGCGGTGGTGCCAGAATCTCTATGGTCGGAAGTAGATAGAATGGAATTTGCAAAGTATGAGACCGGGCATTATGTTCGGTGGGTGGGTTTTTGTGAAAATCCGTGTCCGGAATCCGGCTACGATGCTTGGTTGGCCAACGGAGAAAAATTCGTTGATGAATCCGGCTTTGAATCAGTGGTGCCAGAATCTATGGTGCCGGAATTTGAACCCTACGAATCTATGGTGCCGGAAACCGAGATAGAGAAGGTAACCTTTCGTCAATCACGTTAAATATTTGTACATTTCAATTTACCTTCACATTGTATACTACTAATTGTGCTTTTTTTTCAATGTAGATGCCCCCACTTATTCCAAATGTGTGGAAGAGTGAGGGAGACCGAATTTCTTATTTGCAGATGCTAGGGATGTTCTTCCCTAGTGTTTTATCTCTGATATAATCATGGTAACGCGTTCTTATTACTCTCTTTGTGATGCTGGGGGGGTGATGCCAATTATTTGATGAATTTGATGTCTTATGGCTGCTGCATTTGATCCTCTATTTATTCGTTGCTTTGTGAAGGTATTCATGCCATTTACTTGATGATTTGATGCCTACACTTGTGATCTATGATGACCAATTGTCTACTGCCTTTATGTCCCTGTAAATGATATTCTAGTCTTCATGAACAAATGCATTTCTTGGTTAAGTATTTGATACTATGCTTGATCTGTGAGGCACTGTGCATGTGCAAGCTTGATGATGTCACCACTAGGTGATTGTTTTCCTAGTTTAGAAGGTTGAATTGAGATTATTGCATAAGTCAATGATGCAAAATGGTATTGCTGAGACAAAAGATACAGTTTACATTCCAAACAACTCAAAAACTATCCATACATTGTTTGTTCTTGTAAACTATGACCTACAAAATACTACTACCTCCTACTAATCCTCTAAAATAACTTGTTCCAGTTCCTCAACTAGCTCATCCAGATTGTAGAATCTGTCTTCAATTTTTCCATGTTGGTTTAGAAACTTCAAGCTGTCACTAACTAGTTGTTCATCTACTTCAAGACATTATGGTAGCTCACCCATCCTTTCAAGCCTTTCCTTTCCCATATGTGGGATCTTATAGTTGTTGTCCCCTTTCACCTGCATGATTTCTGTGTAGCAACCTTGCAATGTAAGAAACACATGATTTAACTTACTTGGTGGGTAATTTGCATATGCTTCTTTCACATTTTGTAGTAAGTCTTCAACTCCAGTAGCTGGCTTTTGATCTTTTAGACTTTGAATGGCTCTGAAAAAGCCTAAATCATTGACATTTGTATCTGGTAAATTAGGAGGTTGGCATACTAGCTCAATTTTAAATCCATCTGAATTTGCTGCTGCCACAAAATTTGGATCATTTTGGTGAATATGTGATTTTGCATTGTCTTGTTGGATGAAGATATGCTTGCTTAGACAACTTGGTCACTTGACTTTTATTACTGGTATCATCTGCATAGAGAAAACTAACCTTGATGAAAAATCTGTATTGGCTGATCAACTAAATGATGAATTCAGTAGATGAATTGTGATAGTAAAAACTGACCTCATTGATTAGGGAAGACTTCATTACTGGTTTTGTGATTGATGGCATTGGATGAATCTCCATGGTTCCTTTGAGTCTGTTCTTTGAATTTCTTTGAGCTGCCTCCTCTGTGATGAAAGGAAAGATACCAAACTTTCCATCAAATATTACAGTGCCCTCTTTGTCTATAATTGGCCTTGAAACTGCACAATTGAACATGATTTTTAGGATATATCTCTTGGATTTGCATGCTTAATATGGGTGAATTTCCCGTGGCAGCAGGTAGTACCTACCTATCCTTAGTTTTGGTAAGATAAAACCATTTTTCATCAACATGTATCGTATTATACATGTTCTGATACTACAGTTTACCATTCACAATCTTGGAATCAAGTTGTTTAAGGCTCCAGTTGAGTCTAGACAGCTTGTTTTGGGGGGAGGGGTGGGTAAGAAATGGTTTGATAGAATTGGTATGTGCCTTTAGCTTTTTTTCTCTCACCCACTTGTGAATCAAGCTTTTACTAACACCATGGTTTCCTTCCATTACTCTCAATGATGACCTATGTAAGACTGAGAGAGCTTTCACTTTTTCTGCATCAATACTCCATCTATCTGCATGTTCTGACCCCTTCTTCATGGATTTAATATGGACAGGTACTCCTTGAGCTTGTTGAGTTGATGCAGCCTTCCAAATGCAGTAAATGGTCTTCAAGTCAACCTGAAACAGCTCAGCCGCCTCTTTTTTTGCTCCCCAAATGAGCATCCGTTGTTGCTGTGTTGAATCAACTATTGTGCGATTGTATTTTGTTCTTCATCACTTAGCTTTGGTTTTGCTCGTGGATCAACCATCTTGGCATATTTCTATAGTTGTTGGTAGTTTGTTGTAATGAATTAAATGAGCCTTTGAGGTTGTATTTATTGCAGATTCTAGGGGTTAGTTGTGTTTTAAATTTTCCCCCCTGTAATTTTTGGTCAAATCAACAGATTATGGCTCCAATGCCTTAATGAAAATTTACTTTCCCGCCTTTATTACAGCTGTTTTTACTTTTCCAGTTTTATATTACAGCTTACCGTCTTTTCATTTTTGTTGCAATGGCTTACTGTTTCTATTGCATTAAACCAAAGAAAATAAATCCATGGAAATACAATAACTTAAGCATAATTAAAATGAAAGAAATCAAATGAAAAAGTGCAATGAAAGCAGAAAAATTACTGTTACGAAATGCAATAGAAATGCAATGAGAAGAATGACAGTTAAATGAAATGAATCACACGATAATTGCAATGAACGCCGAAAAATGAAAGAAATAAAATGAAAAGAATCTCACTCACACAATTTAAACAATAAAAAAAAAGCAAAAAAGATTAGCAAAAATAAACAAAAGATTAACACTACCCCTACATTCTAACTTTTACCCCACTCAAAACAACTTTTTCAGCTTTTTTATTTTCCGTGTCGAACTCTAAATGGAGATACGTTTTGGTGGACGGAGAGAGTATTACTTTATTGTTTATTTAATTCTTTAAACTTTTAATTCTTTTAAACATTTATATTCACACATTTAATTAGACACTTTTTTTTATTGTTCAAATTCATTTCCCTCACATCCTCCTCTCTCTTCTCAAGATTTGCCACCACCTTCTCCCACATCACCACGACCAAATCTGGCCAACCCCTGCAATGCCACCTCTCTCTCTCGCACTCAAAATCCTTTGCCTTCACCTTCCATCGCCTCCTTGTTGCTGTAGCATCCTCGCTACTAACATCCTCTCTCTCTCTCTCTCTCTCTCTCTCTCTCTCTCTCTCTCTCTCAAACCAGTGAAAACACCCCACCATTTCTTCACCTCCCTGCAATTGAATTGCTCTTCTTGCAGACCTCCGGATACCTCCACCGCCTTCCCGGTTTTTTTTTTCCTAGATATGAATTAGATGTGATTCACAACGATTTTTTGGGATTCACAACTATTTTTTGTCATTCACACTGTCATAAATGTTTATTCCTATTTTTTTGTTCTCATCGAATTTGTTGTGATACAAAACTAATTTTTGTGATTTACTCCAAAGTTGTTGTCATTTACACAACATATTATGTGATAGTATATACGATTCACACATTTTTTATGTAATTAACACATTAAAAAGTGTGAAAGCGTAGATCTAGTTGGAAGTTCGTCTTCTTCATGTGATTTCTTCTGGCGGCAGGAAGATGGTGGCGAAAGAGATGTGACGGAAAAGAGGAGGTGGTGGCGAAGGGGAGGCAGGTAAGATGACCGACATTTAGCAGCGAAGGGGAAGTAGCGGCGAAGGTGATGGCAGCAGAGATAGGTTAGGTTTAGAGATGAGAAATGTGAAAAGTAAATTTAATTCTTACCATATATCATTAAATAATATTTGTTATTTGGTATGTTTAGTAATTTGATAAAATGACGGGTATAAAAGTAAAAAGTACTAGAATTTTAAAGGATTAAAGTAAGTGTTATAATTTAAAAGTATTATATAAGAAGTGCTATAATAGCTAAATCTCTAATATTTTTATTAAAAAAAAAAAAAAAAAAAAAAAAAAAAAAAAAAAAAAACAGAATATGCACCACTGTTGTGCTGCTGAAAAAAAAGAATGTGATGATATCCTTATAACATCATACAAAACTACAAATTACTCACGTTCTTCTGCTGAAATATTTATGCGACTCACATGTATCAACATTCACCAATTGTTGCATTTGCCTGTAAACTAGCCTACTAGTGGCATCAAATTTTCCCCAAATTAGGTTGAACCCAGCGACACTGGCTCCGATAAAAAAAAAAAACAAAAAAAACCACCCCATGCAAACGCAAACGTGAAAGTACAAACACAAGAAAACGGAATAGGGGAATAACTTCAATGTCCGATCGAGCTTTCTCAGATGATAATCACATAAAGTTTATTTTTGTGGTTACGTTACTTCAGCAAATAGATAAAACTTTATCATCCATTATAGTAAAAGGAGGAAAGGAAAAGCAATTGCCGGAACTTTTCTTAGGCAAAGTATATGCAACGTAGAGTAACTCATGGTGAAAAGGGTATTTAACCGCAAATAAAAACATTCCCATGGTAACAAGAAACTCTGAAAACTAAGAACGTCTAACAAGCAGAGCCAAACATATGAAACCAAGAATCATTCAAAGATCAGATAGCTTCACCAACTTCTCGTACAGAATCCTATCGTCCCGGCCTGTGTTGCTCTCCAACAATGCACTTTGCACAAGTTCCTATTCGTGCAACATGTTGATCAGAGAATGCTTTCATGAACTACAGTTCTAATGCAAAGAGATTAGCCATAAGAAAACAAACCTTCACATCCCGGTGTGATAGGAACTTTCCTAAGTTGTGGATTATTACCCTCAAATCTTCAACCTGAAAAGATAAAGCCAATCGAGTGAGCTACATTAGTGTGCTATATTAAATATGATAGGCGAAAGAAAAATCCAAGACACCTTACCCTAATGTGTCCAACACGATTCCGATCAAAAAACCTGAAAGCCTGCTCCAAGACAAAAGAACCAAATTCAGAACATTATGTGAGGAGAAATAAAGATTATATAATTCGTTAAGAAACAATGCCTGCAGCAGTTCTTTGTCAATAGCACCCTTGGTCCCTTTTGTCTCTGGCTCCACTTTTGCAACCTTGCTTTTATTGGTTACGTCATGCTCGATAGGTGTCTCTGTAGTTTGCTCTGCAGTTTCTTGCTTCGTATTCTGTTCATTCAGAGCAGCATCACCAACGGCATCAGTGTCCATCTTTTCCACTTTAGGAAGCTTCTGCGAGGATGGAAAAACAGGTTAGACTACCTCATCGAGCATATCAGAGAAAACCCATTAGCATCTGAACAAGCAAATGTGAGATTGTTAATGTTCAAATGTTCTGCATGTTTTCTCTTAAAAAGCAGTTCAGAATAACAAAGATGGTCTTGCCTCCTCCTCGGTAGGCTCATGATGTTGGCTTGCATCCGGCATTTCCTCATCCTCCTCAGGGTCTTCCTCAGGGTCCTCCTCGGGATCTTCCTCCTCACTTTCGCTTTCAATCTTAGCATCATCAACCTTCTGGGTAGTAGTGGCCTCTTCCTTAACAATATTGTTCTCCTTTTCTTCAATCTTAGCATCAGCATCTTTATTTTCAATCTTAGCATCATCATCTTTATTTTCAATCTTAACATCATCTTTATTTTCATTTTTTAATGGTTTGATGTCTTCAACATCTTCATTAGTCTTGGCACGCTTCCTTGATGAGCTTTCCTCATTTTCCTTCTTAGGAGTTTCTTGTCTTTCCCTCTTGCCTTGCTTTCTCTTCAAGACATATTTAACCCGCAACTTCTACAATAGAGAGGATGCAGGAGTGCAAAGTGTAAGCAGAGTAGGGAGAATGCAAAAGTATGTAAATACACTGAATACAGACTGACTAGATTAGGGGCTAATTCAACCTGAAGGAAAGTCAAAAGACGACTGCCCATTTCATATTGAAGCATCTCATAAAAGGATTCAGCAAACACTGATAACTGCAACCATTAAGTTCAAAAGCATTAGTTATACCAAAAAGTCCGAAAGTAAGAGACTTTGAACTAGCATGTAAGAAGAAGCTGAACATTTCTCCAAGACACTAATATATTATCTCACACAGATCAGACCTCAAAATTTGATTCGTCAAGATCCTTATTGCTGTAATCCAAGAGCGAATCAAGAGAAAGTGACGCCGACCGGAGCTGTGTGACGAAAAAAGAAATGCTATAAGATTCTTCTAGTGACATACAAGACCAGGTGAAACCATACAGAAAACAAAAGCAATTTAAGTCGAAATTTTGACCTACTTTTGAATCCTTGCTCCCTTTTGTTTGAAGAATCACCCCTGGATGCCGAGGTGGTTCATCAATCTTCCTTTTTTCTTTTACTGCTTTATTAGTTTTGCCATCAGATTCATTTTTCTCACTCTTGTCTGTTCTTTTGTCATCCTTCGGCTCTTGCTTTCCATTTGATTTTGTAGCATTGTCACTCTGAGACGCTTTCTGGTGGACGCTAGTGGCCTCCGCAGTAGACACAGATAAGTCTTTACTGTCTCCCTTAATCTCCACCTGCTGAAGTTGCTTCTCAGAAGCAACAGCTTGTGATTTTATTTGGGGACTGCTATTAGCTTTGGTTATGAGCTCATTCTTTTGGTTCACATCTGCTTTTTCATCCTGTTCGATGCTAACTGGTTCAGGCTGAATAACCTTTTTAGCATCATCCTCAGCCACCTTAATGTTAGCATCAGATGAGACAGCCTTTCTCTTCAGTACCTTTTTCATTACTTTCCTCTTTACTGTGGTCTTGGTGCCGCTCCCTTCAATCACTTCACTACCTCCTGCTTCTAATTTAACCTTTGCATCGTCCTCGGCACCCCCAGATTTGTTAGCAGTCTTCACCTCAGGATCATCCTTTTCAAGTACAGAATCTGCTAGCTTTTTAACAATCTTTTTCCTTATAAATGTTTTAATAGCAGGAGGATCAAGTGATAAGCCATCCTTTTGCCCATCAACTTCTGAAATGATGGTCTTACCTCCTGCATCCTCTTTGTCCGGTACATCATTCTGCTTAGGATCTTCTGCAATCGGTTTCTTGGTTAGAACTTTTTTCTTGACAATCCTTTTTATAATTTTCTTCTTTCCAGGTTTAGCACCCACTGTTTTCTGGTCAGAGGTAACTCCCACTGTATCAGTCTTCACATTTGTCCCATCCTCGGTGCTTCCAACCACATCACTACTTTCAACTGGTTTTTTCTCCTTTCCCTCTTGGCAAACCAACTTTTCTTCAACTTTGGGTTTTTGAGCATCTTTAACCTTCTTTTTATCATCTCCAGGATGTCCTGAAGGTGAAGGCACTTCCTTTTTCTGCAGCTCAACTTTCGTCGCGCCAGCTTTCACAGGCTCAGCTTTCTTTTTGTCTTCATAATTAAAAAAAAAAATTGTTGAGGATCAGTTCTTTTGGATAAGGTTCACAATGCAATTTTAATTTGTCCATATAAGTACATGTATCAGATGATGTGATAGTTGATAAGATGGATTACCTTTTGCTACATCATCTTTTTGTCCAGATTTCTGACATGAAATGCACAAAGATAAATCAGTAATTATCCCAGATACTGAAAATGGTACAAACTGAACTTGGGTATCAGACACTGGGAGAGCAAAATAAAACAACAAAGAGGAACAAAGCCTGATTTATAGCTTTCGTGTATTGGATACAGACTCCTCCTTTGATGTATAAAGACAAGCTCAATGAAATTGTCAACTCTCTTTTATGTTATCATCAATCCTCTAGAGGCTAGAGCTTTCAATTCCAAGTCTAATCTGATTAAATTGGTCTAATCTAGAATCCTTAGTGGCCTTCATCCTCTATGACATCACCTGACATCTGACAGATCTAAAAGTGAACATAAACATCACAGTTACCAAATAAACAAATAATAAGACCACTAACTTGGGGCAGTGAGAACCTATGATTTGATATTAATCATCACAATTAACAACATATAAAAATGGGATGTCCAAACCAGTAAACAACTTAGGCATTTCAACTAGACACATTAAATAGAGTAAACAATAAGGATCCCCGGAACAAGTTTGTAATTTGAATGCACATGAGGTTGTGAAGTTCACTATCACATTGTTTTATTGGTGAATAAATGCTGCACCAGCATAGACCAATTTGATCTCAATGTATTCACTATTCTGGATCAAATTATCTAGCACCAAGGAATGCCTTTAGTAGTCCAATCATTATAGACGATTACGTTACAACATGAAAAACTCAGACCTCTTTCAAATTTTGCTGTCGATTTCTTTCAGCAACAGCCTTTTTGTGATTAATCCACTGATCACGCCACGACTCTAGCGAAGGAAGACATTCAGAAATATCAGGAACATACAACACGGTGACTTCTCTGTGGCTGAAAAGACCATCCTTTCCAATTCTATCGTAATGAATCTGCATAATGGAACACAAAATGCCATCATCTTGCAAGGTGATCAGAGACATGCAAGCATTTCAAAGTTGCCAGCCAGTTTTGGCACCCACTAATAACTTCATATAATATAAAGGGTCATTTTGCTGTTGAAAGACACAAAGAGTTAATAACAAACAACTAACACAACAAAGACTTGCTTTTTAACATTCACGTGCAACTTCTGAATACTATGCATAAAACAGGAACTCATTGAATACATTACCTCATCTCTTATTCAGCTTATTACATCAGTACTTTCCCAGCATGCTAATATGCCAGCTGATCTATTAACCTTTTTATAATGAACTTTATTAGTTCCTAATCACCTTAAAGCCAAATGCAACTGAATCACCTGGCAATCAAAGCACTTATTTCATTTTAAGAAAAAAGTTCTACTCTTTATTTTCTCAAGATTTGTACTAGACAAACTTGAGCATTGAAACATATTTAGGAGTCAAGGAAGCACCAAGTGCCAAAAAGGTTTAAAACATAAAAACATTGTGACCTAATAACTGATAATTTTGGGGAAGTTAAGAAATGCAAAGTGAAAATCGTTATTAATCTGAATAGATAAATCAGGGAAATATAAACAATAAAATTGTAGATAAGAAGCATCTCACCCGAAAACTTATTAAAGGCAAGTCAAATAATGTTACCAGACTGAGAGCTAAAACATTTGTAGCAACACATATACTTAAAAGTACCACTCAGTAACTGGCAGGAAAAAAAAAAGAAACAAATAAAGAATAATCAACCTCCAGGAAACGGTTCCAGCGCTGACAGTTACTCAAATCAAGATTCGTCACATCCTTTGCATACCTAGGAAGGGATATGTGTCAGCAGCGGCCAACGAATACCACACTAATATTCAAGAATGTTAATTGAAGAACAAACCTCATGGCTGTCCGTATTAAAGAAGTATCATCCAATGATGGATCCCCTCCATCAATGGTATCCCATGCCCCACCAATTGCCATCAAAGAACTATTCTTTTTCAGCATAGCAAATCTAAGCATATTGCAGAAATGGGGGATGCGATCGCCTTGGAATTTTTCAGATGTTAGCTCTGCCTGAGCATTTTGGCTAAGACCACTCATCAAAATAATCTGGTAACACAGAAACATATTTAGAAGAAGGAAGCTTTATCGTGCAATATGCACCAAGTTTTCCAACAACGAGAACTCTTTCATAAACTGTAAAGTGTAAAGTAAATAATTTGTAAGACTGTTTGCATTCAGACTGTTATACATGATTCACAATGCCTTACTATGTTTTCATTTCTATGCTATTATCAAACATGAATTGGTCTGTTAGTTGCCGGTCAAATTCTGAAAGATATTTCCAGTTACAATTGTTATCTTTGAACAGTTTGGAACCCAAAGGGCAACTATAATTCCAGAAGACTTCCATTTTGACTATAGACTATGGAGGCGTATGTACATAGCTGACTTCACAAGCAATTCACCAGTATTAAGGTATTCAACACTGGCCGACAGTATCAATACGCCAGCCCCTTTCAGTCCCCCCTGAAAATGGTTCTGGAATTTTTATAAATATACAGTCTGGAAAGGAAATGCGCATCTGTGGAAATCCATTCATAAATCCAGTCTAGTTCAGACGTGTAGGGAAAAAATAAATGAATGCGGTGTCTTTACAAAATAATAACACAAGTACATTCTTCAATCTAGAAAGAAAATCCACAAACACAAAAGTCGGGACAGAGGACCTAAATGCATACCAAGATACAGTTACAGTTCATAATCAAATTCTTATTCCTACATGCTATCATTGAACAAAAAAAGCCCACCTTGGCATTCCAGATTGTAGTTTGGCCTCCTTTCTTTGATTCAGAAATCAGCTGCAGAGAATGCGGCTCATCTTCAACAAAGTCATGCTCAAAGCTGATATTAGGCATGCCAGATGTTACTTTGGAATTAAAATCAATTAAAGTACAAATAATGCTTCAATCACATCATCATGCCAGTGAAAATTTCCAAATACTACAAAAGACTAACCAATTATTATAATCTTTGTTCAACCAAATGATGAGGATGCCATAGGGAACAAGTCAACTTCAGTACAAGCCAAAAGGATTTACCTCACAGGAGTAGACAAGGGGAGCTGTAGATTTTGCTTAGGCCAATGTATCAGTACCTATAACAAGCCAGTCAGTAAAATATAGATTGGATACACAAAATCCAGGTGAAATTAGCCATACCTTAGAGCATTCTGGAGATATATATAATCGTGGGTATCGTTTGTCCAGAGATAAATAATCCCTCTCAGCTTCAACAAAGCTAAATGAGAAAACCTACAAAAAGCATGCAACACACTAAGAAAAATAGATGAATATGATTGCACTAAACATTACAGCATCTATTGTCAAATTTCTAACCCATGAGCCTCTCTTCAATGTAAATTCAGTACTGAAAAACAATAAAAGATAGAAATTTGTACAAGGTAGATGTAGACAATCTTTCATAATGCAACAGCTAGAGTGGCAACGGCAACGGAAGCAATTGCTTGTTAAAAACAACAGATATATTAATTATTCACCGGAAGTCGAAAGCCCATGAGTTGGCCAGTGGTAAAGGAAGGCAAAAATTATGGAAGAAAATATACGAGCGGGTCAAACCGCCTAAAATGTAAACAGGATGTCAAAGACTTTGAGTTGGCTACCACAAAAAGAATAGTGAGGAAAAAGGAATCAAGAAGACCCGTAGTTTTGAGGAATAAACTACGGGAAATTCATCAGAGTAGGCAATTAAAGCCATGTGGATCGTTAATCAAATATTCCGAGAAACAGCAACTAGACAAAAATATCCTGCCACATATCCCTCAATCTGCTAGGAGATGCCAATCTGACTCATGAGCTGAGGTCCTTGAAGTAGAATTAACAATTAAGGTTTTGTACTGTTGTGTTTCTTTACCTTGCAAGAATACTCTCTCCTCTTTTCTTTAACAGGAGAATGTGGCCTTCAGCATTATAAAATACCAAGTTAGGAGGGCTGCAAGACAGACAAGTTGCTAAACAATAGAATGGTTATATGATGCAATTAACAGGATCGACCTATTCAGCACTTCACGGCGTGGGGATTCTCGTCGCTGCAATCTGGTATCCTTCGACAGGGAAGGGCCTCGACGGTCCCTAGAGACTCTAGGAGGAGTGGGTTCGTGCCTCAATTCGAGACCACGTTTGTGCTGCCGATCTTTCTCCTTGTCCCTACGCTCTCTTTCTCTTTCACGTTCTCTCTCGCGCTCCCGGTCACGTTCTCTTTCGCGCTCCCTTTGACGCTCTCTTTCGCGTTCCCTTTCGCGCTCCCTTTCGCGCTCTCGATCTCGTAGCCGTTCCTTGTCCCGTTCTCTATCTTTTTCTCGCTCGCGCATAAGATCTCTGTCCTTCTCCCTTAGCTCCAGCTCCCGACCATATATGCTCCTATCATCATTCCGTTCATCAAGTCTATGATGACTTGCACGCCCCAATGTACTACTAGGATAATCCGATTCAAGTGGTGAGCGATGAAGTCCCTTCCCTGCTCCATAGTCCCTTCCAGGAGGCAAGCTCACTCCATAGCCAGAATTTGAAGAACTTTGACCATAGATGAGATCGTCTGCAATTCCCCGAGGAGCTGCACCCAAAATTGAAGCAGTCTGCTGTCCACCATACGAGCTTATCATTGAAAAACCACGTGATTCAGGGTCAATCCTCCCACCATAGGAAATGGGATCTTGGCCTGGATGACGAACAGTGGCCCTTGCTGCAAGATATTCCGCTTGTCTGGTAGAAATTTTGTTGCCACTCAGTCTACTAGATATTATGCCACTTATAAAACTGCACACAGATTGCTGTGTGCAAGTCTACTATATGAATAATTATCTCATATCATATCCATAAGCAAAAGAGTACCACACTAGACCAATTTCAGTTTCTAAGAGCGTGTGATCCTGACGTGCACAAATAACAATATGCAAATGTTTTGCAGCAACATTTGGCTACTGAAATTAATGAGTTATATAGTCATATAAGTGAAAAAAGCAATTAAGTTCAACATACCTAGCTCCTCCCTCAACAGAACTGGATTGAATTCCACGAGCCTTTAGCATTTGTTCTTGCCTGAGCATTGTTGCTTGTTCCACATGCTCGTACATCTTAGACTGAGAAAACACAAAATAATTCAAAAAAGCCTCAGACATCTGAGCAAATTGAAAAGAAATTCAATAGATATGGGAAAGAGATGAGTACACATGACAAGAAAGCACAATTTCCATACTTGAATAAGAAAACAAACAAAAAAAGAAGTATATTGCCCAACTCAATACCTGATGTTCATTTCCAAAAGAAACAGGATCGACATATCTACTGAGGGTTTCAGTGGGCAAATCTGTCCCAATATATGCACCATGCCGTTCAGCAAATTGGCGCCTTTCAATTGATGGATATTCAGATATCCTATCTGAATATAACTGATCAACTTTCTGACCATAGCCCCGGCTTGAAGATGGGACATACTCAGTATTGAATTTAGGTGAGTCTGGGATAGAGGCTCCATAATTACTCCGGCCTTCTAAAGCCGTGCCAACAGATCCTTTGCCCATTGGAGAAATCTGAGAAGGGTACACAAATAAGCATTCCATCTTTACCAAATAACAGATAGCAAGGGAAGGACTTCAAGGTACTAGGATCGCACTCAACATGTCGTCAAACAAAGCATGATCAGATTTTAGCAAAAGCAACATTGTAATTGGTTCTTATCATAATAGTTGGAACAACAGTCATGCATTGGTTAGTATGCCAAGAACATCTAATTTGACTGAGAATTGATTCAAGAAATCAATCAAAATCAACAGGTGTGGAGATAAACCTGCTGTGCCGCTGCAGAGCCATAGACCGGATTGTACTGCCCACCGTAATGTTGCGGCGACCCTCCAACAGCCGCTGCGGCCGAGGGGTGCCCATGTACATGGCCATGGGCCCGGAGCCCACCAAATTCTGAATCTTGGGGACGCCCACTTAGAATTGCTGGAGCTCCCAGCTACCAAAACAAAGAAAAATTACAAAACACACATAAAAAAAAAATAATAAATAAATAAATAAATAAAACCACAAAATCTGTGTTGTGCCCTTTCAATGGATGTGCTGCCCTGGAAAAAAGGTAAATTAAATATAAAGGGAAAAGAGATGCCTACGTTTTGAGCGGCATAGGAAGATTGTGATGAGTAGGGTTGCTGTTGGCCGTAAGAATTGTTTCCTCTAGAGGAATACATGGCAATCAATTACGGAAAATTAACTCAGAAAGGGGCGAACATGAAGAACGATAATCAATTTTAAATTGAAATAAAATGAGCTGATGAATCCTGAGCCGGAGACGGCGGCGGCCGACGGCGAAAGTTAGTAGTGTCGGATGCGCAACAGAAAACAGAAAAGAAATGTAAAGAATGAAGTAAACTGACAGAGCCCTAGTATGTATGTGTGTGTAAATATGTTTTGGGGGATTTTTGAAAGAGGGCCTCGTCAAAGGTGTTAATATCATTTTTTCTTATTCATTCATTATAACAATAATTTTACAAATAGATACTCCTCAACGTTATCTTAATTAAAAATAATAATAATTTAAAGTAATGTGTGAATTTATTATTTAATTAATTTTATTATATTGTCTAATAAGTAGTCCATCTCATAGCAATATCTCACTTCCTTTGACATGATTATTAGAGCATCCACAACGGTCGCTGAGTAAGACCTAGGTTGAAGCACCGGGAAGCGTGATTTTGATTGGTGGTGTTGAATAAAACTTAGGTTAATTTTTTCACTATGGTGGTGTTGAGTAAGGCCTAGGTTGAAGCGCCGGGAATCGTGATGTTAATTATTGAATAGATTTTATTTTGTTGTTATTTTTTTTATTTGTAATAAATATTATAAAAAATTACTTAATTAAATTCAAAAATTAATAAATGATAATTTTATTGAATTTAAAAAAACTAAAACATATAATAATTAATAAAAAATATATATAATAATTAAAAACTGCAGAATTACAATAATTAAGAAGAAAAAAATTAGGACAACTACTCCTCCCACTTAAATTCTTTTGCAAGTTTGTGGCAGACTCGGTCGTGCGCCTCCTTTTGCTCGGGAGTAAACTTCGACGTATCTGTAATATAGACATCGTACGCCTCCTTTTGAAATTTTGTGTGGAGAATGAATGGATGGAGAAGGAAATTTGTGTGGAGAATTAATGAATGATGAAGGGGTATATATAGTGAAAAATGAGGGAGTAGCCGTTGCTGATTTCTTCATAGCCGTTGTTGATTTCTTCTCATAGTCGTTGCTGATTTTACTTTATTTTTTTTTTAATCAGAAAAAAAAAATGCATTGGACCAATGGGGACACGCCACGTGTCCCCATCTTGTTGCGTCGTCGAGTCGAAGGCTGTGTCGATTCTAGGCTACTTCGAAGAGGCCACAACGCGCTCGACACAGGGTGGGTCGAGCGAGGCTGTGTCGAGCGGCACTCGACGCCTCCGCTCGCCCACCGCTGTGTGTCCTCTTAGGTCTTACAGCTTTTGAAGGTTAACTAATTGTTTCTATTTTTGGAATAATACTACATTAATGTGACAAACGAAAAAATAAAGTAATACCTTGCTATCAGGACAGAGGGAGTAGTACTTTTTTCATGTGCTTGATGAGGCATCTCAATTCCCTTAATGAAAGTATGTGTAAAGGTCACACTATTGTAGTGATTTATTTAATACTCTTGACGGTTTCGCCAAATCGCAATAATTCGGAGGTAGAGGGCGGCGACAAAGAAGGTCAACTTGTTAAACTCTAACAGTTGGCCATCGTCTATAAATACAGCCTATTTAGGTTACAATTATGGAGATTCATTCCAACCTACACACAATCACCCTTGACTATACATTCTCTCTCTATTCCGTTCACCCGGTTACCGGCCGGCTTGCATCCGCCCTTTGCCAACGATCTACCTTCGTACATTTAGACAACCTGTCAATACGACTTACATTTATCCACTATACAAACTGTTATACAGCTTGCACCATTCATCCAACCCGTCGTACGGCTTACAATCAATCCAGCTTGTAAATCGCTCATGATCTAGGTTGGATACAGCTACCCTAGTTTATCTTTGTCGTCACCCTCCCACTATCACTTGTCATCGTCATTGTCTTCACTCTCTGATGCATCCGACAACTTGCAACAAACATTTGCTTCCAACCTACTATTTTCTATAATTGTTTTTCTTAGCATTTCAATTTATTATTGCGATACTAACTTGAGCGTCGGAGACTCTATTGTTCTTGTGTTGACAAATTGTTAGTACCCGATCAATCCGAATGTCCTTGACGTCACCATCAATTGTAGATCTAACCTCTACAATATATACATGGCTCACTTGAGTGGAAACATAAATTTGATGACCAAATCGGCAAATAAAAAAAAATTGTAGTAACATTTTGATTGGCGAAACTAATCTATGAAGCACGGGTACAACTTTTAATACTTGGTGTAAGAAAACAATTTTACATAATCAATATTTAATTAATTATATTCAATACAAAAGCTTTAAAAAATTTCATGAATTTGATATTACTATAAAAAAAAATGAGACTACACATCTAATTATAATGACAATTTTTGAGCAATTAAAAAAGTGAATTGGAAAATACATCTTGCACACACGTGCGGAGATTTTAATCGAACAATTCATTTATCCTTTTTATCGAGCTACTATAATTATTAACTACTGTGCAACCCATCGAAATTCGATGGAATTTCTTAACATGAAATATCATCTCGTGTAGAATTTCTAAAAATATACTTTATTTTCAAGTAATATTTCGACAAATCATGGAAAGTTACATGAGGGATCATCTTGTTGTAAATAAGTGTTACATGAAGAATACTTGCTTGTATAATTTAATGATGTACGTTGTAATTTACAAATATTGTTTAAAAGAATTAATTCAATTTTTTATTTTAAAGTGATAGTTTGACAAATCATTACAAACAATATTGCATGGAGGATCATCTTATGGTAAAATAAGTCTTGCATGAATGATCAACTCGTGTAGAAATTATACAATTTCAATATTACGTAGAATTATAGCCCAATAGAGAAAAAGAAAACAATACACTATGCCAATTTTGCCAGCTACTGATTCCAATTTCAAATTACATGGTCATTTTACATCTATACTATAGGAAAGCAAAATAATTTGCTTTTCACTTTCCCGCCCAAATGCTTCATCCAACCTGCAGTATCTATGCACACATTTCTATGACTTTTCATATTCCTTTCTATTCCTTAGATGAAGAATGAGAAAACTCAAGTTATCCAAATTGTGTGAATAAATCCCTACTCTTCAATGCCGTCAAAGCCTTCTCCTCTTGCCACTTTCATTGTCTTTTCATCGTTCTCTCTCGCACAATAATATGAATAGCGCGAGATTACTTTTGTAGCTTTTAAAATTTTATATTGTCTTATTCTACTTTGTAATTTCCTATTTAAAACAGTATATAAAATTAAATTTTCTAACACTATATTTAAATTGAACACTAATAATTTTTTAGCACAGCGCAATGCGCGCGGGTAAATCTAGTAGTCCATGAAGATTGAAAATTGAGAACCATGAACAGTGTAGTTGTCGTCAAATCGCTGGCTACCAATCCAACGTTTTATCATTGATGGATTTTGTCTACGCCCTATAGTATTGCTCAGTCATCTTCAATGCAATTTACAAACATAGAATAAGAATGAGATGGTTCTTCAATCCCATCCAGGATTATAGAAAGAACATGTAAACAGGTCGGGGTGTAGCCGAGTATTGCTTTCCCAACTCCATGCCCGTTAAAATCTGGGTGAATAGGGAGGGGTCGGGGATTACCCAGTAGGGAAGGATACCCATTAAAAAAATAACTTTTTTGCAATAAAATAAATTAAAGACGTAATATTATTTTGCTTTCGAATCTTTACATGATCTTAAGAGAATCGTAGTTGGGTGCCTTTGTAATTTCTAAAACATCAGCACTTATGCTAGAAAGTCCACCCATGTCATAAAATTCACATATAATCCATGAATAACATCAAAAACACGCAAATCAGGAAAATTAAGATAACTATATAACAATGCGCAAATTCATCCACTAAACTTACTAAATATATTAAGTATAATTATTAAAAAATATATAAGTAGTATTATATGTCGGGACGGTTTTGGGGTTGGGATCTATACCTCTATACCCGACCCATATATCTCCATATCCGACCCCAACCCCGACCCCAAAATTTTACCCCTATCAGGGGCGGGTACCAACAGTTACTCGAACCGCGACTATAATTTTCATCCCTATAAAATCTCTTCCGAATATATCTACATGTATTCTTGCCTCTAAGAAGTTTGGAGAGTTTTTTTAAATTTAAGGCCAAATTGCATAAAAATACCCGACCTTTTTCACATTATGGACTTATGACAAACCTTTTAATTTTAGCAAAAAAAATTATACACCTTTCAATTTTTCTTAATCTTTATCCGGATTCAATTAAAATTAACGATGACATGTCCAATTAATAGTGACGTGGCGTTCAAAACGACGTCGTTTCAACCAAAACGATGTCGTTTTGATTTAAGAATTAAAAAATAAAAAATAAAAAAATTACACCTCATGCCACCTCATCATCATCTTCATCTTCCCCTTTCTTTCTCTCTCCTCTCTCGCCCAACCCTTCTTCTGCCTCTTCCCTATTTCTCTCTCTCTCTCTTCCCGATGACATCTTCTCCTCCACCACGGCGAGGTCGCCTTCATCGACGCCTCCACCAGCCGTCGGAGTCTCCCCCTCGGCCGCCACCGGCCTCACGATGCCGCGCTTCATTTTATTCGAGGACGATCTCGATCTCCTACTCCACCGGTGAGGCGCCTTTGTGGTGGTGAAGGTTTGGTTTCTCGAATTGGGTGCAATTCGGAGGAAAGTCCTGGGGATGAGGAAACTAGGGTTTTGCTTTCCTCGGCTGCGGCGGCGGCTCCACCTTCGCTGCTGAACCACCCCTTGTCGGCTGAGGAAGTGCTCAAGCGAAGCCTGCGGGGATGTTCCTCTTCTTCTTCGCGCGGCGTCGGCTCTTCTCCAGCAGCGGAGGAGTGGGCTGTGCAAAGACGAGGTCGTCTGCGTTGGAGTCGTCGCAGGAGTTGTGGTGGGTCACTTGAAATGCGGTGGGTTGTCGGCAGCAGGCAGCGTCGTGAGGCTGGCGGCGGCCAATGGGGAGACTCCGGTGGCCGGTGGAGGCATTGATGAAGGCGACCTCGCCTTGGTGGAGGAGAAGATGTCGTCGGGGAGAGAGAGAGAGATAGGGAAGAGGCAGAAGGAGGGTTGGGCGAGAGAGGAGAGAGAGAGAAAGGGGAAGATGAAGATGATGATGAGGTGTAATTTTTTTTAATTTTTTTATTCTTAAATCAAAACGACATCGTTTTGGTTAAAACGACGTCGTTTTGAACGCCACGTCACTATTAATTGGACATGTCATCGTTAACTTTACCCCCAAATTGAATCCGGATGAAGATTAAGAAAAATTGAAAGGTGGATAATTTTTTTGCTAAAATTAAAAGGTTTGTCATAAGTCCAGAATTTGAAAAAAGGTATGGTATTTTTATGCAATTTGGCCTAAATTTAATAATGTAAATTGATTGATAGATTGTAATATATAGTGGCTAATATACATATACTAACTTATCCTCTTAAAGAAAAGAAAAGAAAAAAAAAACTTAGAAATCATAATATTAACATATCTATTTACTTTAGTGGTTTATATTGAAATAGTCATTCCACATCAATGTTGTGTTCTCATTCATTAATTTATTTTTTTACTTACTTTTATTATCCAAACATTCTTAAACTCCCCCTTCGATTTAACTCAGGTTCATCAACTTGTCTTCAAAATAACTATCAATCTTTCTATCTCCCACATCTTTAATAGTTATTGTCTATTTTCAAATGGTTCTCTAAATAAGAAAAAATAAAATCTACCACCATCATACCCACTTATGCTCTTACACTCCATCCGTGTAACAGTCCTCGTCGCCTTCTCGCTAAAAAGGGTCTTTATCACTCGTATATTCTTTGAAATACATCACCCTTTTGTCAAAATCATAGCACAATGGTGTAGTATTCACCCTATGATATAAAAAGATTTTTATAAGTCGTATTTCAATATACTATTTATACATGAGATTTCTAAAAACGACATAAAATCAGAAAATTGAAAGTTACTTCGGTCATGCTACATTATAGTGTTAAAGATATGATGTTGAGATTACAAGATAAAATATGGAGCAAAAATTCTAGAAATTCCATCTGCAACATGAAAATGAATGTATGGTGACTTGAATATTTTTTTATATATATTCTCAAAATCAAGACAAAACAATAAAACAATAAGAATAAATGATTAAGTACTTTCTTATAACCAATGACTCATTAAGTCATTTGTTACAGTAATACATTCTTTCAAAATAAAATAAAATAATAACAGTAATACATTAACCAAAAAATTTGAATTTGAGACATTAACACAATATTCTTGACACAATAACGGTGTATCACACATTAACACAATATTCTTTAGAATAATGAAAATACTTGCAGAAATGCTCAATATAAAAAATTTAAAAAGGTGAAACAAATCCAAATAAGAAAATAAAATAAAACACAATATACTCCTCCATCTGATTACAATAGGTGCCACACGAAATCGATATAAAAAATAATTTAATCCTTTAGGAGTTGTTGCAGCATCAATCACTTTTCTCTCTAATTTAGAAAATTTCGAAACCAATGCTCTTGTTTTGATGATTACTTTCATATCAACCGTGCTTGTTTTGGAGCGAAAATCAAAATGAAGTAAAGTGAAAACCAAAATGAAGGAGCACAAAGAAAAAGACGAAAGGTATGAGTATTTTTTGTTACAAAATTTTTGAAATATATAGGCATGAAAACATTTAAAAAGTAGGAAATAAATTAATTGTTCAGTCATGAATAGTGCCTATGATTGTCAAATATTAATGAATTGTAAAACAATGTTGTGGTATGATATAGTAACGTTTTCTTATTAATTGAATATAGTTGTGGTATACCAATTTATTTAAACTAAAAGTAGAGATTTTTAGAGAATTAGGAAAGAAAATTAGAGAGAATTCCACCTAGGATTGAGAATGCTTGTAGTGGGTGCAATCAATCTAATCAATCTAATTCTTAATAGTAAAGTTGAGTGAGAGCACCACAATCATCCACATGTTTAGGTGGATTTTTATGAAATTTTTATTTTTATTTATCTAAAAATTCCATTTTTTTAGTATGTATCGAATAAGTGTTGGGGGTTACAACATTTTAAATAAAAAAAATTTCAATTATTCATTAATATTGACAATTATACAATTAATAAAAACCGTTACAAAATTTAATTTAATGGCAATAATTAATTTATTTCCTTATTTTTCTTGTTTTTGTGCCTATATAATGTAGAATTGTACAGAAAATTTACTCACAAATTTCAACTTTCTCTCTTGCTAGCAATAGGTTGTGTCTATATATTCATTGTTCTGAAGAAGAAAAAATTCATAATTCAACGTTCTTTTGTGTAGAAGATTTATTTATATGTACATGAATCATGGATTCACGTTCAAACGCTTGCAACGGGAAGCACGAAAGTTCGTTACAATAGATAAATTGAAGATAAAGCTAGAGATCCAGAGTTTCTTGAGTTTATATAGATGTAATAGTATTAATTAAATGTATTTTGTTTGTATAAAAATAATTTTAAGTTGTTTTTCAAAAAAATTTATTTACGAAAGTAGTCATGTATACAAAAATCTTATTGAATATGTCAATTTTTTTTTATTGATCGACTTACAATAGTTTTATTATTATTGTTTGTTCATGTTGATGTTTATTTATTTCTCTTTCTTATTATAATTGTTTTGTTATATATTAGTCTGATAAATGACTAGTATTTCTTTTTATCGTTTGTTTTACATCATTATGTTTGTTACGATGAACTATTTATTCATTGTTGGGATATATTAGTCGATGCATTTGCAGCGAGTTACATTAATATTAGTCATGTTGCTATATATTTTTACTTGTGTAGCTTAAGGGATGAATAATCCAAAAAATATTGGTCATAAGAAAAATAAGAAAATGTTGTGATATTTCAGATTTGGAACCCGAGTATTTAGACAACAAATGTTATCCTTAGAAAGCACAATTTAATCAAACATTTGTGGAAAAGTTTTATTGGAATCCAATTTTCCATATTAGTATATGTCTTTGAATGTATTCTAGCTACCCGTATTATATTTTAGAAGTCCAAGCGGCGAATTGAGTTATTTAACTAAACTCAATTACACGTTACAATTTATTTAGAAAATGATAGGTCAATGGGAAAAGATAGAATATTTAAATTTGAAATATTTTTTTAAATTATATAAAGTTTAACCATCTCAATTATATAAGTTGAATTTTCTCTCTTTGTGTTTTGTTTTTTTTACTCGATTGATTATAATGCATGTGTGTATTTGTGTATGTTTGTATCATTTGCTTAAATAACATACTGTTTTTTAATTCTATTTACAACAAGAAAATTAGCATCATTCAATTTCTAATAGCAATGTTGATTTAAGCCACCACATCCATCCTCATGCATTCTTATGTGACAATTTTATAATTTTCTTTTTAATTGTCTAAAATCTCAAGTTATGTTTATCAATCTAACAAAGTCTTTGGCGTTTCACTTGTCAACTAATTCTAAATTTTTTCAAAGATAAAATCAGGGGATCAATTGTGAAAGAAAACTTTAATTTGGGAACGACTATCAATAATTTTATTATGCAAACCAGTTAATATATTCAATGTTATACGTTACAAAATGGAATGGATAATTCATGACAACCAATTGATTTATTTCCTAAATTTACAAAGAATATTGCATATATATTTTTAGAAATTTGTGGTTTCAATCATTCACTCTTTTTTACTGTGCTTTTGTTAAATTTTCTATTACCAATAATATAACGGAAACAAAATTTGCTCCGATAATGTAAGATTAGACTTTGCAAATGAAGGACATGATTGTTCAGGACACCCTTTTCATTGTTTAAATGAGACATCGCCGATCACACGAGTGTCAAATTAAAGAGAAGCATGATCACAAATTTTAAAGAGAAAATTTGATAATCAATCTCCTTTTACATTCAATTTGAAAGAAGATAACTGTCGTAAGATGAAGAAAAGAGGGAATAATCGTGTTTTATGATTTTCAATTTTGTTGTTCTTTTCAGCTTTCTTCTTTTTCTGAAATACATTTTTTTTGTTTATAATGTCATAGTTTTCAGATTTTGTTTTATGATAAGGTGGTGTAAGAAATTGATCATATCTTATGTATGTGATTAGTTTTCGAATTTAGCATGACAAAAGTTGTTTTCTGGTTGGAATAATAGTAGTACTAAATATTGGAACATTTATGATAAGGTGTTGTAAGAAATGGGTCATATCTATACGATTATTATATAATGTGCGATATATTTTAGATGATGACAAATATAATTACATAGACTAATGATGACATCCATTGGGACCCGATAAAAAAAATGGAAAAGTACGAGAAATGGCGTCGGAGTATACGAGAATGGCAATGGAAGAAAACAAGTATGGCGATCATGCTAATGATACGGAGAATGAGCTGCAAAGAGAAATAAATAAATAGCTTATTTCTTTTCTGATTTGTTAGCGTGTATATACGTACAAAATATAATTTATTGTCATTCTGGGTAATTTTTGGATAGAAAATAAAATTATGTTGGGAGAGAGGCCTAGGCTGTGAAAGGATTTAAAAGTCATGTAGGAAAGCTAGTGCATTTTACTCAAATTTCTCTTAAATTTTGTATTAGATTGTTATGAATTAATTGAAAAACTATATTGATGTTTGCTCTGATTTTTTTAAATATGTATATTACAAGTAGTATTAGTTATTTTGATAGGATTCACCAAAAGACAAATAATACCCTATACATGAATATCATACATGACTGATATACATAACGGATAATACACATGCGTATCATACATGACTAGCATACATGATGACTAGCGCAACATCCATGTTGTTTAAAATAAATGTTCAAATATGCCTTTCGAAATTGAAATTTTAATTATTGTGAATCATCACTAGAAAAAGTATGATTCGAAGACTAGCTAATGATGCCATTATTTTTTAATGAAACTGTAAGCAATTGAAAATTAGCAATTGTATTATTTGTTTAGAATTACACATGAGGTGGAGTATCAAAAATAATTAGAAGATTACAAGTACTTACAGGTTTGATGATTTTGTCGAGTTCTTATTGAGAAAAATCAATTCTCTGTGATGGTCCCAATACGAGTTCTGGTGTATGGGGGGGAATATACCAGTTAAGAATTTTAAAAACAACCCCCTAAAAGTATCACAACCGAGTAAAAAGACTCAGTTGGAATCACAACTGAGTAAGAACACTCAGTTGTGAGAGTGGTGTTGTGCGGAATGTGGTGGAAAACAACAACTTGTAAAATAACTCACGCTTAGATGCAAGGTTGGTCAATAACCAAAACAGTTGAAATGTGAATATGCAGTTTGAGTACTGGTTAGTCGGTCAGTTGAATATGCAATAAGTTAACTGAATAATAAACACAAACACACAAAGGATTTACGTGGTTCGGAGAGAACTCCTACATCCACGGGGAGTTGTGAGTCCACACAACTCAGTCCAAGTTTTTTAGGACAATTTCCACAAAGCTTGTGCGGGCTTTGCAACCGTTAAGATAAGTTTACGGGTACTTATCAACCTTACAGATAAGTTTACGGGTACTTATCAACCTATCTACTCAATTACGGGAAGAGTAGGGTCCTAACAATCCTTTTGAGAGGATGTGTAAAAGGGTGGGGTTTTTCAACTACTAGCTCGAACAAGATGCGAGCTAGGATCTAAGCTTGAACAAATGAGACTCAAACTAAGATCTAAAAACATCAAGACAGAATCTAACACTCTAGGAACTCTCAACTAGTGATGTTCTTAGAGATTGAATTCAATTTAGCTCGTTTACGATACAAACTCTCAACTGGTGATGTTCGCTCGTCTATTTCTTTGCTCTCGCACTTGTCTATCTTTTTTTTTCCCGTAGTCTTAGTGAATGAATGAAGGCCTCTATTTATAGGCGGAGAGAATCAACTAGCCGTTGGATGAGCCGTTGATCTCTGTTCTGTGAAAGCCATGGCTTGTCTCTCATCTCTGCAGACTTTACGGATTTGGCAACTGTGAACTTCTGCTTTCCATCTGAGACAGCCTTGTGTTGGGCCAAATGAGGTAATGACAGAGCGTCAAACCATCACGTGACTTCCTTATTTGAAATTCAAATCTTCAACCTTTGACTTTCAACTTTGTTTAGTCGGTTGAGAAGTTTTGGTCTTCATCCGAGTGGTCTTCAACTGATGTTCCATCTGATCGATATCTTCATCTGACCTTCTGTCTGAATAGGAACAGTTGAACTCTCAGCTGCTTTGAACTTCAAGTTGTCGATCTTATCGGTTCGAGTCCTTCAACTGATGTTCTGTATCTTGAACGCTCAGTTGTCTTTCTTGTAACTGATGTTCTATCTCTTGAACGATCAGTTATCTTTCTTGTGTTCTGTATCTTGAACGCTCAGCTGTCTTTCTGATGTTCTGAATCTTGAACGCTCAGTTGTCTTTCTTACAACTGATGTTCTATCCGAGTGAAGCTTTGTTGTCGTCTTCAGCTGGAGACCTGTAAAGATAAAATCTTAACATTGCTCAAACAGCGAGCCTAAAAGCTAACATTAGGAAATGACAACATCTACTCGGTTGGGGTCAGTTGGTTTTGGAATCAATCAAAACTTTAATAAATTTCCCAACACTCTGTATTAACCAATCAATGAATCTTGCAATAGACATGTGGTACGTATCATATCATGTAGTATTTGTTTTCTCCTAATCCTGAATCCTTAAAGAGAAGTATAGATAAAGGTCTCGGGGTCAATTATATTAATGAAATCTCACAACATCTATAAGATTAGAGATAAGTTTTTGCAGCTAATTATACATATATTGCCTCAAGAAACACACATCCACATTAAGAGTAGTAATGAAGAGAAAATTACCACGTCATATCTTTTCACTTTATCATCAATTCTATGGATACTAAGCCAAATTGAAAAACACAAACAAACATATGACCTCAAAGTTCTTATTTCATTTCATGTTAGTCAATTTCTTTGGCATTAGTTTGAAAGAATTAAAGTTGTTACATACATAGTAGTATACAATGTCGAATTTTCTAACATGAAAAAATTAAGGAGATAGAAAGAAGACGAGAGAGATAGAACTTGTGACTATGATACATCGAGAGATAGGAAGGAGATGTATTAATTGGATTTTATCGCAAGGTATTATTATTAATTTTTTTAAGGGTGAATTTGTTTTTGTCAAAAAAAAAAAAAAAACTAAAAAGATTCCTTAGTATAAGGATTAGCTAATATTATGAGGGAGATGAAGAATGACTAATCCTATGTTCATGAGATTAATGATTCCTTAAATAATGGTGATTCCTTATTAAAAAATGTAGCACGCGGGATTATGAAGTGGTGCAATAATCACCATTCCAGTGTCATTCTATTTCCGCGTACGAACCGTTCTTAAGAGTTTGGATTTTCTTTTTCCATTCACAAACTGTTGAAGTTCTCTCTCGACTATAAATTATTGTAAGGCTTGAGGCCTAAACCTTACAATTAAAAATTTAGTTTACTTACTTTCGACATCAGAATTTTTGCCCTTGATTATTAGCAGAATTATAAGTACTGATCATATTTACGCCACTCCCTTTTGTCCCAGAATTATCTAAGTTTCTCCCTCATGTAACCTTATATATATATTCAATATTTAATGGGTTAATTGCCTATAAAGGCACAACCTTTTCACAAATTTGTAATTTTAACATGATCTTTTTTCATCGACAATTTAAGGCATGATCTTTCAACTCATTGCAATTGAGAGCATATTTTCAACTTCCGGTGTTCGGAAAAATGATGTGTAATTTTTTTAGTGACGTGGCATTTACTTATTTTTTATGTGACATTTGACTCATTGCTGATGTGACATTTATATTTATTTTTACTAAATAATTATGTTTCTTCTTATATTATACCCTTTTCTCAATAATCCAAATTTAAACTCAATTTAAATTCCACATCAAAAATAAGTAAATGATACGTCATTAAAAAATTACACGTCATCTTTCCGATCACCGGAACTTGAAAATATGCTCTAAATTGCAATGAGTTGAAAGGTCATGCCTTAAATTGCCAATGAAAAAGAAAGTCATGCTAAAATTACAAATTTGTGAAAAGGTTATGCCTTTATAGGCAATTAACCCATATTTAATCTACATATATCTATTCTCAAAGATAGTTTAGTTATCATCTTCATCCATCCATATTTATTCAGAAATTTAATTTGATGGTAAAATATTGTCTATATACGCAGTTATATTTGCAAAAAAATTTGAGATAATTCATATTTACATGCATCGATATCACGTATAGTTGGCAAGTGAAACGCAAGCAACGAAGATTTATATAGAAAATAAAGAATGAAGTTCCATCACAATTAGCTAGAAATATTGGCAAAAAATATCCTTATAGAGAATAAAGTCTTCTTATTACATAACTAATATTTTGGATCCCGTGAGTAGTGTTATGGAAGGAAATCATCAAAAGTACTGTTTGACATGTATTGCATGACATTATATTTATAAATTGATTATATATGTTGGGTATGAAATAAAATAATTATTTTATAAAAATAAGGGTGTAAAGGTCCAAAAATGAAAATGTTAGCTATATTTTATAAAATTAATTTGCTTTAAACAAGTATTTCATTCGGAGTCGTCCTAAATATTATGTTAATTGTTAATAGATGTTTAGTGCCTATATATTTTATATTCTTGCAAAAAAAAAAAAAAACACTCACAAACTTCATTTTTTATATGCTCACTCATTTCACTTTTCTGTCCAAAATAAGCACAATAAATATGAAGGAAGTTGTGTGCTCAACATAAGAGCATTTGTATTAATTAAGATTTTCGAATTGGACCTAAGGGTCAGAGTATTGATGCATGATCGACATCATTTTCAATTTAATATAACAATGCAACAATTTTTATATAATTTCAGTCTTTCTAATGTTGATTCTATAGTTCACCTAATCAATGTAATAATATTAAATTTACCACGTCTTAATTTTTTTTATATCTAAATCTACTTCAATTTTGATTTTTGGCACCCATAGGCCACAACGGGAGCTTGATCCCGTTTTCTGTACAAAGTCTCGCTCGAGTAAAATTATTTCTAATCAATTTAGATTCGAGAATAATTTTTAAACTGATTTTGTACATTATAGAATTTTTGGGTTTATACTTGAAATTTAAAATTAATTCAATATTTTGTATATACAACATATTAATAATGTTTACATTAAAATATACAAGTTTACAGTGGATAGCGAGTATTACTATGTAAGTTTAAGACGTGAACAAGTTGTAATTTTTTTAAATCGGAAAAGAATGGGTACGTGTAAATAAATAAGCAGGTTCAAATCACTAGCGGACATTACTATACATGGTATGGCGAAAACGAGTAGTAAATTATTTCTTAATCGGGATTGAGACAGAGTATGATAGTATTAAGGGTTTCATCATGTATTATTGTGCGAATTTGACACGATAACAAAAATGTAAAAATATTTTTAATCGAGTTGCGACGAGTAACGGGTATATAAATGAATATACATTTATACAATATATTATTAATGTTTACTTTATTATAGAAATATTTATACGATATAATATATTTATTATACGGGCTTAATATGTAAAGAAACTTAAATTTTTTAATTGAATATGAACGGGTGTATATAAATATTTGGATGTGATTGAGTAATGGGTATTTTGATTTTAGATCTAATTTTTTTTATAAATATTATACTATAATATATGAAAAATTCCATCGATGTTTGATGGGCCAAAAACATATACTTACTCGTGAAAATAACGGTAAGATGCATGACACAACAATTAACGTGATTTATAGTGAAATTTTCGATAGATTGTGAGGTGTTTACTTTGATTTCCTTTGGTTTCATTCCTGCTAAATGAAGTTGGTGAGCGAGAGAATCTATTCACTTTTTTCATTTGAATTCTTTTCATTTGTATATAATTTAACAATTTAGTGATTTATGATCGTACTATGATTTTAAACAAATTATTTAATTATATCTTTAAAATAAAATATCATAATATTAAATTTCGACGGGTAAAAAAGATTAGACATTGTCGTCTAACTCTTATTTCAAATTTCTTGACTTATTTGGAGAGAACTTGGTTGGTACCAGCAATTCAATTCAAAAACTGACGAATTAATTTGAATAGATCGAAAAATCACAAAGGTAGTGAAATTTTTAAGATTGTACTAATTCTTGGACAATTTGATAATTATTTTACTAAGTAATTTGCAACCGTATTGTATCGTAGGAATTGAGAGCTAGAGATTTTTTTAAAACATTTAAAAAGCCGTTTTTCGAATTCAGGACATTAAAGTTGCGGGCTTCGTTTTGCGGCCTATTATATTTTTTTTGCTGGGTCGTAAGACTTTTTTGGGCCCGAAACTCATTATTTCGTACGTGAGCCGCACGTGATGGCCACGTGGAGCCCGAATGCGCACGTGGACACCACATCACCGAGCTAGAGGCTTTTAAGGACATTTAAAAAGCTGTTTTTCAAATTTAGGACAATTAAGCTGCGGGTTGCGTTTTGCGGCCCATTAAGAATTATTTGCTGGGCTTAGAACTTTTTTTGATCCGAAACTCATTGAATGCGCACGTGGACGGATCGTGGAGCCCGAATGCGCACGTTGATACCACATCACCCTCCCCTCACTCTTCCCACTCTTTAGAGAGAGAAACAAATGGCACACTCATTTCTCTTTCTTCCCCTTTGTATCTCAAGATCCTAATCCAACCAAAACTACAAAGGTATACTCAGTTCTGTTCCCCAAAGCTCAATTTCCCAAATAATATTTCGAATTCAGCCGCATTCCCAATTGGAACCCTAGAATAATTCAACCACAACGTCTGCCTCTTCGATCCGTTCACATCGACTGGAAAGGCTTCCGTCCATAGGCAACATCGTTCACAACCTCATCACCGTAGAGAAGATGCGCCTCCTCTATCGCGGATTATGAATTTCAACCACGACGTATGCCTCTTCGATCTGTCCATGTGCGCATTCAATGAGTTTTGGGTAAAAAAAGTTCTAAGCCTAGCAAATAATTTTTAATGGGCCGCAAAATGCAGCCCACAACTTAATTGTCCTGAATTCGAAAAACAGCTTTTTAAATGTCCTTAAAAGCCTCTAGCTCGATGATATGGTATCCACGTGCGCATTTGGGCTCCACGTGACCATCACGTGCGGCTCACGTGCGAAATAATGAGTTTCAGGCCCAAAAAAATTTTACGCCCAGTAAAAAAAATTAATAGGCTGCAAAATGAAGTCCGCATCTTTAACGTCCTCAATTACTTTTTAAATATACTAAAAAAAAGTCGCTAGCTCTAAGGAATTGATTATACTAATTCTTGGAGTTATAACCCTCAGTCTCACCTCACCTCTAGCTGACTGCGCCGATTTTATTCCGGCTTCCGCCACCCTCTCGCCGGCGTTCAACTATTGCTTCCGACCGTTGAACTCCGACATTATCCAATTCCCTTTCATCTCCACTCAACATGACCACTTGCAACGGCAGCTTCTACACTTGCTGCAGCTCTTCACACACTTCAATCGATGCCGCCACTTCCCTTTTCCCCAAACCCTTATCTTCAATTCCTAGACGCAAATCGTTCGCTCCTCAATTTCGCCCCTCCCTTCCATTACTTTCGGTATCTTCCGCACCTTCTCGCTCGATATTAGTCATCGCGGCGGCGAAAAGTGGCAAAAGCAACAATGTTGATACCAAGAAGGAAGTGAAGGTGGTGGAGGAAGAGGAGGAAGTGGAGGAGGAGCTGCCGTGGATACAGGAGAAGGCTTTGGATTTGGTGGAGTTCACCGGCTCTGTGACGCAGACGATTCCGGGGCCGCGCGTCGGGCAGAGCTCGCTGCCGTGGATTCTGGCCGTTCCCTTGGCGTATCTCGGCGTCACTTTCGTCATCGCCGTCGTGAAGACCGTCCGGAAGCTCAATTCCCCTCGAGAGAAACGCCGCAAATTGGTTGGTCTGCAATCCCCTCCCTTTGTCAAAATTTTAATTTGATGTTGTTTCACTTGATTTTTTTTTTATGTTTTAATGCGTACATTGTGTTTGCTTTAATTCTCTGAGTAAAAACTATTCAATATGCTTAGAGAATGATTTAATATCTCATCTCCTCTAATTGGTAACTGGAAGAAGAGATTGGTTCAAATGAGTTATACAGCTTTGAAAAATTTAAAGTGACTGGTTAAAATCCTAATCCAAGTATTGTAAACCCCAAGTTTCAAAGACTTTGATTGTTACCTTGTGAAATATCATTGTGCTGCCTGTTTTGTTTGATTGTTCTCTCTCTCTCTCTCTGAAAGGGAATTGTGTATCTGTTGCTTGACATGTAATAGTATTTTTCAGGTTAACAAAAATGCTATGCTATGCATATCTCTAGATGAGCTGTTTGGGAAGGGAATGAGTGAAGTAAACGAGTTAGCTTTGAAGGAACTGATGCAAAAGGTGAGTCACATAATCCAGGGATAACATATTTTTTATAACACCATCAATTTCTTTTTCCATCAATTGTTTTTTATAGAGAAGTTGAACCATGTGTGTCGTGCAAACTGCTTGATCTATTTCCGGTGTTGTATTTGCAGACAGGTTTTGACATGAAAGAGATTTTGCGTAAATACATTCGTTATGTGTTGAATGAGAAGCCATTTAATCCCGATCTGATAGCGAATCTGATCCACCTCAGGAAAGAAACACAGTTGGATGATTCTGAGGTGGCAGGCCTCCTAAATGAGATATCAGAAAGGATTGTGAAAGATAAAGGTAACAATATGCGAACGTGTTGCAACTCGTGCTCTGATTTTAAGTGTCCAAATTATCTGTGCAGCTTTTATCTAGCATTTAACCTGGAAAGCCTTTAAACTTGCTTGTGGTTGTTAAGAGGACTTTAAGATTTCATAAACATCCCCTAAAAATTTGTGTGTGGACGCAATTGTTTAATTGCTCGTCAACTTCTACATATAATGAAGGTTGTACTTGTATGGCAGGGTGACCATAATAGGGTAGAGCATTTTCTTAAAAATCTTTTCTTAGTATATTCTACTACTTTAAGCACTTAATGGGCCCAATCGACCAAGATTTAGATTATAACAGCGCATTGGGACGTACCAAGTCATTTACTGGTCTAGAATGTGCTTGCAATTTCAGGTCCAGTGGTCATGGATACGGCAGGATATTCTGAAAAAGGATTCAAGAGAAAACTTGCAGTGAAAGCTCTGTTTGGAAAGCTCTATTATCTATCTGAGGTAAAATTCTACTCTGCTAGTGCCGTGTGGTGAGGATATGTTAGAAAATATTGTCTCGAGTGATTATTATGTACGAAGTTTTCCTTTATATTTGTTTATAAAAGAATGGATCTAGGGTTTTGCAATTTTGCTAATCTACTTAATGACTGACTGGTTTGTACCTTTAAAAAAAATATATAACATCTCATCCCTTCTTGTGTCATTGACTAGCTCCCTGAGTTCTGCTCCAGAGACAGCTCTTTAAACGTTAAAACGACATTTGGTGTAACGGAGTAAGTACCATTTCCAAAAATTTACACTGACATATTTTGTGCATCACCATCAGTGCCATTGAAGCGTTGTGCCTCAATTCATTAATCTTTTTTTCAGTGAGGATGCCGAGAAGCTTAGGCTACACACCATCTCAGAAGTTGGGGATTTGGGTTCGCTAGAGAAGATGGTTGGTGGATCGGAGGAGGAGGAGGAGGGATCGAGTGATGATTCAGCCAAAGAATCTTGATGATGCTGTATCTGTTGCACCATATTAGCTCTAGGCGGGAGTTAGATGAACTAGCCAAGGTGAACAAGAGAATTATATCACAACTTCTTTCAAATTTTCAGTACTACATCTTTGTTTTGTGAAAATTTTGGCTCTCTTTTTGCGAGGTTTTTTGTATGCAATATCATAGTAAATTTAAGTTATTACTTTGCTTCCGATTCTTCGACCATTAAATAGAAGATCATATACCTGTGTTGATTTATTTATTAAGGTTCATTATTACGATATTGTATGTGCGTGCATGTTATATTGGGTAATTTATGGGCGTTCGTTAATATATATAGGTGTATAATAAAATGATAAACTAAGTTGGAATAATATGGAATTTAAGTTGGACGAATATTGAACAATAAACTAAAACTGTGCGAGGTGTTGTGTATTAGCCTAGTAGTAGAGTACTTAATGTCCGGATCAAAAGTCGGGTTCTAGTTGACGGTTATGCGGCCTTTAAAATTTTATGTTCCAAAATAAATAACCTAAAAAAATTAACGATGTTGACTTCTAGGAGAAAATAGGTGTGCGGTGTGTCAAATTACGGAATTTTATCAGTTTCGTTAGTGCTTTTAATAATACTCCCTCTGTCCCGCTCATTTTGTCTCCATTTCCTTAAATGGACGTTCCACTCATTTTGTCTACATCCAAATATAGACATAATGAGTGGTTGTAAGAGTTTCTCTCTCATCCCCTTCCAATCTCATCCACTAGTTTATTAAACAAACAACTTTTCTTAATTTCCGTGCCCAATAGTAAGGAGACAAAATGAGCGGGACGGAGAGAGTAGTAGGTAAGTGAGTATTATTTTGGCTGTCAATAAAAAATGTCTTTCGTAATACAACTTCAAATTTTAATAGTAAAAAAAAAAAGTAATAGTAATAGTAATGGTTAATTGCAAATGAAGGCATAATCTCTATATCCATTTGCAATAACATCACCTTTTATTATTGGCATATTGAGGCATGACTTTCAAATTTTATTGCAATTCGGATCACGCCTTCAATTTCTGGTGGCCGAAAAATTAACGTGGGGACGTGACATTTGACTATTTTTTAAAGTTAAAATTGAAAGTACATCATAAAAAATATCCACATAAATTTTCGAGTCACCGGAAATTGAAAGCGTATTCCGAATTGCAATGAAATTTAAAGGTCGTACTTTGATGTGCCAATAATAAAAGTAGTTCTATTATTGCAAATGAGTGAAAGGTTCATGACTTCATTTGCAATTAACTCTAATAGTAATAGTAATAAAACTTATGAACAAAGATATATAAATTCAAATGCAATAGATGAGTATCAGTACCAACGGCACCACCACCACAACAACCACAATAATAATAATAATAATAATAATAATAATAATAATAATAATAATAATAATAATAATAATAATAATATATTTCAAGATAAATATAAATTTAGAACTCCAAGTTGATTGCTCCATGATCAAGTAATCAAAGAGGAAAAATAACTGATTATGCTGACAAGAAAGACGCATAGCATGTCGATAGATGTAAAATTAGCAACACGATACATGCAAAGCGGGTTTAATATCGAAAATACAAATTTCACATTGTTCTCATGCCATTTTTTTTATAATATATAAAAACCTACTTTCTTCATTCCGCTTATTAGGTCTCATTATTGTTTAACAAAGAGATTAAAGGGAAAGAATGGGTCTCAAGATAAATGAGGCATATTAAATAGAAGGATCTATTTATCTATTATCATTATTATATTATTAAAGGAAAAACAATTCTTGCTTTGAAAATTTTTTATGTGGCACTCCTTTTAATTCTCCATTTCTATTTATCTAAATTCTCAATTTTTTTGAATTTTTAAATGTAAATAATAGATTTTAAATATCTACTAAAATCTTATGTCCCACATCGGTATTCAATGAAATTTCACCTATTGAAAAGCCTATAAATACATAGAATTAATGTGTATTTTCTCATTTTTTGCTCCACCAGTTTTATTTGGCCAATTTATTTATCAATCGGCCGAATAAATAGCTATATTTTTATAGTTTAATTTAATTTAATTTGGTCAATTTATTAATTGGCCAATAAAAATTATTTTTCGTAGGGAACTGATTTATTAGTTGAAAGAATAAATTGTTCCAAAATAATTGGCTAATGTGGCTAATGTATTGGTTGGTCGAATTAAATTTTGAAATAGTCTAATAATTTTTATTTAATTTGATAAAAAATATTTAATTTATAATTTATAAATTATTTAGGTAGACGTGTCATCCCAACTGACAGACACCTCAACTCGAGGTCCCACGTGACACATTTTCATTATTTATTCTTATTTATTTTAAATTTTATTTTATTCATTTTTTCCATGTATTTTTTTTAAATCTAGAATCGCCATCTATGAATTGATCTGTACGTGATTTGTAGTTGAGTTTCCAACTTTGCATAACTTATAATTGTAATTAGTGAATATTACTATACATTTTTTTTTAGTTGACATAATAAATGGTTCCAAAATAATTGGCTAATGTATTGGTTGGTTGAATTAAATTTTGAAATAGTCTAATAATTTTTATTTAATTTGATGAAAAATAATTAATTTTTAATTTATCAATTATTTAGGTAGACGGGTCAATTCCTGATAGGCACCTCAACTCGAGATCCCACGTGACACATTTCCATTATTTATTCTTATTTATTTTAAATACTATTTTATTAATTTTTTTCATATATTATTCTAAAATCTAGAACCGTCATCTATGAATTGATTTTTACGTGATTTGTAGTTGAGTTTCCAGTTTTGCATAACTTATAATGAGAAGATTTTAAGAGTAGCACTTCTAAGATAGTTTTTTTTAAATCTAGCACCCCTTATAAATCTTTGAAAATATAGCACTTCTTGACATTTTTGTCCTTCCATCACCTATCTAGTAACAAAAAAAATTGTGACCGAATAAAAAAAAAAACATTCCACCACCATAACCCCGCCACCGCCGCCGCCGTGCCACCACCACCGCCGCCGCCGTGCCACCACCACCGCCGCCGTGACACCACTTTTCGGCCGCCGCCGCCGTCGTACCGCAGCCACCACCGGCGGTCACAGAAAAAAAATTGTGACTGAACAAAAAATAAAAACCACCACACTTTTTCACAGTCGCCGGCGGCCACAAATTTTTTGTGAAGTCAGAAAAAAAAATTGTGAAGTCACAAAAAATATATTCCACCATCACTTTTCCGCCGTTGCTGCAGCCGTGCCGCCTTCACTGTCGCCGGCGGTCACAAAATTTTGGTGAAGTCAGAAAAAAAAAGTAAAAATTTGTGTAGTCATCAAACAAAATTTGTGAAGTCGCTTAAAAAAATTTGTGAAGTCACAAAAAAAATATGGCAAAATTTGTGAATGTACAAAAAAAATGGGAAGACCCAACAGCCTTCTATCTGCTCCCATTAAACCAACTAACACAATCAAGAACAGATCTCTTTCATCAAACATCAACACACAAATCATACACAATGTCGAGTAATATTATACCAGAAATGCAATCAAATATCACCCAAAATCATACATAATTTATAAAATTGAGCAATAACAGAGCTCCTTCCTCGCAAATTCCGGCGGCTGGAGAAATTGAAAGAAAGGGAACCAAGCGGTTGCTCGTCGACGCTGTGCAACTTTTGCTGCTAGGATGCGCGACGGCGATTTAAAGATGCAGCGACTGCTCCTTCTTCCTTGTTTCTCCGGCGGCTCGCAGCAGCAGTAGCTCCAGTGACGAGATTCTGGTGAAGGTCGTGGCGGTTGTGCGCAGGGGCGTCGAGCGGTGGTCGCGCGTGGTATCGCTATTCAACGGCGTGCGTGCGGCGGATCTCCCTTTACATTGCCCAGATCTGTGCAGCAGCAACTCCGGCGACAATGGGTTGCTTTACGAAGGAGAAGGCTGCGCAAGGCGGCGTTGCTGTCTCGGTGTGCGTGGCGGAGCTTCCGGTCGTGGTAGTCCAGAATTCAGCGGCTGCGGTGAATCAGGAAAAGAGCAAAAAGAGATAGAGAAAACCCTCGACCTCGCCTCACCTCACCAGATCTGCAGAGGAAGGTTGGCAGAGAGAGAGAGTGAGTGGAGGAGGAGGAGGATGAGACACCATCGGAAGTGGCGGCGGCGAGGTGGTGGCGGCAGCAGTAGTGAGGCGGCGGCGGAAAAGCTAGGATTTTTAGAGAGAGAGATGCACCGGATGGTGAAGTTGGTGGGGAGGTAGGCGGCGGCGGAGGTGAACGCCGCCCTCATCGGCGGCAGGGAGAGGAGGCAGAGATGGAGGAAGAGGGAGGCGGAGGGGTAGGATTTGAGCAGAGAGCACAGAGCAGAGAGAGAGCGGGGGGGGGGGGGGAGATGTGGAGAGAGAGGGAGATGTGGAATGAAGTAGATAAGAAAAAAAGGGGACACAATGGGAAATACAAAAATAAAGTAGGGGTAAAAAAGATTTAAAGTGCTAAATTTTAAAACATTTATAAGGGGTGCTAGTTTTTAAAAAACTACATAGGAAGAGCTAGAAAGGGGGATTTTCTCACTTATAATTGTAATTAGTGAATATTACTATACAATTTTTTTACTAAATTTTGGCTCTATATAAATTCTAAATAAGTTTTATAAATTACGTACTTATAGATCAGAGTCGTGGTCAATGGGCCGGTTTCCGATGCAATCCCATGAGACGCATTTCCATTTTTTATTCATATTTATTTTAAATTTTATTAAATTTTTTCATGTATTTTTCTAAAATTTAGAAACGTCATCTATGAATTGATTTTTACATTATTTGTAGTGGAATTTCCAACTTTGCATAATTTGTAATCATAATTAGTAAATATTACTATACAATTAAAATGAGAACAAATAGTACAATTAATTTTTTATTAATTTTTGGGTCTATATAAATTTTAAACGAGTTTTATAAATTATGCACTTATAAATCAAAAATGTGGTCAATGGGCCAATTCCGACCCGGAACTGTAGCGGTAAACGGGTCAATTCCCAACCGACAGGTATCTGAACTCGGGAAATTTTTCTTCATTTTATGCATTTTTGTTTCATGTATATTCTAAAATCTAACATAGTCATCCATGAATTAATTTTCACGTTATTTGTAGTTGAGTTTTCAACTTTGCATAATCTATAATTGTGATTAGCGAACATTATTGTATGGCTAAGGACGTGAACAAATAGTATATGTATTCTAAATGAGTTTTATAAATTAAGCACTTATAAATTAGGGTTGTGGTCTACGAGCCAATTTCGACGCGGAACTGTGGCGGTAGACAAGGCAATTCCCAATCGATGGTTATTGATATACGATTTTTTTTTAGAAATCGAAAGAAATGAGAATATATTAGATTATAATTTTTAACAAACATAACTATATGGTTTGAGTCATAAACATGTAATAAAATTACTTTTTAATTGAATTTGAAATGTGTTCAAGGTGTAATACCCCAGAAATTTCGTACTGTCTTAAAAATCTAAAGTAATTAATAAAAATGGTTTTGCACGCCTTAGTTCATGAATTTGAATTCTAAAACTAACGGTGAAATCCGTTTCCGAAAATAAATTACGGAAGTCAGTTACATGACTACTGTATTTAGGGTTATCGCGTACGATAACTTTTTAGTTCTAGAACTCAGAACGGAAAACCGTCTGATTTTTATATTCACGAAATCGCGATACGAACTCGCCCGAGAAAGTTCGTTTTTTGATTTTCCGGACGAAACTCGGACTGTGACGTCCCGAGTTTTTGTCGGAAATTAGATTTTAAATATTACATTCCGATTAAGTAAAATATGTTGGAATTTATGGTCGAATCGGAATTTGACGATAATGCGTCGAGATACGTTTTTCGTCTTTCAATTTTCGTAACGTTGTATCGCGCCGGAAAAGCGCGTATTTTCTCCTTTTTCCTCCCCTCATTGTCCACTTCCCTCTCCCTCACAAGCTTGATATTTCATTTCTTATATAGTATAAACTTATGACTCACCATTTAGATATTTAATTTAACTTTACACCTAAGTCTTCTTGTTAGATATTTCCTACATTAAGTTAGTCATCTTCCTCACTTCTCTCTCTCAACACACACGGCTACACACATACATATATTTCTCTTCCATCTCTCTCAAAATCTCTCATCACCATTATTGAAGCTCCCAAGTTCTAGCAAGGATTTTCTTCACAAAGTCACCCATCTTCCATCATTTTCATCTCTTTCCTTCATTAAACTTCAAGGTATTCATCTCCTCTACACTTCTATCCAAATAGATTTTATTTCTTTTATTTTCCCATGTTGATCGATTTTTTTATGACGATGTAGATTAGATGATTTGAGTTTAATTAGTATAATTAGATGTGTTAGTATCGAATTCTATGGTTAAAAGTTGAAGAAATTCAATAACCCTAAAGACTAGGTATTACCGAAAATTTGGGCATAGATATAGGATGATTTGATTCTTCAAATTGATGGTGTAATTAGACTTAGGAGTAGTTTAATTGGTGAATTAAACAAAAAGGAATGGAAAGCCCTATGAAAATGATGATGATCGAATTATTTAGGTTAGGGTTTCACTTTTGATTTTCAAATTAATGATGAAATGGTATAGTAATTGGTTAGATTGATGTTGTAGTAGTTGGATAAATGGATTAATAATGTTAATTGATGAAGAAAACCAACCCTCCCCCCCTAATTTATGTTAATACCGAGTTTTGATGGAGAAATAGGGGTTTTAGGAGCTTTGGTTTAATTGAAGAAATGATGTTGGATTATGGTTTCTAATGGTATTAATTGATAATAGGAATTATTTGGAATTAATCTAAAAATATTAATGAAATCGTAAGAGACAAGAATTTAGGAATGAATCGAGATTGGTTGATGATATAAGGTAATGATATTCATAGTAATGATCTACGATAGATAATGATTAATGTCGTAGAAAATGAATGAATTCCGATAACTTTGGAAAATTTGTAAGAGACGAACAAGTGAACATAAGTAAGAATCGAGAAGTCGAGTAAGAATTCTAACTAGATAATAATGATTATAATGGACTAAGGCACGACTTTGTATTTGACGACATGAGCATTCGGATTGTTAAATAATGAGTTGTAGTTATAATCGAGAACTAGAATCGAGGAATGTTAACTTGTTATGGTATAGTACTTGGTAGTTTGGAAAGCCGATGTTTAGAACGTCGTGCTATTGGACGAACGGTGGAAAGGAGTCCTTCACGTACGGGAGTACGTGTTGAATGCCTTGAAGTGTTAAAATCGTGAAAACGTAGGTTCGATAACATAGAACGAACTTAGGAAGTTATACGACGAATTCTATCGAGCAACTAGGGTTAGCCGCTGCAGTTTTGCGCCCCTTCCCGAAAACAGTAATATCTCTTAGAGCAACTCGTTTATCAAATTTGAGATTCGTAAATTGGAGAGTAAACTAGACATCTCAAGCTTTCTAACGGAACAGGGCACATCTCCTATTTCCAATTGCTCTGTTCTGGACAGTCCCCAGAACTACTGCATTGTGCAATGAATTTTCAGAATTTGATTTCCTAAGTTGTTTTCTTCGCAACTTAGTTTATTTCGATCTTTTAAGTCGTGATGAGTCAACGACTATCTTTTCTACTGACCTAAGAGTCGAGTAAGAGACCTTTCGAGTTCTAAATGAGATTTGTTCAAGTCTCGTTCCCGTTTAATAAAAAGGGATCTAGTAGCGTGCAAATGCCTAAAGAAACAAAACGACTAAAACCTAATTCGAATTTCCATATTCGATTATCTTTTACGATCGAATTTAAAGTGTGATTATTTTACGATGAAAGAGGAAGCCATCACTAAGGAAAGGACGGAAGAACAGAAGAACGAGAACTTGTTTAGTAGTTCTGTATCATTAAGGTGGGCTTTCTTATATAACAAATAAAATGTGGGTTTTTCCACAACTCGAAAGTAATTCTTTATCGCTTTGATAAACGTGTTTTCAAAGTGATAATCATGGCATAAACTATTTAAATTTTATGTGAGTTCTCTTGTACCTATCTGAGTTAACATTCGTGTTTTCCAGATTTATGAGTTAACCGCTAGGATGTTAACTATCGATCGGCTTTGTGTTAGCTATATGCTTTCCAAAGTATGTGCACTTTGTAACCTGTGGTGTATGTGGTATCCTGTTGAGGGGTAACCAGCCACGGTGAATGAGGAATTGGTCAAGATTTGAACGTAACATACCAGAAAATGCTCGGCCGAGTAAATTGTGAAAATAAATCAGAAAATGTTTAGTAGACACGGGTCATTTTTCAATAAAACCCCGATGTGCTACGATTATGAAATGCCTGATTATTTATACTTATGATTATGTTTTCGGCAATGTGCCCACTATTCGTACTTAGCCCTGCATATATTTTCTAAATGTGCAGGTTGAAGCGACGAAAGCGGCGGTGGTTGATGTTGAGTTAGAAGTTAGGAAGACTTAGCTATGACCTATTTTCCGCTGCAAAACTCTAGTCTCTTTTTGAGGATATGTACATTAAACAAATCACAGTAGTTTAAGTCTGTAATCTTTAACTTAGATACTTTGAGTACTTTCTGTCGAGTAATCCTTCGTGATTAACTCTTCCTTTTTTATAGTAAAGTCTTGTTCATTGAATGTATGATGTCTTTTATGTATGTTTATATAGTCAGTCCCCTTCTTCCCCGCTTCTTTAATCCAATCCCAGTCGCACCCCAGCTTCTGCCGTCCCTCGGGATTTGGGGCTATGACAGAGTGGTATCAGAGCTCTGGTTCCTGCTCTGGTCATGAGTCATTTCCCTAGTATGAGTCATTCCTTCTAGTAATGCCACAGAGTGGTGTTTGTATACAAGTCTTCCTTCGAGTAGTAATATAGAATATTCGTTCGTACTCTATATCGAGTCTTCTTTTGAGTCATAGGATAGAGTATTTGTATATACTCTAGATCAGAGTATTCTTTCAAGTAAAAGATAAGAGTTAGGCTATGACACTAAGATTGAGAATGTAGATGTCAACTCAACCTCCCGCTACGTCGACTCAACGAGGAAAATGAAAGAATTTTAATGATGTGATTTCTTTTAAATAAGAAATTTATGAATAAGTATTCAATAAGTAGAAAGAGAGAATGGTGCCAAAAAAATACTTTTCAATGATAACGAAAGTATAATTTGTATACTTTATGTAATTATGTGATAGTACGAGTACTATCTTATGTGAAATTATTTGCGCGATAATTTCTTTCTTATGAAAAATATTTGGACACAAGAATATAGTTGGATTTTAGGGATTTTTCCCAGTTCAATGAGAACATAGACTTGAAACCTAAGGTCTTTCCGGTTCTTCGAGAACTTAGACGTTTTAAGAAACGTTATTTTGAAATGATTTCAAAAGGAGATCCCCAACACGAGAAGGACTTCTACTGATGAATGTCACGTGCGTAAAGTGACATGAATAAAGATTCGGCAAAGTCGATCTTTGTTTTAAAAATCCAAACAAGAATTTCCTGCGAGGAAAATGAAATAAAAATGATACGGTAAATCGTGTTAGTAAACGGAGGAAACGATTAGACGTTTGAGAAGCATCGGCTTCGAATTAAGAAAGATATGATCGGCACGACAAAGATAGAATAAAGGGAATCAAAGCCAAAAGAAATAAGCGAATGTTACTTACGTATAAGTAACCGAAAACAACGTCATTCCGTTTTCTTTTCGTTTCGTTGTTCAGGAGAGTTCGCTTCGTTCGAACTCTATGAAGAGAATTGTTTAATTATTAGGAGTCAAGCACGAAGCCTGATTAAATTTTTTTCCATCGATCGCCCGATTCTAGCAACGACAACTGGAACTTAGTTTCCAAAAAGTTATTCTTTAAGTTATATTCCATTTCTTTTTGGAATTTATTACATATTTCGTCTTTGAACGAAGAATACGACGAGTACGAGTATCAAGTGTCATAAATGACCAACTCTCTTGCGAATAAATGTTACCTTTGTATAAGTAACATGAACAAAGTAGATGTACTTTGTTTTAATAAGTAAGAATCGTTAAGGAATTTTTCTCCAGAGAACTAAAAAAATGAATGAAAATAAATCATAGGATAAAGAAAATAGAAATAAAATCTTAAAATTTTATTTCTATATATTGTGTGTCTGAGTGCAATTTCCGAATTGCTAGATGTTAAGATAAGTGGATGGTTAAGTGATGTTATTACAATTGAATAAGGAATGTTCATTTTGTAATTTAAGTATTTCGTTAAGATAAGTTATTTCCCTACCTGTTACTGATCCGTGTTTCCTTAAAACTTTTGTAGGATGGCTAGGACTCGCGTTACTGCTCGGAAGAGCCAGCCCTTGGCCACGAGCGAGCGTACCATAGTAGATACGAGCGAGCATATCATATGATACGGGATGAGTATTATGATTTCGAGGCAGACCCAAATGAGGAAGACACAGGACAGATAGTGAGCAACTTCTCGTCAGTTTATTATGCAGTACGACACTTTATCCCGGAGAGTCAGGCGATATCCGACCTGATTGTGCATCTACCGGATGAGTGGCGCGGTTGGGCGCACCGCGTGGCGTGGTATTTTCTTGGGGTTTTCGGCGACGACACAGAGCCGACATGCAACTACACGGGATTCGCTCTATGTATACACGAGCGTTTCTTCGACAGCAGGTTCATGATTCCAGTTCCTTTTGAGACACATGTTCCCTACCGTCACTTTCCAGCAGAGACCGAGCCAGAACCTTTAGAGTTGGACCCGGAGTTGGCCGCTTTGTTGGAGGTACCACCAGACTTTGTACCGAGTGAGGAGTCTAACGCGGAGTCAGAGCAGTTAGAGGTGGACGAGGAGCCCACAGCCTCACCAGAGTTACCACTTCCACCTGGACCACTGGAGGAGTTGGTCCCAGGACCGGGACTCGTAGAGATCGACGCCGAGACAACCGTTTTGTTAGGATTATCTTCACCGTTTTTACCTGACGTTTGTGTTAGAGTCACAGGACCATTAGAGACGGGACTGTTCTGGACAGGATCAGAGTACCGAGGGATAGACGCGGAGCTTGCCGCCATGTCATAGCTGCCATTTCCTCCGACACTACTTGAGGAGATCTGCGCGAGATGGGCGACAGTCAGAGAGCAGATGGAGGCAGGACCATCCAAGGTCCGTTCTAGAGAGGTTTTTTAGTCCGGTTCCATTCCTGAGCGCCTTCTTCCTTTGAATAAGCGTGCAGTAGAGATCAGTGAGGACTACTTCGTTTCAGATTCCGAGAGGACTATTTCAGATGTGCCCGTACCACTACCACTTGCACTTACAGACAACACTACCTCTAGGGTTGACGAGGCACTTCAGCTCGTTTTTGGTTCAGCATCTGAGGATGAGGATCCGGAGGAGGACACGGATGAGGATCCGGATGAGGACCCCGAGGAGGATCAGGCCGTAGAGGGCAGTGGGGATTCGACTGCAGCAAGTTGAGCAGTGCGTCAGGAACGCGTAGTAGTAGCAATAAGATTAGTAGTCTCCTGCTGATATGTGCATAGTCGGATCAGTAACTAGATAGTTTTTTGTGGTACTCCAACGGATACAAAATTTTATGAATCGTTTCCATTCTAGTACTTTCAGTAGGTACAGAGATGCAGCTTGTTAGTGCACCCGGTAAATAGTAGGCAGTCAGCCCAGTTTAGACTAGTAGTAGTCTAACTTTTTGTATAAGTCCTCGTTGGAGGCAGAATTAATATTCTTTTTGATGTATATATATACATGATCCATGAGAGGGTTTTTAATCACAAGAAAAATTTCCTATGAATCGTGCAATTAAATCAGAATGTCAATGAATTCGTGTGATGAGAATTTAAGTTTAACTTGAAAGTTAAAAGATTACGAAGTTAATATCGAAACTATGTTCGATATGTCGTCTCGTGAACTTGATTAAGTTGGAAACGAGTTAGTAAGTAATAAGAGCGATTAACAGAGAGAGCTAATGAGAATTTCTATTTCCTTTAGATCAAGGAAAATGCCGCCAAAAAACGTTAACAATAGGAGAGGTCGAGGACCTGGAAGGCCTCGAGGACGTGGGAGACGTCAACCAGATAACGACAGAGAACAATAGGAGAGTACTTTCTGTCGAGTAATCCTTCGTGATTAACTCTTCCTTTTTGATAGTAAAGTCTTGTTCATTGAATGTATGATGTCTTTCATGTATGTTTATTTAGTCAGTCCCCTTCTTCCCCGCTTCTTTAATCCAATCCCAGTCACACCCCGGCTTCTGCCGTCCCTCAGGATTTGGGGCTGTGACACAAGGGCATATAAATTCTAAGCGAGTTTAGTAGATTGCATGATAAAATTATTTAACCCTACATAATTAAAAAATAATATTTCTCTTAATATATCACTATTAATACTATCTAATAATTTTATTATTATTAAATATTAATATAATTTTCCGACGATTTTCGACGGGTTATATGCTTGTTATTATATAAACGAAAACGATTCTATCTTTAAAAAATCTTATGTAGCACCCTTAAAATATCTCCATTCTCATTTATCTAAATTCTCAAAATTTAAAATTTAAAATCAATATTTATCATATTTATATTATATATATATATACATATACATATACATATACATATATGACAGGAAAACAAAATCTAACAAAATCAAATTAAAATCAATAACTATCATATTATAATATACTAAAAAATAAAATATTCTGGATAAAAATGTGGAAGTTCTATATATATATTTGCATCCGAAAATATTTTACCAATAAGGATTATAATAATATAATTAGATTAAAGGAAAATGAAATATTCTCAATAAAATTAATAAGGATTATAATAATATATTTAATACTTAGAATAAAGGAAAATGAAATATTCTTGATAAAATTGTGGAGGTGATGCAATGAATGGAAGTTTTGTATATATTCATATCCCAAAATATTTACCAATACCGATTATGATAATATAGTAGTTATTAGTTATAATAGAAATATAAGATACAATATAATTATACACGTATATATTTGTCTAAATAAAAATATTATATACAATATATTTGTGTCGTACGCCAAGAAATTTTTATACAAATATTATTGGAGAATAGGGTTTCAAAAAATTCCAGTGCCTAAATATCTAGTAAAATTTTGTGTACTATATCGATTTTGCAATGAAACTTTATCTATTGAAAAACCTATAAATACCTAGAATCAATGTGTATTTTCTCATCTTTTACTCCACCATTTTTATTTGGCCAATTTATTTTTTAGTCGGCCGAATAAATAACTATATTTTTATAATTTATTTTAATTTAGTTTGGGTAATTTATTAGTTAGCCGAATAAATAATTATTTTTTATAAGGAACTAAACTTTTGGCCGAATAAATGGTTTCAAAGTAATTTGACTAATTTAATGATTGGTCGAATTAAATTTTGAAACAATCTAATAATTTTTTATTTAATTTGATAAAAAAATAATTAATTTCTAATTTGTCAATTAATTAGGTTGACGGGCCAATTCGCAATTGACGGATATCACAACTCGAAATTTCACGTGGCACATCCATTCTTTATTCTTATTTATTTTAAATTTTTCATTTTATTCATTTTTTTCATGTATTTTCTAAAATTTAGAATCGTCATTTATATTGATTTTTATGTTATTTGTAGTTACGTTTCCAAATTTTCATAAATTATAATCGTAATTAGTAAATTTTACTATACAGTTAAGATGAGAACGAATAGTACATTCAATTTCTTTTTTAAGTTTTGGGTCTATATAAATTCTAAATGAGTTTTATAAATTATGCACTTATAAATCAAAACCGTGGTCAACGGGTTGTTTTGATCCGGATCCGTGACGGTAGACGGGCCAATTCCCAACCGACGATTACCTCAACTCGAGAATTTTTTCATTTTAAATTTTTTTTATGTATTTTCTAAAATCTATAATTGTCGTCCATAAATTAAATTTTACATTATTTGTAGTTGGGTTTCCAACTTTACATAATCTATAATTGTAATTACAATCAATTTTTTTTTTGTTAAAATTTGGATCTATATATAAATTCTAAATGAATTTTATAAATTACGCACTTATAAATTAGAGTCGTGGTCAACGGGCCGGTTCCGACGCGGAACTGTGGCATTAGACAAACCAATTCTCAATCAACGGGTATTGACATATGGATTTCTTTTAGAAGGTAACATAAATGACTAATTTTTTAATCGGGTTTGAAACAAGTATAAGTATATAAATTTCAAACAAGTTTGAATAATCATAAACACACCGTCTCAAAATGTTTGATTAATCGTCTCTGTTGGAAAACGTCGAATGTATAGGAAAATTGGCAGAATAAATACTAACGATTTGTCAACGAGCCAATTTCGATCAAGAATTGTGTGCTTAGAGGGGCCAATTCAATATTGGTAGGACAACTTTTTATAAACTTCCTCCGTCCACGAAATGGTCGCCACTTTTGCTACTTAAGTTTGTACACGAAATGATTGTCACTTTTGCTAACTCACATTTATTGTGGAACCCTTACTCCACTCACAACAATACTCACTATAATTCACTACTGCCTACCATTTTCTTAAAACCGTGTCGTCCATAATGTGGCAACCATTTCGTGGACGGATGGAGTATATAATTTTAAACTGATAAAATTAAAGATATTTATGGTCAACTTTTATAATTTATCTCATATCATTGACTAAATAATTTCTGAAGCACAATCACTCCACATAAAGTTTTGTAAAAAGGAAAAACTACCAAATGCATAGTGAAACAATTCTTGAAGTTCTATTATGAGTCAATTTTTTTTTCTCGAAGCTGGTAAAAAGAAAACGAATATCATAATTTATTTTTCTGTTAATATATTTGGAAGATAATTATTTATATAATACTACAATTTATAATATGAATCTTCATTTACTAAATATTGTGTGAACATTTTTGAAAGGTAATTATTTAGTTTAAAGGCATATAAATCGTAAGCGAATCATTATATTACTAAAAGGAAAACGATTATTGCTTTGAAAAAATCCTACGTGGCACCCCTTATATTCATTCATTCATATTTATTTAAATTCTCAAATTTTTTAATTTTTAAATGTAAAATAATAGATTTTAAATATCTACACTAAAATCTTGTGTCCCACAATGGTTTCTCAATGAAACTTCACCTATTGAAACACCTATAAATACCTAGAATCAATATGTATTTTCTCATCTTTTGCTCCACCACTTTTTGTTTGGCCAATTTATTTATTAATCGGCTGAATAAATAACTATATTTTATAATTTAATTTAATTTAATTTGGTCAATTTATTTATTGGCCGAATAGATAATTATTTTTTGTAGGAGTTTTATTTGGCCAATTTATTTATTAATCGGCCGAATAAATAAATGCTATATTTTTATAGTTCAATTTAATTTAATTTGGTCAATTTATTAATTGATCGAATAGATAATTATTTTTATTAGGGAACCAATTTATTAGTTGAAATAATAAATGGTTTCAAAATAGTTTGGATAATTTATTGGTTAACTGAATTAATTTGAAAATAGTCTAATATTTTTTATTTTATTTGATAAAAAATAAGTTATTTCTAATTTGTCAATTAATTAGGTAGACGAGCCAATTCTCAACTGACGGGTACCTCAACTCGGGATCCCACGTGATACATTTTCATTCTTTATTCTTATTAATTTTATATTTTCATTCTTTATTCTTATTAATTTTAAAATTTTCACTTTATTCATTTTTTCATTTATTTTCTAAAATCTAGAATCGTCATAAATTGTGCATTTATAAATCAAAATTGTGGTCAACGGGTCAATTCTGACCCGGAATCGTGGTGGTAGACGAGTCAATTCCCAACCGACACTCGAGAATTTTTTCATTTTATGCTTTTTTTTCCCATGTATTTTCTAAAATTTATAATCGTCATCCATGAAATAATTTTTACGTTATTTGTAGTTGGATTTTCAGCTTTGCATAATTTATAATTTTAATTAACGAATATTACTATACGATTAAGGACGATAACAAATAGTACAATCATTATTTTTATTAAATTTTTGGATCTATATAAATTCTAAATAAATTTTATAAATTACGCACTTATAAATCAAAGTCGTGGTTAACGGGCCAGTTCCGACGCAGAACTGTGGCGGTAGACTAATATATGGATTTTTCTCAGAAAGGATCATAAATGACTAATTTTTTAATCGAGTTTTAAAAAAGTACGAGTATATAAATTTCAAACAAGTTTGAATAATCTTAAACACATCATCTCAAATTGTTTGATTAATCGTCTCCGTTGGAAAACGTAGAATATGTAAGAAACTTGGCAGAAAAACTACTAACGATTTATCAGCGATTCAATTCCAACTAATAATCGTGCGCGTAGATGGGCCAATTCAATACTTGCGGGACAACTTTTTTTTTTAATATATTATATAATTTTAAACTCATAAAATTAAGAATATTTATGGTCAATTTTTATCTTATATCATAGACTAAATAATTTTATGAATTACAATCATTCCACATAAAGTTTTGTAAAAAGAAAAACTACCAAGTACATAGTGAAACAATTCTTGAATTTATATTCTGAGTTAAAAAAGTTATTCTCGAAGCTGGTAAAAAAGAAAACGAATGTCATCATTTAATTTTTTATAAATATATTTGGAAGATGATTATTTATATAATACTATAATTTATAATTAAATTTTTATTTATTAAATATTATGTGATTTTTTTGGAATATAGTTATGTATATAATTAAATATTAATTTTAGGTAAAAAGAAAACAAATGTCATCATTAATTTTTTTGTGAATATATTTGGAAGATGATTATTTATATAATTTAAAATCAGTATTGTAGTCAATAGGTCGGTTCCAGATCGGAACCGTCGGGGTAGACGGGATGATTGTGAAGCAGTGGTTTAACTTATTTTTTTTTCTTAATCTTGTGTTGAATTCATAATGTGGGGTATTTAGGGTCACTTTCATCTTATAGACAATCTTAACATCTATAGTATTATTCGCTATCTATATATATTTTCTCTCTCTCTCTCTCTCTCTCTCTCTCTCTCTCTACCTGCTCCTTCTCTTACCTATTTTTCTTCATAAAAATCTAAAAAATTCAGCTTAAGAGTCGCTTTCCTTTGAGAGAAATATATTTTTGCCCACATCGGTTTTGTAGAAGAATACAACTTTTACAATTATAAAAAATAATGAGAATATATTAGTTATAATTTTTAGCAAACATAACTATATGGGTTTGAGACGTAAACATGTAGTAAAATTACTTTTTAATTGAATTTGAAATGTGTTCAAGGGATATAAATTCTAAGCTAGTTTAGTAGATTGCATAATCGAATTATTTAACGCTAAAATAATTGCCAAATAATTTTTTTTAATCTGTCACATATTAATACTATTTAATAGTTATATTAATTTTTATAATTTTCCGTCGATTTTTGACGAGTTATACGCTAGTTTATTAGATTGCATAATCAAATGATTTAACCTGAAAACAATTAACAAATTATATTTTTCTTAATCTATCACATATTAATACTATCTAATAATTTTATTAAAATATAATTTTCTATCGATTTTCGACGGATTATACACTAATTTTATTTTTAACTAATAATATCGAGAATTTAACTTTATCAATTTATAAACTTACTAATATTCATGCACCACACGAGCAAAATACTAGTAGTGTATTTTGTTAGTTGCGAGCAAATAATACGATAATAATCACATCTTTTTCTCTTAATTCACACCTATATCTATGCGATAATTTATTTGATGATGCTGCATACGTAATAATTAAGATGAACTCTTCCACAATCTATTCGGATTTATTTATATGTATTTCCCAAAGAAGCATTTAACCTTTTGACGACGTGAAAAGTCTATTTATAGAATCTTCAAAAGAAGATATTATTTGTACATTTTTTCATTTGTAATCACCAAAATATGCATTTCATACAGCAAATTTGTACGTGCAGATGCTTGCGTTGAGCGACGAAGAAAAGAATCTCCCACTCAATCGGTGTTGGCAAAAACAAACTGAAAATCAGTTCCCAAATTCTCAAGAACTTGGGGTTTTCGTTTTTTGCGGACGATTTCGAGATCAATGGAGGCGGAAAATGCAGAAGCGGCGCCTAAGAACGACAGCTTCTGGATTTTGAAATCAATTTTCTCAAAGAAGAACAGCGGCGACGGCAGCGCCGACGCCGGTGCTAAGAACACGCCGGATGATAATTCACCGCTTCCTTTTCTCTCACCTCACGCCAACTCCGTTGTCGCTCGTTGCTCGAAGTAATTGATTTCGACTTTCTCTCTCACCATTTTATTGCAATCTACCGGCGGCTAATTCTGAATACATGTTAAATTCTGGCGGAATTTTAGGTTTTGATAATTTTTTATGATTTGCTTGTGTTATAAATTTTGGAACATTGTGTAATTTAGGCGACGGTGGCGTATTTCTTTTACTTCTTAGGTAGAGTTCCCTAAGGAAAAGCTAGCTTGCAGGCTCATTAATTGTTACGGTAACTTGGACTCTCAAACAGGCGTTATTTTGATTCTCAATGGACTGTGAGTTCTTGCCCTTAGAATAATATAGAAACGTGCTGAAGCAATATAATGAAACAAGGAAATGTGATAGGCATCATAACACACATAGTCAAGGGATTCCAACTTGCAGTTGTTTTTGAGACAGTTATAATCAAGAAATGGAATTAAACAAAGATCTTGTAAACACTATCATGTATGATGACTGAAATATGTTTCTCTTCATTGTGTTGTTAGGCTTTGTATGTAGGAAAAGACTCGTGAACGCCTTCTCTTGTATATAGATTATAGAGGCACATTGTATTCTCATGGCATTATGCTTCTCTGTATCAGTGCCTTAATGTTCACAAGGGTAACATTATATAATTTATATTATGCTATCCTTTAACTGGTTGCAAATTCCCATCATCTATTGAACACTGATGCAAGTTGACCTATTGCCGTTTCATAAAACAAAAACATAATACGATTATTATCGTTGATTTAGATGACACTTCATTTGTGCACGAGTCATGCTGTAGAATATTATTTTACCGATAATTCCTAACTCTATGATTGAATTTCTTGTAGGATTCTTGGCATATCAACCAAAGAGTTACAGGCCCTATTCGATGTAGAGCTGCCTGATAATCTTAGGCGACCTCCATCCTACGCTAGGAACTTCCTCGAATTCTGCTCGTATAAAGCATTACATTTGGCCATCACCCGACCCAATTATTTAAATGACAAGGAATTTTGCCGTCTGACATTTGACATGATGGTGGCATGGGAGGATCCTGGTGTTGATAGTAACCTCATAGATCAAGTATGATGAAACTGCTTTTCTTTGCCCAAAATATCATGTCTATCAAAAGATATCACATCCTGTTTGTTCTACAGCACTATTGTTTAGAATTTTCACGAGAGGGTGGATATTTGAAGCCAATACACGCATTATTTCACTTCTCTTTCACTTGAGGTTTTTATGTCATGAATTATTTGTGATTGCAGGAAACTGCTTCGTGCAGCAATCAAGATGTAGAGGGTGAAGATGGTTGGTCATTGTTTTATTCCAATTCAACTAAAATGGCTGTTCAGGTGTTTATTGCTCAAAAAATTCAGTATTAGTTTTGGCACTATTAAGATTTTATTTTATGATTATTCATATAACCAGCATGATTTATGTTTATTATGTTATTGAAACATAAGGTCGATGACAAGAAAACTGTTGGACATGAGGCTTTTGCTCGGATAGCTCCTGCATGTCCAGTTATTGCAGATGTAACCACAGTTCACAATCTTTTTGATGTTCTGACCAGTACTTCAGGTCCCCGACTTCATTTTCTAATATATGACAAATACCTCCGGAGTCTTGAAAAGTATACATCTCTTCCTTCAGCTAACTTCCTGCATGAACTCTGTATTTGCTTTTCCTGGTCTTTTTAGAGAACTTGATTGATAACTCTCAAATGTTTGTGTCAGTCTGTTAAATCTGAAGATGCATATAATCCCTTTATAGAGACTCTTTTTTTGCCTCAAGTCTTTTCTTGGATTTTTCTATAAAATTTCAAAAACTGAAAGATCACGAAACTATATTTAATGGTGTTTACATGCAGAGAATCCCTCCACTTTCCTTCATAGTAGAGAATAGAGTTGATTAGTACTTTAAGCAGCAAACGAAATATGCTCAAAAGTGTTTCCATGGCAAACACTGTGATGGTTCATCCTTTCACCTTCAGTTTGAGCATATTTACAGTATGGTGCATATCTTTTCCTTTGAGTTCTATTGGATTAATAGCTAAAATTTGATGGAAGGATTACCCCCGATCTGAGATTTTTAGTGACTCCTACTTGTGGTGTAGGGTTTCAAAGTTTGCGCAAAATGCATTGGGACCACAAGTCATTTCCTCTCTTTCACTTGCTGATGATGAAATTATTATAGATGTTGATGGCACAGTTCCGACACAGCCAGTTTTGCAGCATATTGGGATGTCTGCATGGCCAGGTAAGCTGTAATTTCTCCTTTTGGAGCTGATTTAGTTGGTTAAAACCATTAAGGCCCTCTATTGACTGCCTAAGATTCTCTGTAAAATCTGAACGTATCACCTCAGGCAAAATTAGTATTTTCTCAATTTTTTCTTGCTGGCAGGCAGTGCACTGTATGGTATGTTCTATTATTTTTCCCCAGTGTACCTCTGAAACCTGATTATATTATCTAACTAATGAATTAACTGAATATCCCTACTAACTTTGAATTTTCAGTAAATATTGAATGGTTTCACAAACCAAGGGTTTGTATTATGATTTTTGTTGTGCATAATTATTTGTTTTAGACTAGTTTTAATATTCCAAATGTATGTCATTTTCCCATCATCTTATATAGGTTATCCCATCTTTTTGATCTTTTCAGGGCGGTTGACATTGACAAACTATGCTCTTTACTTTGAGTCTGGCGTTGGTTTATATGACAAAGCTGTAAAATATGATCTAGCTACCGACTTGAAACAAGTTATAAAGCCTGAATTAACTGGGCCCTTGGGTGCTCGTCTCTTTGATAAAGCTGTTATGTACAAGTCAACATCCATGTATGGTCTCTAGCTCATTTGTAATTGCAATCTGAAACAATGTGATTATTTTGTGAGTCTTGACTTTACTCTTGGTATAGAGCAGAGCCCGTCTATCTGGAATTTCCTGAATTCAAAGGTTGCTCGAGAAGAGACTATTGGTTAGATATCTGTCTGGAGATTCTGCGTGCCCACAGGTTCATTAGGAAATATAATTTGAAAGGAAACCAGCAATTGGAAGTTCTTGGTCGGGCAATTCTTGGAATTTTTCAGTTTCGTGCAGTTAGAGAAGGATTCCGTGTCTCATCGTCCAATTACAAAACTTTGTTGTGTTTTAACTTGGCTGAGAGTCTTCCAGGTGGAGATATGATTATGGAAACTCTAGCCAGTCGTATGACCCTCATAACTCCTAGTGCTGGGCAAAAAGAGGTTTCAATTTCTCCGAATGCAAATAGACGGCAGATATTCCCTGTTGCACTTATGACGCTTACTAGACTCAAAATCGTTTTACTGAAAGAGGGAGATGTAAATGGAGAAGCTACATATCTGGCTTGTGATCTTCACGTTGGTGAAGCAAATCCTCTGGAAGCTGTTGTGAAGCAGTTGAAACAGGACACTGGAAAGGCTGAAGCTGCTCAAGCCACTGTTGATCAAGTGAAAGTGGAAGGGATTGATACAAACATAGCAGTGATGAAGGTTCCTCAATTATATGCTTTGCCATTGCATTTTTTGTTCCTCATTCTAATTTCTTCATCCTAGTTTGAGCATATAACTGAACCTTTCTATCCTTTTTTTTTTCTAGTAGATTTGGTGATAAACATGTATGATAATGTAAGCTAATCATTATGTAGTTTATACAACTATATTTAATTGGCAAATCAATATCCTCCTTACCTTAAATAGGTGTTCAAGATGGGAAGTAAAATTTGGTACTTCTAATTTGTAGTAAGTAGTATCTTTTAGCTGCATCAATATGTGACGTATGGAAAGTAAGGACAAGGGAAAACTGAAGAGAATATTTTGCCGAAATGCGCCCCAGACAGTATGCTGCCTGAATTCCACCCGTTTGTTGCTGCTTGTGACTATGTTACCTAAAAACACAATTGACATAATAAGGGTTAACAGTGATTATTGCACATGTCATTGAGATCATATTTCCTCTTCCTAGGAGAATGCCACCAGTAGGTGATTTGCATGAGATAATATGACTTTGTTCAGTAGTTAATGTGAATAGTGCTCTCTGGTTAATACATCTTTTCCTTTCTTTTCTCCTGATAAATGATACTGTTTCTGCCTGTAGGAGTTGCTTTTCCCAGTTATTGAGACATACAACTGGCTTGAACGTTTGGCATCCTGGACTGATCCCTACAAGTCAGTGATATTTGTGTTATTATCTAGCTACATGATACTTAGGTAAGAAACAGTATATCTTTCTTTTACACTACTGTGGTGCTGCCATATGACTTCATCAATATCTTTTCTGTATGTTAGTACTAACCATTTTTCAACTATACATAATAACATAAGCCTAGTAAATTATAGGTACACATTGCTTATCTTGTCTTGCATAGTCAATAGATATAACATCCTTGAATTTCAGATAGTAGAGGTAGTTTAATTCCAGCTCACAAACTGTGGTTCTTTGGCAAAAAGTTTTAGAGTAGGTTATGTGATGTTCAGTTTGTTTGAATTGCAAAAATCCCCACCACATTGCAGGCAGCAAATAAAAACTTATTTACTCATTTGACTTTTACCAATTGCTGAATTATAAGAAAACATGCAGAAACTGTATAATCTTGTTTGGACCCTTTTTTCAAGGCTTCAGCTCTGACTATTCAGGCAAAGTTCTTGCGATAGAAGTGTTAAGTTTGGCCAATTTTTTTTTTTTAAAAGGCACCCAAGTACCAGTTTTGCTATGTTCCTACTTTCCTGGAAGAAACAACAAAATGATCTCCCAGTTTCCAGGAATTAGTTACTTCGTCCAAGTCTGATGTTATATTGGTAATCAGTAGATATGAGATGGACATTTGCTGTTCCCCCAGAGCCCATGGAGGGCACCTGTTTAGTTTTTTTCTTCTTTTCTCCTACTTGAGTTGTAAGAGTAAATTTAAGGAATCGTCTGAATGTTCAGCTGACATTTATTTTCTCTTAGAGCTCAACTTTAAGCATGGTGTTGAGGTACAGAGCTTTCGCACATTTATTCCGACAAACTGATGATTATTATATTGCTGTTCTAGGCAATTTGAGTAGTTTTATAGGGTTGTTTGCTTGATTTTCCCAGTTACATCTTGTTAATGTTTGTTGTTACATTAAAAACGAAATTGTGTAGCATCTAAAAGGCACATTATTACTTTCAGCATATTGTTTCTAAGGAAGGCGTGTTATAATTTGATGTATTACCATCTAAAAAAGGCACAATTTGTATTAGCATCTAAAAAGGCGCATCATAACTTTCAGGGGTTGGACCAAGTACATATTACCATCCATTTTTGTATTTTTGGCACTTATGATGCTCTGGCGCAAGTATGTTTGGAGAAGAAGACCTCTGGAGGCATTCAAAATTGTAGCACCCCCTAGTAAGAATGCAGTGGAGCAGCTGATATTGTTACAAGAAGCAGTAACGCAGGTAGAGTCCGTCATCCAAAGTGGCAACGTTGCTCTTCTAAAAACACGAGCACTTCTTTTTGCTGTTGCACCACAGGTATAACCCTTTTATGGTTTACATTCTGTGCTAATTTTACACTATGTTCCTAATACAGATTGATGATTTAACAAATTCCTGCCCTACTTTTTCTTACTAAACTTTTATTTTCTGTAAAAAATTATAGCTTTAAGCTCTTGTTGTAATCAAATAACATAGGATGAAAATGGTCTCTTACATTATGGTTATTATTCTATTTGTTTAATTACAAGCATCATCTACTATTTGATATGAGCTAGTGTTACAATTGCTTTGATACATGATGTTGATTGATATTGTCTGTTAATAACCATTATTATATCATAAAAGCAGCTTCAAATAATTCTTGGTGATAAGATTCATCCTCAAGTAAACTGTCATCCTGAGTTTATAAAAATATTCTGGATGATTCATATCAAGGCTTTATTTTCTTACAATTGCCATTTCTGCCTTACCATGTAGACCAGGAAAGATGTGTCTGCTTAACTCTGTAGCTTGTCATGAATTCCGATTCTTCTATTTTCACCAACAGCCAGCCATCTATTTTCTTGAACTTGGAGTAAATAACAATTTCCTCATAATTTGACTTATAAAGAGAATATTATGGCTAATAAATAGTGAAACTCACCAAATCCTGACTTTTGGTTGGAGAAATACAACTGACTGCAAAAATCACTCCTGAATGATGTATTTAATCTTTTAATATGAGATTTTTGGCTGTCAAAATCAAGCCTTTTAAGTGAGATGTGTGTTAAACCTTAACATGTGAGATCTGAAAATTAAGCAAATAATAATGTAATTGGACAAGCAACCTTTCTTAGTTCCTACTATGATGCTGGATTTATATTGCTCGAAGATAGTTTGTAGGGATAATATTCCAAGCAGTGATCATGTTCCCGGTGTCAGTGATTAGCTCAAGATTCCAAAACAGAAGTCCCAATAGAAGAATATTTTAAATTACTCATGCCAAGCTTGTTCACATGTCGAGAGGGTGTTTTGACGCACGGTATGTGTAGTAGGCTTCATTCGGTGAATTCTAGCATTGAAGATAGGATAGTTCTTCCTCTTCCGGAATCAATATGTATCAATCGGTGCATCTCCTAAATAGGAATCAATGGGTGTAGCTAGGTCCTTAATGCTGCTAATGCCTAGTTCTTCTTTCTTCGATACGTGTAGCTTCTGAATTGAGTATGTTTGACTTTGTTAATTACATTTGTTTCGGTACAAGTTTTGGTGGTTATGTTACCGCTTTCTTGCAGTAGTAGTATACTAAGAAATTTGACATTTTGATTCTCAGGCAACGGATAAGCTGATTCTCCTGTTGGTTGTATTGGCTTCAGCACTTATTTTTGTGCCGCTGAAATATGTGATGCTAGTAGCTTTTCTGGAGTATTTCACAAGATACATGCCTTTGAGAAGGGAAGATACTGAACGAGGGATGCGACGATTAAAGGAATGGTGGTTCAGGATACCCGCAGCTCCGGTTGAGATTGTCAAGGCAGATGACAAAAAGAGGAAATGATCTCATCTGTGACAACCTAAGTTAGTGAAGTATAGTGTAGTAGTGGTAGTAGCTAACTTCAAATTTTATCTTGTTTCCAGCCTAACATTTTGCAATTTTCTTATGTAAATATTCCCTTATGTTAGCTCTTGAATCTTGATACTGATCTACATATGCTATGTATGAACTAAACCTAGGTTTCATAATGTTTGTCTGTTTTTCTCTCCACTTCTTGAGAGGCTGAGGAGTAAAATCATTATTTTATTTTATTTTTTTAACATTTTGGCCAAAGATTACAGCTTCTAATCACAATGACAACAAGAAGAAGAAAATCATGCATATGTGAATGAATGAGCAAAAAAACCTCTGTTTTAGATATGATGAATGAACAAGTTGAGCTCTAGAGCGCAATAAACAATTTTTTTCTAGTTACTTGATACAACAGCAGCAGCAACCACAATCTATCTAATTTACCAGAATCAATTCTTCCTCTTCTTCTTCTTCTTCGCTGCTGAGTCTCCATCATTGATGATCTCCTTTACGCTTTCTCTCACTGCTTTCTCAGAATCCTTTTCCACGCTTTTCAAGTCTAAACTCGCATCGCCGCCGTGCTTCCTCTTCTTCTTCGTGGCCGCAACGTCTCCATTCATAATCTCCTTTACGCTTTCTCTCTCTACATGTTCAGAATCCTTTTCCGTGTCCAAACTCGCCTCACCACTCTTCACCTTCTTCTTCTTCTTCTTGGGCGGCGCTTCCGCAGCGCCTCCATCATTGACGATCTCCTTTACGCTCTCTCTGACTACGTTTTCAGAATCCGTGTGAATGTTTGTGGGGTCGAGAGTCTTCGGCTTGGAGCGCTTGTCGTGGGATTGGACCAGCTGGTTGAAGGCGTCGGCGGCTTGCTGCAGGTAGAGGGAAACAGCAGGGGAGGAGCCGTTCTCCACGGCGGCGAACCGGGTGATGAGCTTCGCCGCTCGTGACAACGGGATAGGCCTTTTAGACACCACGCGCCCCGATATCTTCATCTTGTTCGAGCAATACGGCGGCGACGGCGGCCGGCGGCGGTAAGGTTTTATGAGCACAGAAGAGGTTTAGGGCTTGGCAAAGATTTACTACTCTGTTTTATTGGGTATTATATATACTACCAACGGGCCGGGCCGGGCCGCCGGAAACTATTCATATTCTTTTTAAATGAAAATTCTAATTTTTTCAATATTAACAACTTTTTCATTTATTTTCTATTCCCAAATAAACAAAAATCTTTATTTTCGAGTAATCTATAAGGGGGCATTTACAAAGCCTGATAAGCCCGGATAAATAAAAATAATTCTAGTGTTTACTTCTAAGAATTTGATTCAAAGAATATTCAATAACCCGTGATTATTACTCCTATCTTTGGGACTATTAGATTATCTGCAGTGGTAGTGTCTTTAAGGGGTGTCTCTAAGGATTTTTTGGAGATAGAGACAGTAAACTGCAGTGGGCTGTCTCTGAGGGGTGTCTCTAAGGATTTTCTGAATTTCTATTTTGCATTATTTTTAATAAGAAAAATTGAAATTTTCATTAATTTAAACAGATAACTAGTACAATACATTAATTGAAATAAAACAAATAAAAACATTACATTAATTGAAATAAAATAAAAATAAAAAACATCATACTCGTCAACTGCTCCAAATCGGCTCCAAAGATGCTCGATCAAATCATTTGTGAGCCGATGGTGCCTCCTCACATCTCTTAATGCGGCGTCCCGTTTGATGAAATTCTTCCATGATTGCGGGTAGGGGACATGAGTAACATTACTACTCGGCGTTGTTTCTGTGTCCTCTCTCCAGTTCTCGGCATCCTCCCTCTCGTCTTCAATGATCATGTTGTGCAAAATAATGCACGCAAACATGATGTTGCGGAGGTGCGGTACGTACCAGCCCCGCGCCGGGTTCAGGATAATTCCCCAACGGGCCTGAAGAACACCAAATGCCCGTTCGATATCCTTCCTCGTCGCTTCCTGCATCTTCTTGAAGCGCGCCGCCTTGATCAGAGCAGCCCAATCCGGGTAGATCCCATCGGTTAAGCAGTAACCGCCATCGTAGGGCTTTCCGTTCACTGTGTACTTGCACGGCGGAGCACGTTCTTCAAGCACGTCCGAAAATATGGGCGACTGATTGAGGACGTTGATATCGTTGTTGGAGCCGGCTACTCCAAAAAAGGCGTGCCAGATCCATAAGTCTTGACACGCCACCGCCTCAAGAATCAAGGAAGGCACGCCTATATCTCCTCGAGTGTAGGCAGCCGACCACGCCTTCGGACAATTCCTCCACGCCCAGTGCATGCAGTCCAGGCTACCGAGCATCCCCGGAAAGCCGTGCCGCTCCTCGTGCATCCGCAACAGCCGAGTCGTGTCTTGTGCGTTTGGCCTCCTCAAATACACGTCACCGAATAGGTCGATGACACCTCGGCAGAACTTCCGGAGGCAAAGACGGCCGGTGCTATCGCCGATCTTCAAGTATTTGTCGAAAATATCCGGCGCTCCACCGGTGGCTAGTTGGCGAATGACCATTGTGCACTTTTGCACCGACGTGAGGCCCCATTTGCCGGTTGCATCTTGCTTGTGCTGGAAATGTCTCACAGTCTGCTCCATCGCCTCGCAAATCCTCAAGAACAGATGCTTGTGCATCCGAAAACGCCGGCAAAAAAAAAATTGGCCCGTACGTCGGGTTGTCGTTGAAATAGTCGGCCATCAACTGCTGCAGGGCCGCCTCCCGATCGCGGTTTACGACCGACCTCTTCGCCTTCTTTTTTTTCTTTTTGGCGATGAGCCGAGCCACAACAGCTTGGAGGTTAGTCACCATCGACATAACCTCGTCGTCGGTGCCATGGGAAGAGTAGCCGGTTGAGGAGTCGGACGACGAAGACATTTTTTTTTTTTGCAAGAAATTTGAGCGAAAACTAGAGAGAAAAAGAGGAGGAAGATGAATTTGGTGTGGAATAATTTGTGGTATGGAGGTTGGTATTTATAGGGATGAATTGCAAAAAAAAAAAAAAAAATAGAAAATCGGCTATATAGCCGTTTGAATTTTTTGCCCGTTGGATATTACCGTTTCTGCAATTATTTATTTATTTTTTTATTTTTGGCGCGTGCAATGCACGCGCCTGTTAAAAAAAAAATTCGGAAACCCGTGAAGGCCACGCGCCATCTCGAGACTGTCTCATCGCGGCGAGACGGTCTCGAGCTCCGCCCTCCTGCATCGGGGTGTCTCGTCGGTCGGGGTGTCTCGAGACCGGCGACGAAACACCCGCTGTGGTCCGTCTTAGATTGATATGTATCCAACTTAAAGGGGTGAGATTCAAGGAATCCTTGGGATGAGGATACGGATAAGGATAGTCAACCCTTATCCCGATGTAAACAACCCCTAAAGAGATTAAGATATGAACTATATATATATATAATTAAATTAATTTTTCTAGTGCATATAACAATATAAAATATTCTTATTAATTATATGCATTTTTTTTTTTGAATTCGTGAGAACCCGTAGTTACTACCTTCGGTGTGTACTGGTAAATCCCGTGCAGTAGCCTATAAACCACACAAGATATGTAAACCACACTTTCCAAGTACAAGTGTGATAGACTCGGCTTATAGAGACGTTATTGAGGATTAAACCTAAAACCTCACAGTCTCACTCTACAACTAGGTCTTCCCCAAAGAGACTAAGGTGATGGTTGGTAAGTTGGAATGGAACGAGAATGAAATAGTCATTACTGTCTCTATTCCTGATCTCACGGTTGGTTGATTTTTTTTTATAAGGAATGACTAATCCCATAAGTATGTGTTTAGTCATTCATTTCCCTCATGGTATTAGCTATTGCACATCTTCAGGATTAATCGTTATTATTATTATTATTACAAAATAATAATAATAATTATGAAATAATTACTAATTTTAGTATATAATAATTTTGTTATTACAAAATAATTATAATTAAACAATAATATATTATTTGTCATTATCATAAATATTATTATTATTATTATTATAATTAACTATTAAAAGTATTATAATAAATAAATTTATTATTTTATTACTATTATTTTTTTTGAAGAATTTATTATTACTATTATTAATATTATTATTTCGAATATTATTATACATATTTATTATTAAAATAATAAATAATATTAAAATAATAATTTATTATTATTTAATCAATATACAATTATCAATAAACTAATTATGTTAATCATGAAAAAAAAATTAAAAATTTTCATTTCATTCTTTGTGTATAAGCATAGCAATATCATTCTTCATTCCATTTTTTTCTCATCTTTATTTCATTATTAAGGTCATTTCATTCTCACTTCATTCATGCGTACAAATCGTATCGTAACTATATGCATTATTAATTAATGAATTCAAGTTCTAGTTTGCATTAATTTGAATGGAGCATAAATAAGTATGATCAAGGCTAAGTAAATGAAAAAAAATATTTCTCCGCCGAATGGGAATATAAAAAAGAAAAAAGAAAAAGTATTCCCCCGTCCACGAACAAGTTACCAGTTTTGCAATTTTTATCTGTCTATGAAGAAGTTACCAGTTCTATATTTGGTAAGTTTTCTCCTAATATTACCCTTCATTTTATCACTTATTCACTCATTTGTCATTGTTGGCCCATACAATTTACTTTATTTTAATCTTCCATTCAATTCAAGTGGAACCTCTATTCCACTTACTCCACACACAAATTATTATTTAAATCCTTTAAATGTAATTAAAAATTATATAGCAAGTGAGACATTTACTCTACCTACACACCACACTCCACCAGAATTATTAAATACTGTGCCGAAATGAAATTGGTAACTCTTTGGTGGAGAGAGGGAGTATAATACTATATATTTATTCGAAGATATTCGAAATTTAGTTATCTTTATGGTTGTTCGTTTAGCTCTGAGCTTTCTTCCTCAAATAACCATACAGCATCTCCGTCAGCCGCCGTCACAAAACGTGTAGCACTGTCAGCCGCCGTCAACCCACCGCGCAATAAGTCTGGTGAGCGTCTTAAGATTATTCAGAAAATGACAAAGTTCCACCACTTTATGATTGCATATAACCTGCTTGATAAAATGCCGTATAGAATTTGTGCTGGTGAACTATATACTTTCTGCATCATTTTGACAAATGTGAGGTCTCATGTTCGATCCTCACTAACGCGTCTATGAATTGTTAATTTGATGGAAGCCCACTCATCTGAATTTTTAATTTTGACAATTGTGAGGTCTCAGGATGAATCCTCAATGTGATGGAAGCCCACTCATCTGAATTTTTAATGTTATTTTTGCAGATGAATTGTTGAGGAGTGATGGAGGTGCTAAGCAGCTACAACCTCCCCCATAAATCTCAACCAAGAGCTCCTTCACATTTGCTTCATCCTTTCCATCAAAGCCCTTTGCAAAAACTCTTCAACAGCAATCATAATAACAGTGCTTCATTCAAAACCGCAGCTTCACCAGCTCGGAATTTTCCACCCGCTGGCAGAAGAAAGGGATCGAAAAAAAAGTACGAAAAGAAAGAATTCCGTAACTTTATACCACTCAACAACAAAAACCCACATGCCATTTACAGAGACATCCAGAGATTTGCCAAGGAGGGCAAGGTCGAAGAAGCTCTTGGTTTATTAGATTTCTTGGACCGTCGTGGCATCCCCACCAATGCCACGACATTTGCCGCGCTTATTGCTGCTTGCCTGAGGGTGAAATCCATCAAGGCAGCTAGACAAGTGCATGCACATATTAGAATTAATGGCCTCGAGGAGAATGAATTCTTGCAAACGAGGCTAGTCCACATGTATGCAGGTTGTGGTTCGATTGAGGACGCGAAGAAGGTCTTTGAGACCATGACAGTTTCTAGTGTGTATCCTTGGAATGCACTGCTTAGGGGTAACGTAATGATGGGGCGGCGCAATCATCGTGAAGTGTTGGGTTCGTTCTCGGAAATGCGGTCTTCTGGTGTGGAGTTGAATGTTTATAGCTTCTCTTGTTTGATCAAGAGCTTGGCAGGGAATCGAGCGCTGCGCCAAGGCTTAAAGACTCATGGAATGTTGATAAAGAATGGTCTGTTGGGAAGTATTTTACTTAGGACTAGCTTGATCGATATGTATTTCAAGTGCGGCAGGATTAAGCTCGCGTGTAGTATGTTTGACGAAGTTGAGGAGAGGGACGTCGTGCTGTGGGGAGCAATGATAGCGGGTTTTGCTCATAATAGGATGCAAAGAGAGGCATTGGAATATACAAGGCTCATGGTGGAGGAGGGCATTAGAGCGAACTCTGTTATATTGACTAGCATTCTGCCGGTCATAGGAGATGTATCGGCTAGAAAAATCGGGCAGGAGGTTCATGCTTATGTAATAAAGACCAAAGATTACTCAAAGCAGCTGTTTATTCAGTCTGGATTGATTGATATGTATTGCAAGTGCGGAGACATGGTTTCAGGAAGAAAGGTATTTTATAAATCAACGGAGAGAAGCACCATTTCTTGGACTGCTCTTTTATCCGGTTATGTTGCAAACGGGAGGCTCGAGCAGGCATTGAGATCTATAATTTGGATGCAACAAGAAGGGTTCAAACCCGATCTTGTCACAATTGCCACAGTTCTTCCAGTTTGTGGGAAACTGAGGGCATTGAAGCAAGGTAAAGAAATTCACTCTTATGCAATCAAGAATGGATTCTTCGAAGGAGTATCAGTCGCGACATCTCTGATGATGATGTATTCCAAGTGTGGCATTTTGGACTATTGCTCAAGAGTTTTTGATAACATGGAGAGGAAGAATGTGATTGCATGGACTGCCATGATTGAATGCTATATAGAATGTCAATCCCTAAACGAAGCGATGGATGTTTTCCGATTGATGCAATTATCTCAGCATAGGCCAGACTCTGTTACGATAGCAAGAATATTGAGTGTTTGTAGCCAGCTCAAGGTTGAAAAACACGGGAAGGAAGTCCACGGGCAAGCTCTGAAGAAGAATTTGGTGCCCGTCCCTCATGTTGCTGCTGAAATTGTTCGAATGTATGGGAAGTGGGGCGCGACTGATAAGGCGAAAGTGGCTTTTGATGCCGTTCCTGGTAAAGGATCGATCACTTGGACTGCCATTATCGAGGCTTATGGATGCAATGGTCAATATGAAGAAGCTATACATCTCTGTGATAAGATGATATCAGATGGTTTTACTCCGAATGAGTTCACTTTTAAAGCGGTTCTACGTGCTTGTGAAGAGGGTGGATTTGTTGATGATGCAATGAAGTTTTTCACGTTAATGACTCGAAGATACAAAATAAAGGCATCGGAAGAACACTACTCCAGCATCATCGGCCTTCTCGCTAGTTTGGGTCGAACCGAGGAGGCTGAGAAGTTTGTCAATCTAAGATCATTATTGGCTTGACCAAATAGATAAAATATTGAATGGTTTTTTATTTTATTTTATTTTATTTATGACGAGGATAATCCGCATTCGCTACCCGAGGTGCATCGAGATGAGCAGCATGAAGGCTAAGGTATGATTCAGGTGTCATCTGCCTTATTGACGCAGAGCTTGTAAATTAGAAAGAACTAAATATTAGCTATTCAGATTTCAGAGGTTGGTTAGAGTAAAGATGCACTTTTGTGTTGCATGGCTTTTGTTTTGAGAAAGCATGTATTCTTTGGTTGTAAATTTATCTTGAGGAAATGATAAAATTTTCTCCTATTATTACATCCCTCATTTCTTATCATCATTCTTTTTATAAATTAGAATTACACCATTTTTTTATTACTTTCATTCACTCCGAAAAAAAGTATATATATCACAGCAAATAACTCATGATAATATTAAACAAAGAACCAAATCAGATGAAGCTCGTTACATTGGTGATCATCAACAAAATCAAAACCACAAATAACAACAAAAAATGTGTAACTGATCGTGGCCATTGAACCATCAATGAAAGATCTCATCGGTTTGATCCGATCCCATTTTTGAAGTTTTTTATCACAACTTCAACTTATTAATTATTCCCAATTTAAAACTGACCGTCTCTAATGAGCCCTAATTCTATAATTAGAAATTTAGAATGGGAAAATGCTTAGAAATACATGAACTTTGCTCCATCTTTCATTTTACACACGATTTTTAAATTTTTTCCATAAAAACACCAACTTTCAAATTTGCTCAAATTTTCTTAATTTTAAACCCCGACTAAATTAAATCTAACTAACTAGCGCTTAAATGACAATCGGACATATGCCGACCTCTTATGTCCGATAAATTTAATGAGATAATTTTTAGAAAATCTGTCGTTTCATACCTGAATTACATTCTACCAAATTTTCCTCTCATGCAAATTGGCAAAACATGTGGTAATTTATGGCGAAATAAACAAAAATTCTTTACATTTACATTATGTCATCCTTCTCATCTTGATTTATAAAGTTCTGATTCTACAATATACCCACTACGTCCACGATATGGTTGCAACTTTTGCTATTTACGTTCGTTCACGATATAGGTATCATTTCCATTTATAGTAGTAGGGTCCACATAATACATTATATTTAATCGTATATTTTCACTACTTCTCTCACATCTATAGTGCGATTCTTACTTTACTTACAACAATACTCACTATACTACCTATCAATTTCTTAAAACTTCAACCGTCCACAATGTGACAACTATGTGGATGGAGGGAGTAAAAGATTTGGTCGAAAATTTTCGTATTAGAAAATAAAAGAACAAATAAAAAATCAGTGATTTTATAAGAAAAATTGAAAAGACATGTGGAAAATAAAAGATACACTAAATTCATGCATTTTTGTGATTTTTTCCATTTAGAATCGATAACTCTAAACCAAAATTTCCTCTTTCCGCAATCTTCTTTCTGGGTTGGAACGGTTCAAATGAATGAAAAAGGCGAAGCAGAAGATTCCCCAAATCGCGACTCTCAGCAGCAAATAGGTAAAACAACTCTCTCTCGTTTGCTTTGTGAATTTGTTACCTATTTTCTCAATTGTGATTTTCTCGTCTCTGGCTGTTTTCTGATAGTATCGGATGATGATGAGATTGACTACAGCACGAAGCCCGAATTTTACGACCCTAAACTCGATGAAAGGAACGAATCATGGGCTCAAAAACAACGACGAGGCCGAACCTCCGATGCTGTTCTAAGCTGCCCTGCTTGTTTCACTACCCTCTGTTTGGATTCCCAGAGGTATTATCCCACTTTCTCTCTCCATTTTCAATTCTTTCCTTACTTTCTCTTATGTACCAATTTACGACAAATTCCTTAAACCCTAAACCCTTAGTTCTTGTAAATCGAAATGTAGAAGTCCTTATACCTTGTAAAGATTGTTGCTTTTTAGTATATGAATATAGTGTGCCTTTTGCATTCCTGCTAATTATGCACGTAATGTTGCTAAGGTGTTGGATTGCATTCCTTGATTAGTATGATAATCCTAGTTTTTCGTTGCCTTAGATTACCATTACAGCTTGTCTCGAATTCGATGATACCATCGTAAGTTGGAACTTTTTTCTAAGAGCTTGAAGGTTTAGGATTCAAAAGTACTCTGTTTTTTGTATACTTTTGGGGGTTCCACTTTTTTACAATTAGACCAGATTACACCAGGTATCGTCGCTCTATCCTCCACTTCTTAGCAGCTATCTAGTTGACCATTTCTTGTGTGCTGAATAACGGACTATTAATTTAAGATTTGCTACAACGAGAGTGTAGTGTATTTGGAGTCATTGTGAAAAATAGATGGGATTAGTTAGTTTAGAGGCTTTCTCTCATATAGAGCAATTACGTCCTTTTCCTAATCTTCTGCCAGTCACCTAATGTCGTGACTACTGAACACATCGCCTGCTTGCCTTATTGCTTTAGTGAAGCACTCTGACAAATGGTGAGAGGAAGTTTCTTGGGCTTCCACTGTAGAAGATTAATGTATATGCTATTTGTGTTCAAATTTTGCAACATACCTCTGGTTCGTTCTCTCTGGGACTCTTGGTCATATCGAGAGAACTCAAATATCTACTAATGATGTTCCACGCCATTGAACAGTAAAAGTAGGGGGATTCTTTTCTGTACTTGTTGCTGACCTCAAAAATGAAAAATGCAGTGTTCTGAAAAATAAGTCCAGCCATACTTACACAGGGGAGTCGAAATTATGCAGGATTTAAAAGCATGCTAAACGTGGTTGGATAGAGTTATGTAAACAAAACATAGTAAGGTTGATTAAGATTGAATTGAACATAGTAAGGCAGAGTGAGTAAATAGATTATGCAGGACTTAAAGCATGTAAAATGTGGTTGCTTATATGTAAACAAAATTTGGTAAATGTTGATTAAGATTGAATTGAGCAACATAGCCGAGATGGGGTTAACTATTACTATTCTCTAACGCCCTTGTTGAAGTAGAAAGGGTGGAGATTGCTTTTGACATGTTTGCACAATCGGTTCATATCAGAGTTCATGTGTAATATGCAGTATATTTAGATTGGGTTCCATTTGTTTCTTGGGTTTCACACATGCAAGAATTCAGGAAAGATTTGTAAAGAAAATAATTTATATTTATTTGTGTATGAGATCCTTTTTTAAACTACGTCATTCTCTGTTTTGACGTTTGAAATTGATATTCGAGTCTGCAACTTGCTGAAGCTGTTATGGTATTAAGTTGTAGCTCCATCCCTAATATAGAAACTTTCCGATCTGTTAATTGCAGGCATGAAAAATATGTAACTCAGTACCGAGCAGTTTTTGTCGTCAATTGTAGGATAAAGGAGGAAGTACCACAACCAGGAAGTAAACGAAATAGGAACAGAAGAAATTTTCAGACTGAAGCAGATCCAACGGCTGCAGCTGAAACATTTAAACGCGTTTGCTGTTCAGTTTGCTCGACAGATGTGGGGGTTATTGATGAGGAGGAAGTCTATCATTTCATAAATGTTATTCCTAGCGAAGCTTGATTTCTTTTTTTAGCAAATCATAGTTGTCAACTAATCTCTCCTAAGTTTCTCGTGTACTATAAAATGAAACAGAAAAAGGCCACAAATTATCTGCTGAGCAAATAGTTTCACCTTTTACTGGGAATATTCACTTCAGTTCAGTTTTTAAATAAGCAGAACAAAATATTTCGATTTTTTTTTTTTTTTTTGAGTTGTACATATTAATAGCATAACACACAAGCTCAAATTACCATCCCAAAAATTTATAAATTATCCCTGCTCCTCTTCCAAACCTCTTCCTGTTACTAAGCAGGCCAATGCAAAACAAACAGACAACGGTTCATGCCACTATTTAAATATAGCAAGTACCATGATATTACATCTAAAGCACAATTACTGTGAAGGGGCTAAATGCTTCAACTTTGCTTGTAAAACTGCACCGGCTTCATCTGCTATACTTTTCTTTTTCGAAGCCACCTGCATTTCAACAAGAGTTATGAATAAGATTTAAGACACCTTTTGCACTGAATTTTGTTCACAAATAAAATATTGTTATTTAACATTCAGTATGGCAACAGGCTTCCCATTGCTGACCTGAACTCTGAAATCTTATATCAAACATTATGTTTTGCAACTTCAGCTTTGTTCAAGTTTTGGTTTAAAAGGATATCTTTTAAGTAAATCTGGGTGCTTAACGTATTGTACAACCCTAATAAATGAAATCGGCACACTAGCAGACTGGCAGTAATTATACAAAGGTCAGAGGTGCCAACAGGAGAATAATTAGCAAGGGCTTTATGAGAATATATTCGACAAAATTCAAAAGTGGCATGTTTCTGATCGGATTTAGGTCAAAAGATTTTACATACATGATGATTCACAGAACGATGCCCGTGATAATTTCGGTCATCTCCGGCACATTAGGACTTGAATACATTTATTAGAGTCACTAACAGGTGCTCAGATATTGTTTTATTAGATCTTCAAGATTCAATATTAGCCTAATGGTCTGATTTCTATGAAAGCTTGCTATAGGCCAGCTTTTAGCTTACTCACTTATCTTTAGATTCCAGGTCAAGAGAATGTCCTTAAGGTGAGATTGCATGCCTGAGATTGCACAGCACTAGCTTTTCTCCTAGATTTCTTGTAGACGAAATACAATAATTGGATCCCCATCACTCGAAATGCACAATCAAGAGAATTGCTTATTAATTTTTTTTTTAAAGCTGGCATCTTTCTTATTTAGAAAAAAAAGGAAACATAATATATAGAGCATGTCAGACCACAAATCTTGAGTGAGTTTTCGTTTCCAAGGCCAGGGATAATAATAAATCAAAAAACTGACTAGGTAATCTCCCATAAAAAGTTTCAGGACTCGACATGTAACAGATATTAATATCTGAAAAGATGATGTGAGATGTTACAGAACACATACCTCAAGAAGTTGGTCATAATTCGACTTCAGCAAAGCAATTTTACGCTCGCAATAATCTTTGCCTTCTACCATGGTTTTCTGCTTAGATAGAAACATCAGCAGCATTAGGACTTGAATTAATAAAAGATTAAAATCAAAGACAGGTCAGCACAAAGCCACAAACCACTATGTTGGGGCTTTATATCAAGAAATATGCAAAGGCGGCCATATGATACCAAAGAGCACATAATTGTATATAATCAGAAGACAAACACTAACAGGTTTAGGACCTGGGCAGCACTAGAGGCTTCTATTCTCACATCAAACAACTAGACCAATTTGGAAAACTCCTAGTGATAGAAATCATCTTATAATTTATTAAAATGTGATGGCATTAGTTAAGAAAAAGTCTCCAAATATCATATTGGATCTAATGATGAGATCGCTTACAAGAAGTTTAGAGGACTAAAAAGGGAAATACTAGGTATGAGAAGAACCCGACGTTTAATATGTACCAAAATTGTATTCCTCAGGCCTCAACAGATAAAAATAAGTGTGACTTTAATCTAATCTTGAAACAAAAATTTGATTAAAATTGCATCTCAATGTAAAAAACTGGAAGAGATATTAACAAAATACACTACTCAATAGCTTCTTCTTCTTTTTTTCCCTCTCAGGTGCTTTCCCAATCATCAGGAAGTTTGCAATAATCTAGTTGTTATTTGACAACCAACATTATAACCTCACTACAAGATGTATATACTCGAACCAAACTAGAGTAGCCCCTTATGCAATATCTATTAATTTGGCCCAGAGCGTTGGCTTTCCAACCGCAAAACCAATATTTCCTTTTTGTTAAATTCCCATAATGTTCATCAACCAATCCCTATGACTAACAATTTACATTTCACACAGCTATCACACATATAAAACTGCATTACTAACTTCAACTTCCCAGCTACGAACACGCAAAGCTCTTCAACCACAAGCCTTCTTTATTCAGAACTTTCAAATACACATTTACCAATCACAGACAAATTATAACTTCAATTGCTTGAATAACTAACAGTATAAGTAAAACTCAGATTCAGCAAACCAACATCAGATTCAGAAGAATCCCGCACTACAAAAGCAAGTTGCAAAAGCAGCAAACTGTGATGTGTAACTAAGCAACTTCAAAAGTAAAAGTTAGGGCTCAAGACACATTCAGAAAATTCCAATTTTCAAAAAAATGAAAAATAAACTGAGCTGAATAGTAAGGAGATAGCGAACCTCAATGAAATAACCGGTGCCGACGTCCACCAATACCTTCTCCGCGTCATCCAGCTTCCCCGGCACGTAAAGCGACGCCGTCAAGGGCACCAGCATCTTCTTACCTGACAAGAAACAGTAAAATCAAACATCAGATATTGATACTATCAAACTCCATAAACTGCGATGAATCATTAGGCGCGGACCTTGGGGGCGTAGGGAAAGGTCGTGGAGAGCGGCGGAGGCGATCTCAAGGCGGGCATTGGCGGAGCGGATGTTGTTGAGACTGTCTTGGAGTAGATTGACCTCCATATCGACCTGCTCCTTCAGCCCCCTCAGATGCTCCACGCTCATCTTCTCCATCTCCATTCGCGGTGTCGCCGCCATTTCTCCCCGCTGCAAGTTTTAGTCCTCCACCAAAATCCCCCACAGTTCTTAAATACAATAATGTGCTTCCTTTTTATTTTATATTTTAAAACATTAGAAATTTTATCTCAAAGTTGCCCCTATAGCTCAGTGGTAGAGCGTCAGTCTTGTAAACTGAAGGTCTGTAGTTCGATCCTGCATGGGGGCAATTTTTTCTCATTAGTACTTTTTATTTTTCATCTTTCTATTTTTTTTTTCCTTTTTTCAATGGAGTATTTAATTCTGCTTTTCCACAAACAGTAAAAGAAAAAAAAGAAACATGTTGGTGTGAAATAGAATCTTTATTCCAAATTTGTCTTGGGTTATATATTATTTTTCTAATTATTTAATTACCTTTCTAGGAAAGAAACCATGTTAGGGTGGAATGATTATGTAGCCAAATAATTTATTCACTTAATTTAAAGAAAATGAGGAAAGAAAGAGTATACTAATATAATAACGCTATTTATGGGATCTAGAGTTATCAATTTTCAAAATTAAACTCCTTTTGCCCATTCTATTTGCATATACCTCCTCCATACCAAGCACTTTGTTAGTCGATGTACAGTTTCCTTCAATAGTTTATAGAATTATTATTGTCTTCCAAAATATTGAAGTGACATTTCCATGTGCAAAATTGCAATTAGTGAGCTTAAAGTTCGATACCACCATTTTTATCCTCACTCCCAATTCCCAAATACAGTATAAAATAACGAAGTAAAGATTTGTGGTAAAAGTAACTGAAAACAATAGAAATTCTTGAAATCAGCTTTCATATGTTCAAAACACACATCAATAAGGTAGAGAGAGAATTTCATAAGATATAAACCAATCAATCAAATATCACAAAATTCGGGAACTGAGGAGTGTGAATATTTTTTAGCCAACAGCATCTGGGAATGAAAGTTGCCTTCTACCATAATTTACTGAGATGATTTCACGAGATACTAGTCTCTTACTAGAGATTGGGTTGATCTGATTTGACCTGTTGATCAGATTTTTTTTTTTTCAATTTTTTTTATTTCATTTTTTGCTCTTCTTTAGCTCTGATTTTACAGTTTCTTTAAAAAATTTGAAAATAAAAAAAAAATTAAAAAAAGAGCGCGTGTACAAGTTTGTCTAATTTTTTTCATTTAGGACTAAGACACCCTATCAGGTGTTATCCCGTGGAGGATCGAATAGCGAGGAGAGGCGGCTCGACATTGTCCATATATCAAAATCCTTCAATATTATTTGGCTTTAGATCGACTAACTTCAGCTTGTGATTATTATATTGTGAGGTTTTGAAAAAAAATCAAATTTATAGGAAAATACAATACATCTTTTTAAATCGAGATGGACTCCGGTACATACCTATGTACCGTGGAAATATCCACATGACCCGACCCGACCCGCCACGTGCCGCCCCGTCCAGCGCGTGGGCTCCACGCGCCCCAGTTTTTTTTTTTTCCAGATTTTTTGTCAGGCTCCGATTTTACGGCTCCGCCTTCGCTCCGATTACTAAAATAAGGATAATCGGCGGACAACATTTTGGACTTTTACGGCTCGCTCCGAGGCCTTCGGCTCCCCTCGCTCGCGTCTTGACCATAGAAGAAGGCGCAAACAAAAAAAATTAAAAAAAAATGGTCAAAGGGGATTTGACCGTGTCAAACCCGGATCAAACAGGTCGGTCAGAGGCGGGTCGGGTCAAATGGACAGGTATTCTACGGTGGAACAGTTGCACCCAAGTTTTTATCTTTTAAATCATATATTTAGACGAACTGACACAAAACTTGATCATAAAAAATGCGCACATGCGAGGACAATGGTAGGCTCTTAAACCAAAATAGCACATACACGCTCATACTGCGTGTTGTGTGTGTGTGGGCGGATTATCATTCATAATTATGTGATCCTAAATATTGAGCTGAGTTTATTAAGTCAAAGTTATACTTATATATGTACTAAAAAATTTAATATCTTTAACTTTTTTTAAGTTGATTTGAACATGCATGTCGGGACCAAAATGCATTACTTTAATTTGTCCTTGATAATGTGATACCTAAATTATATATTACTATGTTTTCCATTTAGAACGAGAGTCACATTTAATTTAATATTTACCATGTAATCCAGTTGTTAGATAACAAAAAAACTAATATTGAATTTAATTGAAATTATGAACAATTTATTTATTTCATAATTATTTTAAAATGTAGCAAGTTCTAATGGCATTGTCACAAACGAACTACAGATAGGTTGAAATGGATCTCCGAACAAGCAGCCAAATAAGTAATGGATCATCACTACGCACCTAATAATTGTGATTGACAATTGACAAACACGAAAATTAAAAGTTAATTTGTGTTTTTAGAAGAAAATTAAAAGTTAATTGAACCTTCAATGAATGTGATAATTAATTGGTCATAACTGGAATGACCCACCAATTTAGCTCTTTTTAGACTGTGCTAGACCGGAGCTGATTATTATCACAGTCCCAATCTTTATCTTTATAAACTTTAATAGCAAGGTTGGGATTAATTTTTGGAAATTTATATTTTCATTTTTTAAAATAAAATTCACTTTCAAAATTCTAAAAAATATAAGAAAAAACGGTATGTCACAATTATTCATTAGTATTTTGCAATTAGCTAATTAATATAAACATTAGAAATGCATAAATAACAATAATAATTTAATATAATTGAAGACTACAAATAAAATTTAACATATTTTTCATTTTTTTTGAATATTTTGTGCCTATCTATAATGTTTGTATGCGACATTTTTTCATATTACTTCATCCCTCTTTACCTTGAATCCAAGTGGTGGTACTTGATCTCGATCAGTATTGATGCATGCATATGGCTAGGGCCGGCCCTGAGATTTTGAAGACCCGGTGCGGACACTAAAAATGATGCTCCATATAATAGGGAAAAAAAAATTAAAAGTGCATATAAATATAATGTTCAATACCAAAATATCATGTAAAGATGTTTCTTCTAGCATTTTTTGAAGCAAAATCACTAATAACTTTATCAAAGTTAATATTTTCCAATAATTATTGTTCAATGGATATCAAAGCAAGTCCATTCAATCTTTTTTGTGACATGATTGATCGCAAATAAGACTTCAATAACTTCAACTTCGAAAAATCCGCAGATGCAGCCGTAACAGGTATGGTCAATAAAATCCCGTAAACAATATATGCATTAGGACAACCGTTCAACCTTTTCAAATAAGCCAAAATATCTAGAGGTGTACATTGTTTCGGTAAAAGATATATCAACGTATTTAGCTCTAGAAACAACTCTTCACCATCAAAATCACTAAGCTCTCCATGGTTCAGAACATTTTCAAGATTTTTATAATTTTCTTTCAAAGTAGCATCATCCAATAAATTCAATTTTTCAGAAGAAATAAAACCCAAAATTCTTTTTCAGAAGATTTTTACAATTTTCTTTTTACCATTCCTTCCAGTCGAGCCTCCCAATCTGTACGCTTGCTTCTTCTTTTCAGATTTTACTTTTCATAATGAAATTAGGGATTTCAAATAGCCGTTTGAGTAAATATAATGGGGTTTTTTTTTATGAACTTATGGGCCTATCTTTTTTGTTAAATATGGGCTAAACTAATCAATAATGGATCAAAACATAATTGATTTTTTTAAATCTATATATATATTATTTTTTTAATTATACATATATATATGTATACTAAATATTTTTTGAAAATTTGATGCCCCCTAAATTCGTGATGCTCGGTGCGTCGCACCTTGAGAACACCCTCAGGGCCACCTCTGCATATGGCAGACCAAATATGAAGGTCGATTGAGTATTTGAAGGTGTTTAAGTGCATTTTTACCGTATATTTTACCTCTGTGTTCAATTCATTGTCATCGTTATAGTTAAATTGACAATTGTTGATCCGTTGGATGATTGTGATTGTATTTATATTGTTTGACATGTTATAGATGTACACATTATAATTAATAAATATATATAGTTACTGTTATTTGTATTTTATTTTAGATATTTTATTATATTGTAATTTAATTTATAGAATATTTGTTAATGTAAATGGGTGAATTTTCACTTATTCGACAAGAATCATAATGTGTTATTGTTCCACTCTTGGCTAAATATTTCATTTGATAATTGTTTGAGCTTCCAACATTTTTTTTTGTATGATTACGTAATTGATCTATCTTACTAATACACATTTTTTTGGCATCCACAAACGACACCAGATTATTCTATATACAATGCATGTGAAATTCGGATTATAGTGTATATACCCAACTTTTCCTTCCTTGAAGAAATGTAGAATGATTGTACCTCAAAAAATTGAATGATCTCATGTGGACGATGTGAACCAATCCAAAAATTAAAATATGACAGTATTGAAAAAGTATATATTGAACGTTGTTTAATTATGCTTTACATTATTGATTTATTTATATTGTATTTACTTTAATTTCTTTCATATAATAACATATGAGGCAATTCCCACGTATCACGTGAGTGTAATACTAGTGTTAATTTTGATTTTTGAATCAGAAAACGTACGGTAGTAGTTATTTTTAAATTACTTTTCCTATAAAGAAAAACACTTAGACCCTAATCGAGCATATTTTTTTATAGGAAATTACAACGATGTATATATATCTATTGTCAAATAAACGAGCACAAATTTGCTTGATTGTATTTCAAAAAGGATCTTCCATTGCTAAAATAATAAGCTTAGTAGTAATGTACAAAAACAACCATTAGACTTCATTCTCGTATTTGATATAAGATGTGATGAGGAAACTAAACGATACAAGCAAAGACGTCGTTATTGATTCCATGCTCTATAATTCTATATCAGCTCACTAAGTATTGAGCAATAAGTTTCATTACAATTATAGCGAGGACTTTTTTTTTAAGCAAATTTCAAATTTCAAAACTTATACTCCAAAATAAGTAGAAACACAACAATAAACACGTAGTGCTGGGGTGATGCCTCATGCCGCTCTATGTATACATAGTCTCAATGAAACAAAAAGATATACTATGAGTTAATAAGTTTTTCGAGATTCTAATGTTCGCTATCTGGGGAATATTAGTACAAAGAATTTTAATCTGAATTGCATTGTAGGAATGCAAATACATGATAATTTATCTTGCAGATCGCCACTTTACCAACTAAGTACTTGTTTGGTTAAAGTAGAGGAATGAAAAGAGAATGAAATCAAGTCAAGAGGATGAATGATAACAATAATTGTTACTTTTAAGTGATGGCTGGTATGCTGGATTAATGAAATGGAATAGTCATTACTTTATTTATTTCTAATCCCACGGTTAGTTTATTTATTTCATAAGGAATGACCATGCATTTCTTAACGAATAACTAATCCCATGAGTATAGGTTTAGCCATTTCTTCCATCTTCTCTGGTATTTGGAAGGAATCGTCCGACAATTTTGAATAATTCTACACGTGTGATATAACCAATAAGCATAACAAAGTATGAACAATATTATCAAAAAAAGAAAAACAAGTATGACTAATATCCACAGTTCACTTTGAAATACCAAAACTGAAATCAATTTTGTATAGTTGTCAAATCCAAATTTTAGGTTTGTGACAAACCGACCATTTAATATGCTTGAAGCATGCGTGCGTTATATTAGTATTTGTTTTATCATGTTGAATGTGTGGATCCCTGTGTTTAGTTTTTATAAAGATATGTTTGTCAAATATTTTTTTATAATGATGGTTTTACTTAAATCGAATCGAACATTTCAATTTGGGTTCGATTCAGAGTATGAGTCTGTATCCATTCAACACAAAAAATAGTAAGTATTTTAATTTTGTAGGTTCGATTGAGATCCACGTGAGCATAAATCATTATTTGTCCAAAGCTAATTAATAACTTGATAGCAACTACGAATAAATAGAAATCGGACATAAAATTGTTCTTTTCTTTATTCTCCTATTTCCTTCACGGATGAGGGAAACATAAATAAATTATAATGTTAAAACATTATTTTTTTGAGGTCGAAAATCAATATTCCGGGTAGCATGTGCCACGTGGCCATCAGTTTGGGAATAGTAGTCTGGTTAGGTTATGGAATAAGTAAAACAATAAATTAAAAAAAGAAATATGATCACAGCAAATTCAAAATCACAAACTCGATCGAAAAATGTAATTTGTTGGATGTAAAATATAATAGGGTAGTGGTATTTGGTCAAATTGTGATCAATCACACAAGTTATAAATGGTAATATAAGTTTTGAAAATAAAAAATATATCATAATTGAGGAAATATAATAATCAACTTTTTTTTTTATTACGCGTATAAAATTGACTAATAAATTACCCAATACAATAATACAGAGAATATGTCTAATTGACCGAACTACGACTTAAACAACGTATAGAATTGTATAGTGTCGATGTTAAACACAGTGTTTTAGATAATATAACTGATACTATAAATTCAAAAGTAATTCCTGCATATTAGCATAATGTTTAATAAAAATTTATTGTTCATTCGTCATTAAAAGATGAAATGGGATTTATTTAAATTTTAACAAAATGGTCGGGGACTATAAAAAATCTGCACTATTTTGTCTTTGACAATTAAGACAACAATTAGGGTTAAAAATAATAATTATTGTTGAATAACTAGAAAGACGGTGGAGGAGGCAGTCAGCGTTGCCACCGCTTTTGAATATGAGCCGTTGGATCAATCATCGACGGCCTTATATCGTTGCACGTGGAGCTGGTGCAGCGAGGCGGCAAACCAAACGCGAAACGGTCCTTCCATTTAAAATTTTAAAAACAATCATTAAATATGAATAAAATGTACACAAAATAAGTTTCAGAAGAAAACAGGGGAAGAAATAAGAATATGACACACAAGAATTATCAATTCATCATGGATGGTAAATTAGATTAATCAACATTTGCCATTAATTTTGTCAATTTTTATGAACTATATTTATTCCTATTTTATTTTACAATAATTCTATTCGGACGCCTGCTTGAAATAAGTAAAAAATTGTCCAATCACCTTCAAAATTTCTTTCCTACTTAGACCTTTCTGAAATATGATCTCATGTACACCCATTCTCAAATTTTACTCTCATCCACACTCAACTCCTAAACTTGTGAATTTAAATTGGGATGAAACTTTATAATTAAATTTTAAAAAGAGTATGTTTATTAATATAACCAAACTATCAAAACTTTGAAATTAAATAATTAGTTAAAAAATTACGTCGAATTCCTATTTTTACCATTATATGTCTGGACATAGTATGTCCAAATAGCACTACTTTTTTATTTTATACACTAACATGGAACCCACTCTCTAAACATATATATACACCATTTTTTGTTTTGCTTTTTCCTTTATATATTCGATGATTTTTTTTGAAGAGAGCCCTATAATCCTAACAATATCAAATCTGTCATTGAATCTGTGTGAGAATTACTCATTATCTATAGTGGGGGTTGTATCAATTTAATATTTAAAAATAAAAATAATCTCAAGATACCAGTTGAGGGCCGGTATGCATGATCTAGTTCAATATTGAAAAAAATATTTCTTTTGATTTATATAATTACTTTTATAGATTTTAATGGAGTTCAAAATCAATTTACCAAATTTTATTACGGAATAATATAAAAAAATTGATCCAAATACATTTATAGTCTTAAATTAAGTTGACGATGCAATCATCATTCAATAAAGAAAAAGTGCATTAAAATATAGTAGTATGATTTTTTCAACAATAGAGTTCCTTTTCTCGATCTAGAAAGAAAACCCCGATTAATAGTTCATCTTTTTTCGTTTCATGTGAATATTAAATAGTAGGAGTACATTTTTATTTTTCATAAACTGATAAACTTTTTTTCCTTTTTCTAAGAAAACCAAATAGTATTATAATGAAGAGCAATAAGGATATATTGGAAGACTTAGGACGACATATTAGGACTCAACTCAACCCACAAATGTCACACTTGAGTAATTGAAATTTAGAAACTTTAATAAGATGATGCGATTCGAGTTGACGTCTTGATGAACTGTAACAAATTATTTAGACTCTCAGATAAATCTGTAACTCTATACAATATATTATAGTTAATTTTAGCATAATTACAAGTACAAAGATTATAGGAAAATATTAAGTGTCGATTTCATTTTATTATAGAACCTCGAGAAAACTTACAACATAGTCCAATCAGTCAAATAAAAACTTCAAATCTAATTTTGCCTCCATACAAAAAAAGGAGAAAATATTATCTTCACAAAAAAGCGTAGTATTTTATTTTGGTGCCCAAAATTTGAAAAATCAACTGGATGACATAGCACAGCACATTAGATTACATATACTTGCCTTTCACAGAGAGAGAGAGAGAGAGCGTCCATTAACAAAGCACCAAAAGAGAAAAAAAGAGGAACAACCAAAGCAAAAAGCTACTGCTCTCTGCTTTCAGCTTTCTCTTCCTCCATATCTTGATGAATTTTCTCTTCCCATTTTTTAAAAAATTAATCGTATTAATATAATGCTCGCCGTCCCCTCTCTCTGACCTTCATTTCTATAACGCATGTAGTTCCGTCCTTGGCTCGATATTTACTGCATGCATTTTCGATTTCAAATTGCCTCCTTTATCATATTCCTCCATTTTTCAATTGTTTCTTGTTGGCCCATTATTTCTGGTCAAAATTTGCTGTCTTTTTCACGACAACTGATCGATCGGGGGCCTGCTGCGGGTCTTTAAGGAAAACCCAGTATCGTGACAGGATAAAGTGCTTCAAGATTTGAGTTGCTTTTTTTTTTCCTTTAGTTGTTCTTGCTTTTGTTGGGGTGAAGATCTGTTTAGAGCTTGGATTTTTTCAGTTTGTAGGATCCCATTTATTTGAGGGACTTAATTTTGTGTTTTCTGCACTTGGGGAATTTGGATCTTTTTTGCCCAATTTTCTTGGAGTAATTTGTAAGGTATATAGGTTTTGGATTGACGATTATTCATAATTGGGCAAGTGGGGTTCAAGATTTGTAGGTTTTGACATGGTGAATGGGGTGACTGGTTACTGAAGGGTCACTAATGGTGGTGTTGTTCGGTAATAGCATGGTCCCCTCCATTAAGTTCGGCAGCTAAGTCAGTGGGGTCTTTGAGTTAAAGTAGGATTCACTTTTGAAGAACAAAAAGGGAGGAAAAAGTCCCCTTTTGATCCAATAATAGGTGTGTTGATTGCGGTTCATTGAATTGGAGGAGGATAAAGGACTCATCTTGAGAGGCTTGAGTAAAATGTCGCGTGATAAGGTTCAGGAATATCAGTCGATTAAGTCGTTGCCTGTGGATTTTAGGTATGCAGGCGATCAAGGTGTTGATGGGATAATGTTGCCTGATACCATATCGGAAAATGCTGAAGTGTCGAGGGACCCCTCAGAAGGCGCTGCTAATGGTAGGGGTCATGTTGGTTCGGATAGTGATGAATCACCCTATTGTAGTTTGAATGTGCCAACCAAAGATGGGGCTTCTTCGGTTGATGATGGTGATGAGCTTAAAGACCCCAGTACTCCTGTGCGATCGATTAAGCAATCACATGCTGATTCAAAGTGGAGCGACACCACCCCCTATGCATCAAAGAAGGTGCTTTGGGAATGATACTTTTCTTGATGTATTGCATATATTGGAATGCAATTTGTGCCCTGTGAAGCTAAATATTGTTTTGCCTTTGTTTGTTTTCTTATAAATTCCTTTTGATCAGATTCTATTCCAAGTCTATTTATGGTATAAATGAGTTCTTGTTGCATCTGGTAGGGTGCACTAAGCATTTCCTACTTTTTGCTTATGCAATAAACAGGTACATGAATATACAAGAGAAATTTAATAATGTCACTCATGCTTAACCTTTTGGATTGATAAACCTTATCATTATATGTTCATATTGCAACATGAGGTATTAACAAAGGCACTATTGTACTAAAAGTTATTAGACGTGTAAAGGGTTATACAACTTAGAGGGTTTAATAGAATGACTAGCTGACAGTCAAAAAGTTTTGGTATTTTGTTTGTAGCATCCTTGGAGTTTCTTAGTTTTTGAAGTTTACTGTAGAGGGTTGAGAGCAGCATTTCTAGAGTGTAAATTCGAATTTTCAGTTATATGCTTACAGAGTAGTTGTATGTTCTAGGTCTGACATGTATATAAAGCCATAAAGGTGGTAACAATTCAATACTATGAAGATCTTATTTGTCATATTTTATAATGAGATCGTGCTTGACGTGTGATTTTATTTTACAGAAAATTCAGTCGTGGGTTCAGCTTCCTGATGGTAATTGGGAGCTGGGAACAATTCTTAAGACTACTGGTAACGATTCAGTGATATCATTGCCTGAGGGAAAAGTGAGTAAAGTTTTGTTTTCCCTTATTGTGTTCCGTTAAGCTGTTTCCTTGTATTCTTTATTAACAATTGTCCTTGTCTAGGTACTGAAAGTGAATTCGGAAACTCTGACACCAGCGAATCCTGATATTCTTGATGGTGTAGATGATCTCATGCAATTAAGTTACCTGAACGAACCTTCAGTATTGTTCAATCTCCAGTATAGATATGATCGGGATATGATTTATGTAAGTTAATATGTTTATGTTGAAATTTTCGTGAAATATCCTTGTTTTCTGATTTTGTTGGACACTTGGTTCTCACTTTTGGGTTTATTCCAGACCAAAGCAGGCCCAGTGCTGGTGGCTGTTAATCCCTTTAAGAAAGTCTCATTATATGGAAATGATTATGTTGAAGCTTACAAGAGAAAATCATCAGATAGCCCTCATGTATATGCCATCACGGATACTGCTATGCGTGAAATGATCCGAGGTAATTAAATCCCAGTAACTGCGAAGCAAGAACTTGCTGAAAGTAATTTAACTCAACAATTTGGTTTTTCCTCTCTGCAGATGAAGTAAACCAGTCTATCATTATAAGGTTAGTTGAATAATATGTGACTTTCTTATATAGTTAGGCGCTCATTGTTTTTTGGCAGTCCATGTTCACATGCAATTTCATTAACCTTCATTATTTAGCAGCCAACTGCATTTTTCTGAATCTCAGTTACTTCCGCTTTCAATGTGTATTACAATTCTGATTTTATGTTGCTTCTTATGTTTAACATTCATTTACAAATATATCATATTGCATAATGAAGCAGCATCAGTTTTCATTCTTTATTTTGGTTATCACCATCATCATAATATAGATGGCATCTATGGCAGGTTAACTTAATATTATGTTGAGGAATTAAAAAGATTTCTTACAACGATGACAATGGCCTGAAGTTTTCATTAGTGTGCCTAGATCACCAGAGTTCACCAACAATTATATCTGATTTCAGATAATGACAATGTTATTTTCTTCTAAAAGTAATACATTAGAGCGAATATTACCTTAAGGTACATGATTGTTCAATATGTTCTGAGAGAGTGACAGACAGCAAGTACTTACTGAAAAAAAAAAAAAAAAAGAATTTTGCTTGCGTGAGAACAGGAACGTTAGGGATATATTAAATATATCCTTAAGTTTAGGCTTAGGTAGACCGTAGTCATTTGAGAGCAGTAAGTGATGTAACCGTTTGGATGCTTTCCTCTTCCAAGGCTAGCATGAGTAGGGAGATATTAGAGAAGCAGGATCGGCCTGCATTGAGAAGATGATTAGAAGTCATCTGCATTATGACGTGTCAGCTAGCAGAGTAGTTGCAGCTAAGCATTCAGTTGGATGTCCTAGGAAATCTTGAATGGTTTACACTTTCTGCTGCATGCCTGGGTGACATGGTTATACTATTTCTCTGACATGTATCACAATGATTTTCCCACAGTGCATTGTGTTTTTAGTTATTGGATCAGAAATTCTTGTCTTCAAATTATGTAGAAGAGATTTACCTGAAAGCCTAATTAATTAGAGCCATGTCTAAATCGTTGTCAAATGTCTGTATGCTATTTTTTCTAACTCTTAGGAATCTTCTCTAAATCATAATGCTTTTAAGCAACCGCATTCAGTTTTCCAAATCAACACCCAACAATAAGTAATTGAAGAGTATCTTATGAGTGCTAAAATTCACTCTTTATGCCAGTCTTTGCTTGGTTTATCGTAGAAGGTCAAAATCTGGTTAGTCTATCTTGTGGGGATGTGTATTAAATTCCTTTTAAGAAGTTTTATATAAGATGAAACGATCATTTAGGATCTATATGAGAATGACACTTAAACTAAATACCTTGGAGATTTGTACATTTTTTTCCGTGCTTAAATATCCATGCGGGGTGTTGTCACTCAAGTGATCTTCTGTACATGTAATGATAATATTTGACAAAGTGTGGTTCCATCCATCTCTTTTTATCCAGTGGGGAAAGTGGAGCTGGAAAAACTGAGACTGCAAAGATAGCCATGCAGTATTTGGCTGCTCTGGGAGGTGGTAGTGGCATTGAGTATGAGATATTAAAAACGAATCCGATTCTGGAAGCCTTTGGTAATGCCAAGACACTAAGAAATGACAACTCAAGTCGATTTGTAAGTTGTTTGTGCCTTGTTGTGCATCCTCTCTTTCTTGGTTGATTGGCTTGGAATATCAGTAGTTCAACTTGTTTTTGGGGTGTGAATACCTGATATTTTGCTGCTTGTAAGTTCAAGTAACTGAGACTATCTGCAGGGAAAGCTGATTGAAATCCACTTCAGTGAAACTGGAAAAATATCGGGTGCAAAGATTCAAACTTGTAAGATTTCATCTGCCATATCCTTCCATAAAATTATTGCGTACTGTTGCAGAATTATAGAGATCCCTTATTAATTTACTTCTTTTCTGTTGTTCCATCAAAATATCAAATGCGGTTCCTTGTTTCATACAGTTCTACTGGAGAAGGTAACTACTGATCTGCTCTCAGCTTCTTTTAGATGTTTTGCTCTGTTATACAAAAACTCAGCTATATAGTTTTGGTGAACAGTCAAGAGTTGTTCAATGTTCAGAGGGAGAAAGGTCATATCATATATTCTACCAACTTTGTGCTGGGGCTTCACCTAGCCTAAGAGGTAAAGCTTTACCGTTTTCCACATTTCTAGTGTCTAATGATGATAACAGTATTGGAATATTTCGATATTAGCTTCCTGTTTTCCATTTGTTGCAAATGTGCTTTCTTGGTCACCAGATCAACTGCTGTGCTATATTTGCTTGCGTTTGGTTGCGTTTACTCTCTCTTGCTCCTTCCTATATTTTCTTGCTTTTGGCTGTATGTCATTCTCTGCTTCCCCTTTCCTCTATTTTCATTCAGATGCACTTTCTTGTTCTTTTGTGCAGAAAAATTGAACTTAAAGAATACAGATGAGTTCAAGTATTTGAGGCAAAGCAATTGCCATACGATTTCTGGGGTTGATGATGCTGAACAATTCCGTATAGTATTGGTATTCTTTTGCATTTATTCTCATCATATTTGTCCGTTTTCTGTTCTGCACTGTGAACTAAAACCAACTCAGCTATATATGATCTGCCTTAATTACAGGATGCTCTGGACATTGTTCATGTAAGTAAGGAAGACCAAGACAGTGTATTCGCAATGCTGGCTGCAGTACTATGGCTAGGAAATGTATCTTTTACTTCCATTGATAGTGAAAATCATGTTGAACCGGTGATTGATGAAGGTGAGTATATATCTGGGTGCATATCCTAAATGGCCTGCTTGATTGTATTTCTGAAATAAACCAAGTTTACCAAGTTAAGTTTGCCAAAATAATTGCTTATGCTTGTCTTTTCATGAAGAAAGGAAACCTATATCCACGTATGTAAACTTTTTACATAACTTTTAGTAAAAAGTTATCTTGGTATGATTAATATTTGATTGAATCACTAGGTACTGTAAGTACTAAGTTTACGCTCATAGGTTAAAGAAAACTTGTTTTTATGGGGTTCATCGAATATAAAAATCTTGATTATCTTTCTGGTTGGAATAATGTTTGTCCATAGATGGAACTGTCACTTTGTTATGGTACATTATTAACATGTGCGAGTTGCTCCTACTTTTTAAAGCTTGTATTTGTGTACAAAGCTGTCTCGTTACTCCAGCTTGAATTCTGTCGATAATGATGTCTGTTCGATTTTTAGGTCTAACTACTGTTGCCACATTGATCGGGTGCAAAGTGGAGGAACTAAAGCTAGCATTATCAACTCGAAAGATGAGAGTCGGGAGAAGAAATGATACGATAGTTCAGAAACTCACTCTTGCACAGGTTGAACAGTTTGTCTAAAGCAACTTTGTTTTGAAATGCCAAGAGCTTGTGGGATTTTTACCTGTATCAACACTACGTCTCCTGACCTTTATTATTCATACTTCTGTTATGAAACAGGCCATGGATACAAGAGATGCCTTGGCAAAATCGATTTATTCTTGTTTGTTTGACTGGCTAGTAGAACAGATAAATAAGTCACTAGCAGTCGGCAAACGGCGTACAGGAAGATCCATCAGTATCCTTGATATTTATGGTTTCGAATCATTCGAGGTGAGTGTTTTTATATATACTTCAACGTCTCTGTTTGTCTTTGCTCATACGGTTCTGATAATTGTTTTATTTTATTTATCAGAGAAATAGTTTTGAGCAGTTCTGCATAAACTATGCCAATGAAAGATTACAACAACACTTCAATCGCCACTTGTTTAAATTGGAACAGGAGGTAACCGTGCCATATCTATTCGTATAATGTAGTTTCATAATTTCTTCATATTGGGATATCTTTTGTCATCTAATAATGTACCTTGAATTGTTTTAAATTGTCTGATCACTTCTATTATTTCAGCATGGTCTATGTAGTATCTATAAGAAACTTGGAAGAGTTCTTTTTTTTTTTTTACATTGCACAAGCCTGATGATTTTCTATTTTGTTCCTATAAGAGGAAATAATCCACATATATGCGAATAACCTGAAGATCTTGGTGTTCACCTTACTGTTACTCTAAAAATCTAGGCTTTTGCAAAATTCGGTTTATTTGACTTCAGCTAATGCCAAAACTTCACATACACATGGTCCTTCAAATCAATTATATATTTACTAGAAGATTTTGTCACTCATTTCTCTTTAAAGCCCGCGCCAAGCATCCACGCACTTCAATGATATAAAATGCAATTTCTGGTATTGCATGGTGACATTCTTAATGTGTTGTATCATTGTATGTAGTGGTTATTTACATAATTGATTGTGATTTGGGTTTGAATCTCTGAAACCTTTTTCCAGGAATACATTCAAGATGGCATTGATTGGGCAAAAGTTGATTTTGAAGACAATCAAGACTGTCTTAATCTGTTTGAGAAGGTCTGATACTCAACTTTGTCATGTTTCTATCTGAATATGGTTTTAAAAATCTGTTTCACCCTTGTTCAATGTTGGTTAGATTACTTGTATTTTTTTTTTTTTGTTGGACGTATTTAGCGCTGAAACTACATAGCTCATGTGCTGTATTATTTTAGATTTCCTTTTGGTTGGGAGCAGCAGATAAACTATACTAGCCATTCTTTGGTGCACTGTGTGGGTTCTCCAGATTTTAGTATGATAGTTATCACCCGTGACTTCCTATAGTGTGCCAGAATTTACAATGCTTATCGTGGCTAGAAGTTTTTTTGAGGAGGATGGTGTTTTAGATATTTTATGATTAATAAAATGATCTTTATGCAATGTACTTGTAGTTTATTCTGTTTTGTTTTTCTGTTAGTCAGTTAAGTGGTTTTTGTTTGTTGCAGAAACCATTAGGATTACAGTCGTTGCTAGATGAGGAATCAATGTTTCCAAATGGTACAGATTTGAGCTTCGCAAATAAGCTCAAGCAACATCTAAGTTCTAATCCTTGCTTTCAAGGAGAAAGAGGGAAAGCTTTTAGTGTTCGCCATTATGCTGGAGAGGTATTTACTTCTATCATATTTTTTGTGGTTGATAACTGTTGCTGAAGTCCCCACCCCAACCTCATACTACTAAGAACATGTGCAAAAGTGACCCCAAAAAAAGAAGCTAATCACCATATGTTGGTAATTGATATTTAAACTCTCTAGTCTAGAAGAAGTACTTAAATGGTGATTAGTTGACTGATAGAACTACGTGGACTGACGATGTCCCTTAATAATTGATGACACTTCGCTTGCTAGCTGTATGCTCTCTTGATTGCTTCCTAATATAGTAGAAAATAAATGGATTAACATTATTCAGCTTTTTTTTTGGTAGTTTCCGCACTTCCTCTTTTCCTCTCTTGAGATTAACAACTTCATTTCTGATGTCAGGTTTCATACGACACGACTGGTTTTCTCGAGAAGAACAGGGATTTACTTCATTTGGATTCCATTGAACTTCTTTCGTCTTGTACGTGCCCCCTTCCTCAGGCTTTTGCATCTAGCATGCTCATTCAATCGGAAAAGCCTGTAGTAGGGGCACTGCATAAGTCTGGTGGAGCAGATTCACAAAAATTAAGTGTTACGACAAAATTCAAGGTAAAAAGAGTCTCACTAACCACGACTGGGTGTGTGTTCTATATCAAAGTGCTTCATCAGACAGTTTTGTTTTTCTCTTTTTTTCCCCAAACTCATTAATCATGATGGTTTCGTGCTGTTATTGTTTGTTTCAGAGCCAACTCTTCCAGTTAATGCAACGTCTCGAAAGCACAACTCCACATTTCATACGCTGTATAAAGCCCAACAACTTCCAATCTCCTGGTAGCTATAATCAAGGACTCATACTGCAACAGTTGCGGTGTTGTGGAGTCTTAGAGGTTGTTAGGATATCAAGATCCGGTTTTCCAACCAGAATGTCACATCAAAAGTTTGCTAGAAGGTATAAGCGATATAACAAAAACCCAATGTGCAGCTTCTTCTTTCTATCTTTATCTTTGGTGCTTATTCATACAATCCTCTTTTGTTATCAGGTATGGTTTCCTTCTACTAGAGCATGTCGCGTCTCAGGACCCTCTCAGTGTTTCAGTTGCAATTCTTCATCAGTTCAACATTCTCCCCGAGATGTATCAAGTTGGATACACAAAATTGTTTTTCCGAACCGGACAGGTTAGAGAATCTATGGCGCTTACTTGTTTTTAGTCTTTTCCTGTGATCTTGTTGATACACCTCATGGGTTGAGCACTAGTCATTCTTGATAATTGGTTACTTTTTGCAATTCTTCATCAGTTCAACCTTCTTCCCGAGATGTTCTCCACTGAAACAAGATCCTAATGCAACCTCAATTAAATACTTGAGAAAATTATCCTATCATTGTCCTGTTTGATATGCTAAAATTTGGTCTTTTGTTATGAATCAATGTAGATTGGAGTACTTGAGGATACAAGAAATCGCACTCTCCATGGGATATTGCGTGTTCAAAGTTGCTTTAGAGGCCATCAGGCTCGATGCCAGCTAAGGGAGTTTAGGAGAGGGATTGCCACCCTGCAGTCATGTATGTCTTCATGGGCACATGTTATCTTTCTTTAACCTTTATAAACCCATCTCTGATGAAGAACCTTTCGGTGCAGTTATCCGTGGTGAAAAAGCTAGAAAAGAGTATGCAGACATATTACGCATGCACAGAGCAGCTGTATCTATCCAAAAGCATGTCAGAGCTAGGGTGTCGAGGAAAAAGTTCAGCAGACTTAGGGAGGCCTCTACATCAATGCAATCAGGTAACCGATTTTCCACACAAAGATGACACTAGATAGATCGTAAAATTTCATCTACTAGTTTCAGCAAATTCTCAAGTCAGCTAGTTTGACTGCTTGCAATTTGGCTTTTCTAGTTATTCGTGGCTGGTTGGTTAGAAGATGCTCAGGAGACATAGGATTGCTACAATTTGGAGGAAGAAAGGTACTCAAATTTGAAATTTATGTTCCCGGTCATTATGTGATGCTACTTGTACTACATAGGAAGTACTCGAGTCATCACCACTAATGAATGTGACGGTTCTGCCCGCAAAAGCAGTAAAAAAAAAAAGTTTTTGTGGCATTGTCGGTGTGAATGTGGTCATGGGAGTTTAATAATCCTTGTTAATTTGTTGTGGATTAGGGTAATGAGCCAGAAGAAGTGCTGGTAAAATCGTCATTCCTTGCAGAACTGCAACGTCGTGTTCTGAGGGCGGAGGCTTCCCTGAGAGAAAAAGAAGAGGAGAACGATATCCTTCACCAACGGTTGCAACAGTATGAGAACCGTTGGTCCGAATATGAGCTAAAAATGAAGTCTATGGAGGAGGTGTGGCAAAAGCAAATGAGATCGCTGCAGTCTAGCCTCTCCATTGCGAAGAAGAGCCTCGCTTTTGATGATTCCCAGAGAAATTCAGATGCCTCGGTAAATGGAAATGAAGAACGAGAGTCTAGCTGGGACACGGGTAACAATCTGAGGATCCAAGAAAACGGAGGAAGATCAACGAGCGCTGGGTTGAGTGTCATTGGGCGATTGGCTGAAGAATTCGAGCAAAGGAGTCAAGTGTTTGGAGACGATGCCAAGTTCTTGGTGGAAGTGAAATCCGGTCAGACTGAGGCGAGTCTGGACCCGGATCACGAGCTCCGGAGGCTGAAACAGATGTTCGAAGCTTGGAAGAAAGACTACGGGTCGAGATTAAGGGAGACAAAGGTGATACTGAACAAGCTCGGCAACGAAGAGAGTTCAGCTGATAAGGTGAGAAAGAAATGGTGGGGAAGGAGAAACAGCACAAGAATGAACTAAAAGTCTCTTTGTGAAGCGATGGAGTGAGTTTTCCCAATCCCAGGTAGCAGCTACCAGTGTATATTTTTGCTTACTTGGTTTGATTAACAACAAAATACTGAAATTGCATATGGCTTTATATTAAGTTTGTGCAACTAAAAGAGTGATATTTTCTAGTTCATTTATAAGTAGTAGTAGTCTTTGTAAAGCTTGAGCACATGGTTAGAATGCTTTGCCTCTAAACCATATTTAGTTGGGTTGAAAAGAAGAAAGAAGAAAAAGGCTTGATTTTTGCTATGCTTTTCTTATATCACACATCTCTTTGTTAGAAATGTTGTAATTGATTGTCTTTATTGTTATGGGTTTCTGTCCTTGAATAAATGTCATATTCGAAAATATCGTAGAAAAACTATCGGCATTATTTATGGCATAAATATAAGGTTGGCAATATTTTATAAACTAAAATAAAATCATATAGTTTGTTTAAATTATTAATATATTTTTATTTACATATCTTTAAGGTGTTTAAACTCAAATTATTATTATTATTATTATTATTATTATTATTATTATTATTATTATTATTATTATTATTATTTAACAACTTACAGTCGTTTCGAAATGTATGAATAGTGAGGTCGTCGATTTCAGAAAACTATTATCAAAATACTCAAAATTTAACTCAAATTTGGTGCAAACCACTGGAATATACTAAAAAAAAAAGAGAATTGCTACTCTTTAGTAAAAGTAGAGGACATCTCTCACATTAAAGTTCAGAAAATTTTGTCATAAACTCGTAACATAATGATATTCCTAGTTGATATAAAGATGAACGAGTGATTGTGTAAGGTGTTTCGATTTTATGTTTGCATGGGGCATCTGCTGATTCGAAAATATATTCGTTGGGCTTATCTATATCTATATATATATATATATATATATTATTAAAACTAATGTTGATTGAAGTACTCCCCTTAATTCTAGGTCCTATGTGGCGTCCTCTACATTCAGTATTCTTATTTTTCTTAAATCTTCATTTTAATCATTTTTATTCATATGTATATTATTATTATTATAGTATATTTTCTAAACTACCATATTCATAATAATATAATACTACAAAATATATACGATTCCTTATTGACACAGTATTCTTATTTTTCTTAAATCTTTATTTTAATAATTTTTATTCATATGTATATTATTATTATTATAGTATATTTTCTAAACTACCACATTCATAATAATATAATACTACAAAATATATACGATTCCTTATTGACATATTGTAATCAATCATGCATTCCATAATAAAATAATACTAAAATATATAAATACGATTCCTTATTTAGACATTGTAATTGTAGCGAACAATATTTTTTTATTATTTTACTAAATAATAATTTTCCGTCGATTTTCAACCCTAATTTTAGGTCCTACGTGGTGCAACCTCTATTCATTATTTATATTTATCTTAAATCTTCATTTATATATTTTTAATTCATAGATTAATAACTCAAAAAATTCATGGTATTATTATACATGCAAAAAATTACTAATAGGCTGCAAGTATATTTAAATATGGATTAAAAGTAATTATAAAAATGGCACGTGTGTATTTTAATTAGTTATATGAGTATTATATTGGATCATATTTTTTTAATATTTAGTGTCAGATTTTTTTAGCAGATTTATTTCCTATTCAAGATATAGCACTATCTCATTAATATTTGATCAAGATTTCATTGTAAATGTTTCAAGAAAAAGGATACGAGATGATAAATATATAAAATTTTGGATTAATTAAGTATCAACATATACTAATCAAATTCAACGTGTGATTTCTCTAGATTCTATTATTATTATTATTATCATTGTATTTTGAATAATTTTTTTCATCCCACATCTGTTTTTAATAAGATTTCACTCTTAAAAAATCTATATAAAATACCCAAATCAATGTGTATTTTCTCAACCAGCAAGTTTTTGCTCAACCAATGACCATTTAATTAATTGGCCAAAAAATAGTAAAGTTTTTATTTAAAATTTAGTATTGTCAATTATTATGTTATTAATATTAAATTTTACTTGTGACCATTCAAGTGTATCATACTCATAGTCATTCTACATTACTCTTATTAAATTAGACGAGACGATTCAAATTTAAATAAAAATTACTATTTCAAAAGAAAAAATAGTAAATGAAGACGGGAGAATCGTTGAACAATTTTATTGAATTTAATTAGATACTTAAACGGATTTGAGTCATTCACTTGATTTTAGATCCTACATTACGCATTCTATATCCTCTATATTAATACATATTTTTTCATTATATTTGAGAAAGAAAAAATTGCTTAGAATTTTTTTAGAGAAAAAAAATTACCCTTGCTTCTTAAAAGTCGAAATATCTGTCTAATCCTAAGGAAATAGAAACAAAGAACAATGTGGATTAAAGTTGAACTAAAAAATCAAAAATAGTAAATGAAAACGGGAGAATTGCGGAACGATTTTCTTGAATTTAATAAGATACTAAATTTTTTTACTTTTATAATAAATTTTATAACTACCAAGTAAATTGCGGTTAATATTTTTGATAATCTTAATGAAGTATGTGGATCAAAATAGTAAATAAAGACGGGAGAATCGCGGAACAATTTTCCTATATTCAAATCAAAATTAAAGATTTCTTCAAAACAAATTTTTATAAATATCAAACAAATTGTGGCTAATAATTTTAATAAAGGATGAATATATTAATGAAGTATGTGGATTAAAAATAAATCAAAAAATGATTAAAAATAGTAAATAAAGATGGGAGAATTGGGAAACAATTTTCTTGAATTTAATTAGAAACTAACAAATTTTATTTTCAAAAAAAAAAATTATAACTACAACAAATTACGTCTAATAATATTAATAAATGATGAATTCCCGTCGAGTTTCGACGGGTTATACGCTAGTTTCTTTAATACGAATGTTTATGTAAAATTTATTGGGTTTTGTTTTGGGCTTATGTTAGGTAAGTATTGATTGAATTGAATATTTATTTTTTTATTTCTTTGAGGTATCTTAGGTGTTTAATTTGTACACTTTTTACTATTAGTCTTTATATAATTAAATTCTAAAATAATAGTAAACTATTTTTACTAATTTATTGAATCAAAAATATATTTTGAATGAAACAATTTGAACTATTCTAGTTATGCACTATGGTTAAAGATGATCTCTTTCTCAAATGGAGTAATGCACAAAAAATAGAAAATTCAATCAAATGGAGTATAAGCTTTAAAATGACAAAAGTGATGAATCCACATTGCCAATTTCATATTTAATCACGCATACGGCATACTAGAAACAAAATGCAATTAGTAAATAAAGTATAAACAGACCAAATAAGAAATATTGAAGCTTACTTTGCAAATGGGTGATGAAAATGAATATTGAAGAGAAAGCACGAGAGAGAAGACTTAGGAGAAAGAGCAGTGACTATAGCATCTCGTTTAATTCTACTACTACTTGTTAAATTTAAACATTAACAGTAAATATGTTAACTATATATAATTAATATAAATACAATAATTCATTAATGGATATCGGTACCGTCCGATTAACTATCGGGTTCTATACAAAAAAGTTAAAAACCGAACCGATACCCCAATTTTTTTAAAATTAGAATAAACACCAGACCATGAGAATAGTTAACCATTTTTTTGATACAGTTTCGGTTCGGTTACTTGGTCGGTTCAATTTTGCGAACAATTTTGCTTAGCTCTACTATCTATATAGTACTATTTTGCAATGTATTGTGAACTTCTGAAACTATTGGCCATCGACATTATTTGTTCAATATTTTTTCTCGGCAAAAGAGTATGCTAAATCTTTATTATAAGATATCTATTTAGATCTTAAAATACCACTTGCTTATGCAAACTAAGGTTTCTAGTGAAAAGTAATCGGTAGTTTAAGAAGACTAATCAGAGGCATCTCGTATTCGATGATGGACCCATGATGACAACATGAAGGTCACTCTCGTTTCTGATCACAAACACGGTAACCCTGCTAGTGCATTCAGAAAAAAATACTTTAAAGTGACTTGTAGGAGTTGCATAAATATCCCAAACTACGATGGGAAGTCTTATACATGTGTTTCCTTTTGAAAATGTAGTACGAATTCAATCTAAAAGTTGCATTAAGTAGCAGGATATACAACTTTTGTTTATATATTAATCTTTATTATAAAAATCTATTAAGTCTTGAAATACCGCTTGAAACACCGTTGTTGGTGGAAGAGATTAGAAGACGGGTGAGGAGAAACTGCAACGAGGCTTCCGCTAAAGTCAATGGGAAAGCGCGCACACTAGGCCCCCTCTATGCGAGCTCCGGTTTCTGGTGAAAAAAGGAATGGTCATTTAAGAGACTAAACTTGATCCATCAATGACGGATCCCACAATGACCACAGTATCGAGATCAAGATACCGATACTAGTATAATCAAAATAGTCAAAGGTTAACAACATAATATAATCAAAATTGATCTCGATACTAGTATAATTTATTAATCTCAATTAAAATTGATTAATCATCAATTAAACTTTATTAGTTTCTAATTAAAATTTGTATTTTTTTTAATTAGAGTTAGTTAATTATCAAATAATTTTTTATTTTATGTTTATCTTGCAAATATGTTATGCCGAAGGCTCTTCTTATTTTAGAAATTACATAAGTACAATTCAATACTTCAGATGTATAAGAAATTATTAATTTATACGATTTATGTATGTATATATTCCCTATATACATTGATCAGAGAAAGGAATTGTTTTGTATTGTATTATAGTAAATAATTAAACTAATTTCCAAGTCTGGAAAACAATATATTAAAGAATTGAGAAGAAGAAATGAAATACTTGCAACACTAATACTCCTCCAAACGGTGGCGTTTTTTGCACAGCAGGGGCTGTTGTGGTTCCTCCCACAGCAGGGGATCTTTCCCTAGCGGCACCATACCTAATTATCTCTCTAGCTTCTAGTCTATATAAACGTACCTAGTTAGCAGAAATAAGTCTGTCTGCCACTTTCTTTCATTCCTGACTGGTATAGAAGTCTCTCGCGCGAGCAAAGGAGATGCGTTTTTGGTACTGGTGGTATTGGACAACACATTCACGGACAAAGTGATAGTCTATTTCAACGTGCTTGGTCCGAGCATGAAAGACAAGATTGAAAGCCAAATAAGTAGCACTAACATTGTCACAAAACAACATAGGTGGTATAGAAAGAAAGACACCAAGGTCTTTAAGAAGATTTTACACCCAAATGAGTTCAGCGGTAACCAATGCCAACGAACGGTATTCGACCGCAAGACAGTGGGTTCTTTCTTTGAGAGCCAAGAAATGATATTGCAACCGAGGAGAATGCAACCACATGTCGTAGATCGGCGGTAATTTATAGACTTATCAATTAATTAATAACTTTATAATATAATTGTTTCTGTTTTATAGAATTTATTAAAATATTTTTTTTAAATAGAAAAACAATTGCATTAATCAAATCAACTCCGAAGACACAATCTCTAAATGCCTCAAGGGTCAACTATCATGCCACAAAACAATTCTTAGCTACTTGGCTAGTTTATGTGCTACTCAATTTGCTTCGTGGCGAGCATGACAAACGAAAATCATGTTTAAGTTACAATTCATAATTAGAGAAGTGATATGCCTATTATACTTTATAAATTTAAACTAAGGATAATATACGCCATCCGTCCCGTTCAACATGTTTCACTTTCTTTTTTGGGCGTCCCGTTAACATGTTTCATTTTCTTTTAAAAAAATAATTAAGAAATCACTTTATATCACTTTATGTCACTTCAAAAACACTTTATATCACTTCAAAAACACTTTATATCACTTAAAAAAAATACTTTATACTATCACTTTATTCACTACACTAAACACATATACATCTGATTCTTTTTTTCTTAATCTCTGTGCCGAAAAAAGTGAGACATATTGAACGGAACGGAAGGAGTATATAAGAAGTAGATAGATCATATAAAAATATAGTAGATCTTAAAAATCATTGGTTCTAAAAGATTAATAGATACGACTTAATCTTATGGTCAAAATCGCTTTTTTAGTCAAACTTGTTGTTTTTACTCAAGTAGAGAAGTGGGTTGCTCAGCTTCAACAAAGAAACATTAATTTTTCATATATTCTATATTTATATCATCGGTAATTAAAAAAAAAAAACTTTTTTCAAGGGTAGACTACAAAATATTATACAGTATATTCCAAACAAAATGATTATATTTTTAAATGTAGATTATAAGCAACAAGCCATTAAAGCAATCTTGCAACCATTTTCAATATAAGGGCTTGTTAATTTTGATGGACGCTCCCATTGCAGCCTGTTTGCTGCCGCTTCAAAATAGCGGATTCCCGTTATTTTCATGCGCTAGTGGGCACGATTTATTTGTTGATGTGGCATTTTCCTATTGGCTTTTTTAGATAACCAAATAAAATTAATTACAAATGAATTAAAATTTAAGAGAGAGAGCCATTCTTGGGAGAATGGCGCCATTGTGGGAATTCTAATTTCCGCTGGCGGAGCTCAAATTTTCGGCAGTGCTCATGGGCGCCGCTGTGAATGCTCTAAGAAGTACTAAGCGCATCCTTGAAGCCCTCTAGAACTCATTGTTTTTTAAATCTTAATTTTCTAAACAACCAAAGTTTGGTTTTAAAAGTGATGTCAACCCTCATAGTACTGTAAGATTCATGATTGCGCTGCGGTAATAATTTTATTTTAAAACTCAAACAACTTTTGCCAATCAGTGGAATCTCAAATATTCTCATGAGCCTCTCGTAATATTTCAATTCTTACTTTTTTAAGTACTCGGACCGTTCTTTGCTTGCGGCGGCGAAAGCGGGACTGGTGGTCGCCTCCGTAAAATGATTGGATGATCTGACAATTAGTGCACAAGGAAAAGCCCAACTCACCACTTTAATTGATGTTGAGGGTTAATTTGAAATATATATACCATATTTTTTGCTTTGATTCTAACATCACTTTTGAAATTGCTCTCAGATTACACCACATTTTCACCGGTTTGAATGTTAGTCCGAAATATGTCAATATATTAAAGCCATGTCAATTAAAAATTGTCACCTCTGTAGCTGGAGGGTCTCGCCGTGCTAATGTAAAAGCTTTCTCGTTCTGTATTCCAATGTATGAATGGACTCCACAGTTATGTTTCTATTTTTCTCTTCATTGTTGTCAAATGAGCAGAAGAACATCAGGACTACATGAAAAAGTGTTGCCCCTTTAACAAAGTGTAGTTGTGATTTCATCAGTTGTTGCTTTGAGATTGAATAACCTCAATCGATTGATTTTTGCTAAATGAATGATCAAGATTGATTATCACTTCCGATAAACTAATATTTTGATGCATTGTAAATTTAATGCATGGAGTGTATTATTTTGATGTATCTATTAATCTGAATTGTAGATCATATAAATGATTATAGTCCAGATTTATTCCTATTTATTTGTAATTGATTTCTATTCACTGAAATATATTTTTCATCTGAAATATCTATTACTCTGAATCTGAAATATTTTCCTAACAAAAAATTCATTTTAATTATTTTCGAATATGCCCTTGAAGTTTTGCAATTTTCAAAAAAGTCCTTCAACTTCAAATATTGGGCAAAATTCCCTCTCCTTTTGAGAAAACCCTCTCTCTCTCTCTCTCTCTCTCTCTAGGATAAGCAATTCTGCTACAATGGCCAACCAAATAGGTTGCTACTACCATCACTTCCATTCTCAAACCTAAAATTCGTTGATACAAGCGCAGAGCAGTGTTGGAATTTCTTCAATTGTTGGCCATTTGCGGCTGGCAGGCAGCAGCTGCTGTCAGTCAAGCTGCTCTCGCACAAAACAATGATGATGGGCGGCTGCCGTATTTCGCAGCAGCTGCGCGACTACAGTCCTCGCCAATTCGGGAGCTGCAGCATCAAACGATGTCGTTCTTGTCTCGACCGAGCTGCTCCGCCGCCGCGTAGGTTTCATTTCTCTTCTTCAAGATTTTTGGGATTCAAGTTGTTAGGCTCCAATGCTTCGTCTCCCTCCTCGTCTGTTGCCAGTAGCGAAGACGATTTAGCCCGCCTTTCTTTCACCACCAACGATGCGTCTCAGCCTTCTCGCCTCTCCGATTGCTTCAGGTAATGGCTCTAATTCTGCAAACTCTAATTCAATTTGCCGAATTTTGGGTGATTTGATAGAATTCAAAAATTTGGCCTGCGTCTGCTTGTAAAGTAGGTAAACTGGACGTGATAGCTATAGAGAGAATCACTGTGGAATCAATGTAGTTTAAACATTATAAATCAATTAGACAATCTCTATATCAAACAGTTGTATTGGCTTGCAACAGCACACGGTTTTTTGTTAGCAGCATTGACCTACAGGCTACAAGGTTGTTAATGAGGTTCAGTTTTCTCTGCAAGATTGGGCATGCCATAACCTATTACCTAATCTGAATCATGTAAAGTTTGTGGAAATTGAGCTGATTAAGCAGTATTACTCAATTTTGTCTCCTGCATGCGGTTTTAATTGCAAGCAGTCGATAAGTTCATACACATCTCCATTGCATTTCCGTCTTTGACTTGTTCTTTGGCGAATTTACAAAGGATCAATATGTTTTCTTAACACATTAGATTGGTGTTTGAAAAAATTATTTCTTTATTAATAGCCCAGCTGAAAACGGTGGGGATCTTCCATCTGAAAGAGTTTCAGTAACAGGTTGGTTCCTCGAACCCAATTGCCAGTTTTTGTTACTTTGTCTCCTCAACTGTTGTATACATTTTATTCTGTACAAATTGATGCATTAAGCTGCATGCTTGCAATTGATGTAACACCATTTTCCTCATCTTCATGTGGCCTTTCGACCTGGTTGAGGCCCTTTCTTCATTGTGCCAATGCAATTCACTCCTACATATAGTGGCCGTTCCATGTTGCCAAATAATTGGACAAACCATTTTATGTTTCTAGTTCTTCAGTATTCAATACATTTACAAATATCTTGTGTCTTTTTGAGTTTTCAAACTTTCACTGTTTCACGATGTTGTAAACATTTATATGCACAGATGGCACACGCACATAGATGAATGTATCTTGTTTCATCCATGATGAGACTTCTTGAAAACTCATTTTAGCATTTTTCTTGTTAGTTCATTAAACAGGAATAGGCCACATCTTATGAAATTGAGGCATAAATCACCCTATCACTGATGTTTTTTCCCAGTGCTTTATCTGTGTATTCAAAATATAACTGTTATTACTCATTTAGTGATCCTTTATGCCAATTTTTCATGAGATGATTCAGTATCTAGCAAAGACTGACAGCTTCTAGTGCGCTATATTGATAGGAGGAATAGTAGCATTGGGAAAGTTCGACGCCCTTCACATCGGTCATCGGGAACTTGCAATCCAAGCAGCAAGGATAGGAGTTCCATATCTGATGTCATTTGTTGGAATGGGAGAGGTACTTGGATGGGAACCTAGGTATGGATTATGGAATATCCTATTTGTTTTGAACCCTGTCTTAACTCTGTATTTTTGTAGGGCTTATTTTTTCTGTAACCTCTGTATGTATGTTATTGAACAGGGCTCCTATAGTGGCAAGATGTGATCGGAAGCGTGTTCTTTCCTCTTGGGCTCCTTTTTGTGGTAATGTTACACCTAAGGAATTTGAGGTTGATTTTTCACAAGTTCGATATCTTACTCCACAGCAATTCGTTGAGAGATTAGCAGTGGATCTTGGAGTTCTCGGCGTTGTGGCAGGTATGTTTGCCTTGTCTGTCTAGTTTATCGTATTAACATTCCAGAATGAACTAACTAGCTTTGTTAATTATCTGTCAGGTGAAAACTACCGATTTGGATATAAAGCTGCTGGCGATTCATCTGATCTGGTGCGACTGTGTGATGAGTACGGCATGAAAGCGTGCATAATAAATACCGTCATGGACAAGCACCAACCTTCTACGGGCATAGGCTCTAGCAGTTCGCAAGAGAGAGGGCAAGTATCATCCACTCGAGTTCGTCATGCACTTGCCAACGGGGACATGAAGTACGTCTCTGAGCTGCTGGGACGCCATCACCGGCTCATGGTCATGGTGAGAAACAAGCAAAACATATTTAATGATAGGAAGAGGTTATCGGCAAAACTTAGTTCTTGTTTGTTGAATCTTCCACCCAAAGAAGGTCTATATGAAAATTGTTCCATGGTAGTTGGTGATGAGAATGTGGTAGGATGCAGAGTGACTATTGATTCAACATATATTCATATGGAATTAGATGAAGTAGCTCCTCATATAAATACTAGTGCTGAGAACTTGTTACTGGGTATTGACTTTGGTGAATCCAAACTATGACATTTTTAGTAAAATTAATTATTGGATGGATAACGGGTTGATTCTATGCTTTACAAGTAAGGTTTTATCATTTGCAACTTGCTCTTTTTCTTCTTCTTTGACGACAGGGATAAATATAAATCCACTTGTATTTATATGTGAAACTTCTACATACTCACCAATTAATTATTATGTCATTCTTATATGGCTAAATCAGTTCAAAGCTCACTTCTACCTTTTGTTGAAAGATAAGTGATAATCAACGAAGGATCAAAACATCAACGAACGATATTCGTGTAAGTTAATGAATTTTAATATTGAAACAGATATGTAATTATACGTGCATGCCACCAAATTTATTTTGCGAGTCTTTATTCTTTAATTTAGTTTGATAAAGACTTCGGACCACAAATTTTATTTAACCCAAAAATGAAGGAAATGATATTCGTCCAATAATGGATGGTGGAGTATAATATATTAGGGCAGTAGTTGGGGGCTCAACAAACTAATCATAACCTCAACTCAACTCAACAGCAATTTAATGTCCTTTACTTTATAATATAAAATGACATTAATCATGATTATCAAGTGTAATGATTGAAAAGGAAAGGGAAGATAAAGTGCTGTTCAATTGCTAAAACGCTTTTCCTCCAACTTATCGGTTAGAATTCGAGTCGACCATGACTTTAATCGAAAAACAGTTATAGAAAACTATTCAACTAAAATTAGTTGCCATCAATAAGTATTGAACACAAACTCATACTCTCCTCGAAACCTTTAAAGCTTAACCAATTATTTTAAATCAAGAACTCTAACGGGGAGTCTTCAAGAGTTTGGATTGTCGAAAAATTTGAACGAGTTTTAATTGCAAAAAAAATTGAAGGATGAGTTTTTAAGCGCCAAAATTTAAAAATGGGAATTCTCGATCCACGAATACTATTATACTCCCTCCGTCCATTAATTCTATACCCACTTGCCCCATTCCATCTGTCCATTAATTCTGTACCCACTTGTATAAAAGTACCCATTTACCCTTATTTTTTTAGCATATTTTCTACCCTTTACCCCAATTAACCCAAACCCTCTCAATTAAATCCACTAATCTAAAACACTAATTAACCCAACCCAACTAAATGTAATTACCCAACCCAAAATTCACAACCCAAGCCTAAAACCCATCTGCTTCCATTCATTTCTCTCGACTTGTTGTATCTGGTCATCTCTCTCTCCTCCATTCCCCAATTTCTCGAAACCCTAGTTCTATCTCTCACTGTCTCCTGCGGCGCTGTCGCGTCTGCACATCCATCGATCTGCTTCTCTCGCTCTCTCTCTATCTCTCGCTCTCTCCGACGCCACATCCAACAATCTGCTTCTCTCTCTCTCTATCTCTATCGCTATTCGATGAAGGGAGTTTGGAAGTATGATCCTGTTATGGATCTTTGGATCCCCCCAGGCTGGATACTACCCGCACCCTCCAATTTCCCTGATTTTGTGGAGGATCTTTGGGTTTCCACCGGGGTGGGAACCCTCTCCGATTCCCGTTGATCCAGCTATGCACTGGTCAGAAATCGTGCCAGAAAAAGAAAAAATAGGTAAATCTATCCTTTTAATGTAATTCTCGTCAGTTATGTTTAAATTACTGCTCATTCACAGTTTTCGTTTATCTTATTGTAAGTGATTCGGAGATTCCTCTCGTGGGTGATGGTGAATCCGAGGATCCACAATCTAAGTCGAAAATGACTTTGGATCCATATCAGCTCCACTGCCAAAATAAAGTCAACTACGAGGGGGATTCAGACACTGATTCTGATATTCCTCAGGTTTTTTCTTCCTTATGTTGGTTAGTTTGGTGAGTTATGGCTGGTGATGCCTTGTATCTGAGTTATGGCTGGTGATGCCTTCATTATTTCTTGATGATGATGAACTGATGCTTATTGTCTCTTTTAAATGATGAGTACAAATGCTATACTTGTGACAAATTATTGTGCAAATGATGCAATGGTGATGCAATGTGTGAGACTTTGTGTTCTTACCTGCCTCTTTTAAATGATGAGTACAGATGTTATACTTGTGACAAATTATTGTGCAAATGATGCAATGGTGTGTTGCTGATGCAATGTGTGAGACTTTGTGTTCTTACCTGCCTCTTTTAAATGATGAGTACAGATGCTATACTTGTGACAAATTATTGTGCAAATGATGCAATGGTGTGTTGCTGATGCAATGTGTGAGACTTTGTGTTCTTACCTGCCTCTTTTAAATGATGAGTACAGATGCTATACTTGTGACAAATTATTGTGCATATGATGCAATGGTGTGTTGCTGATACTTGTGTTCTTACTGCATTGGTGTGATGCTGATTTAATTGCTACCTATATATGGTCAGATGCATTGGTGTTTAGTTTACATTCCATACATTGCAGCTTAATAGTTTAGTTTACATTCCAAACATTGCGAAAAAACAAAAATCACAAAATATTTGTCCCTGTAAACCAGCTCAAAACACCTGCAAATCCATTCCATTTCTTCAGTCTTCCATACCCACAAACTCCAATGCCTCTGTTAATGCATCTAGGTTGTAGAATTTGTCTTCCTCCATGCCATGCTGATTTAAATGTGCCAGGCTGTCTCTGAAGCTGTATGTCAACTTCAATATTGTCTGGTAACAACCCTTCCTTGATGAGGTTGTCCTTTCCCATATGAGGCAAAGGGTAGTCATTGCTGCCTTTCACCTTCATTATTTCTTGATAGCACAGCTGTAGTTGGAGGAAAATCTTGTTTATCTTCCAAGGTGGATAATTCTGATAAGCTTCCATCACACTTTCCATCAATTCCTTCACTATTCTATGTGGTTTCTGATCTTTCAGTAATTGAATGCTCCTAAAAAAGCCCAAGTCATTTATATTTGTGTCTGGACTATTGGGTGGTTGGTTGATGAGATGGAGATGGAATCCATTTGTGTGTGCAATTGCTTGAAAGTCTGGATCACTGTCTAAGATGTGTGGTTTAGCATTATCTTGCTGTATCCAAATCTCTTTGCCTAGAGAGTCTGGCCACTTGGCTTTAATTGATGGTACAAGCTGTTACAAATTGATATGTTAAGTATTATTGCTGATGCAATGGAGCTGCTGATTCAATATGTGTGTGATTTTGTTCCTACTGAAGTTATGATAAGCTATACAGATACTATACCTGCTGATGCAATATATGTGTTGACTTTGTGTTCTTACCTGCCTCTCTTAAATGATAAGTACAGATGCTATACTTGTGACTTAGCAAACTGTAATTGAAGCCACCACTAGGTTTGTTTAGACCTAGTTTAGGAGGCTCAATTACAGTTCAGTTGCTGCATTGGTGTGTTGCTGATTTATGCAAACGATGCAATGAACCTGCTGATGCAATAAGTGTGTTCATTTGTGATCTTACCTCAGTCAGGAGTTGTTTTTTTGCAACTTCTCTTGTAACTGATTGCATAGGTTTCAGTTTCATTGTTCCTTTGGGTCTGTTTTTTGAACATCTTTGAGCAGGCTCCTCTGTGATGAATGGAAATATGCCTACTTTCCCATCAAAGATAATTGTACCCTCTGTATCTATGATTGGCTTAGCTAGTGCACAACTGAACATGATTTTGAGGATGTGAGACTTAGACTGAAGCATCCTGTGTGGTTTTTTCTCACCCACTGCAAGATAGTACCTATTTGAACATTTGGTGAGATAAAACCATTTCTCATCAATATGCATTGTATGCTGCATTGCCTCAAACTTGATTTTGCCATTCTCAATGATATTTCCTAACTGACTAATGCTCCAGTTGAGTCTGCATATCATATTTTGGGGTGAGAGAAATGGCTTAACAACTTTCGTGTGTGCTTTCACTTTCTGATCTTTTTTCCAGTTGTGACATAAACTCTTACTCACCTGCAAATTCTCAGCCATAACCCTGTATGATGTCCTCAAGTGAACTGACAGGGCTTTTACTTTCTCTTCATCAAATGGTTTAGTTTTCTTATGAACTGCACCCATCTTGCTTTTTATGTTTACAGGAATACCTTGAAGTTGCTGAGCTGCCGCCATAGACCAGATCTTCCATACAGTCTTCAAACATACTTGAAACTTCTCTGCAGCCTGCTTCTTCACTCCGTACTGCAGTTTTTCATGGCTGCTTCTTTGTAGTAGCCATTGTGCTATAGAATTTAGCTCATCACTTGTTAGGTCTTTTCTTACTAGATGCACCATTTTTTTCTGCTAATTTGTAAGTTTTGGTGGTTGTTGAATCTGAAAACTGCATTTAATGGCTGTATTTATGGAGGTTTAGTAGGTTAGGTTGGTTCAAATTTCCCTCCTTAATATTTTGATCAAATCAATGTACTTCAAGTCACTTTATCATTACTGAAATTTCTTATGTTGGCGCCACAAATTTTGTCTTTCCCTCTCATTTTTTTAATTTCTGCTATTCTTATTTGTTTTTATTTAGTTTGCTGAATACCAGGTTTTATTCATTAAAGGATCTCGAAAAAAGTTAAATCAACATGATGCCTTGTAAAAATAACTCGAAAAAAATAAATCTTGCAAATACATTGAAGGTCAGTCGTGCAAATACACGAAACAAAAAAAAATCGACACATTTTCTTCAATAAAATGTCAAGGCAGTAAATGTCCTTTCCCATACACTTGCACTCTCTCTCCTACTTTTGTTAATAAAAAATTAACAAACTAACTACATGAATTAACTATACCCCTCAAAAACAACTTTATCCCACCAACTCCACTTTATCAGCTTTTCTTAAGTTCCGTGCCAGCACCAAATGGGTACACAATTAATGGACGGAGGGAGTATCATATTTTAAGACATGAATTCACCGTTTTCTTATATTTTACTCCTCACATAAATTTAAATTGGTGGATAGACTTTCTATAGAAAATAACATCTACCCAACATATTTTTAAAACAAGCGACGTATTTCAAAACTTATATTGTTAGGGACGGGACAAAGGTACTGTTAAAATTGTAAATACTCCTCCCATTCCGATATTGATGGTCTATTTTCCTTTTTGAGGTGTCCCGCTATTGATGGTTTGTTTCCTTTTCTGGCCTAATTAGAACCTAATTAAATTTTTTAATCATCCTACACTTTACTACTTATAAAGCACTTTTTTTACAAGAATTAAATACTCTATAAAATTACACTAAATGCTCGTTTGGTTCAATTAGAGGAATGTAAATGGTATGAAATCAAGTCAAAGGGAGGAATGATAACAATAATCGTTATTTTTATAAGGTGTTTGGTTCAATAATAGAAGGAATTACATGTATGTGAAATGAATCTGGAGAGGAAAGAATTTTGTTACTCCTCTAGTTTGGAGAGTAACATTTTGAAGGATTCGGTTATCCACTATCCAAACCAAACAACAAGTAATAGATTCAATTAAGTGAATCATTTGATGCTCCAAAAATGTCCAATCAAACTTGGACTAAATAAGTGAGCCCCACCTTTTCATCTATAATCTTATTCTCGTGCCGAATATCAATACTAGTATTCCCCCGTTCCGTTCAACTTATCCCATTTTGTCACTTTGGGTGTCCCATTCAACTTGTCTCATTTACTTTTAAGGAAGTAATTAAGAAATCACTTTATTCACTTTATATCACTTCAAAACCACTTTATATCACTTCAAGAACACTTTATATCACTTTATTAATTAAAAAATACTCCCTCCGTCCCGCTCATTTTGTCCTCTTTCTATTGGGCACATAGATTAAGAATAAGGGTAAAAAGATAGGAAGTGGATATGTCCCACTATTTTTAAAGGATTTTAAAGGATAAATTTTTTCCTTATTTAATATGTAATAAATTGAGTGGGACGCCCATTTAAAAGAAATGAGATAAAATGAGCAAGACAGAAAGAATAATTTATATCACTTTATTTAGTATATTAAATACACTTTTTATCATATAATACTCTTGTTATTAATTTTCGTGCCATTTATTTAAATAGGACAATTTCGACGAGAGGGAGTATAAGAAGTTCCTTTTGGTGTGATTAAAAAAGCAGACTTCGAAGGGCATTAGCGTCATTTTTCAGCTGACGACAGAGTGTCACCACGTGAAGTATCAATACTATATAAGAAGTTCCGTTTTTCACTTCTGAAACTCAGCGCTCTGGAAAAAGGTCGGCCCGAATATCCGACATGGCCCGCTCTTTCCAGCCCGAAGAAGGCGGCCAGTTGCTGTGCATTAACGAGAGGCTGGGCGACGACGAGCTGCGGGCCGTCCTCTTCAGGCTGGAAGACGACAAGGACAAGGAGGTGTTCGGGCTCGTCTGCAAGAGGTGGCTCCACCTGCAGAGCACCGAGCGGCGCAAGCTCTGTGCTCGGGCCGGGCCCCACATGCTCAACCGCCTCGCCGCCCGATTCACGCGCCTCCGCGAGCTCGACCTGGCTCAGTCAGTCTCCCGCTCCTTCTATCCCGGCGTCACCGACTCCGATCTCTCAGTCATTGCCGCCGCCTTCTCCTCTTTGCGAGTTCTCAATTTACAGAATTGTAAAGGTACGATGATACCGGTAATTTCTTTATTCCCTGAATTTTTGTTGAATGATTAATTTCGTGGCTTCTTTCTTTCTGCTGTTTGTCGCTAATTACTAGTTGAGCTGAGAGTGAGCGTGATTGTCCACAAACACTTTTTTTTGTGGTCCTTAATTTTGATTCTTTTTTTAATTCCTTTGCTAACTAAGGTTTCATTGAGGTTTTTTTTTTTTTTTTTTTTTTTTCTGGGGGTGCTGAAATATGTCGAAAGATTCCCCCTTTCTCTCCTTTCGGCGCTTGTCATCATGGCTCGAATATCGGAAAATATTTTTTGCACACTAATTTGGAAAGTGTTCTTTGGAATTTTTTTTTATTTCCATTTTAGTAAATATCCTGATTAAAAGCGCCTCGAATGTGTCATTTAGAGATTGTTATGCATGTTGAAGATAATAGAAGTTTATGCATTTATAATAAATTTTTAGTTACAGATGTGGTCAAAATAATCTTGAGTTCTGGAGATGCTGCTGCTGGCAAGTTGTGTGTTTCCAAATGAAATGAGTAATATGCCATCAAAGAAGGCTGAAAATGTAATAGGAGTGACTTCTAAGTTTTAACACATCTCAAACAAGTAAAGCTTATTTTCCAATTTGGCGTTATTGCAAATCTGACCCTTTTCTTTCACAAGAGTTAAGCTGACGTGTATTTTAGCAAAATAAAAGGATGCAAGCAGGGTCTTTTTTTTGTGTAGCGTAGATGTTAGTAAACCTATTTAGTGGCAAGGGTTGTAATCAGCTTCATTATCACATCACATTGGTGTTTTTAATTCAGATTACAGCTATTTCAGGGATGCTTATTAGTTTGATGTATATCATTCTCATGTTTACTAACTCAAACAAACTATGTGGCTTTTAAGCTGGCTTATGTTGGACGATAGCAGATTAAATGAAATTTCTCTGTTCAACAGGTATAACGGACAAGGGAATTGCATCACTTGCATCTGGGCTTCCTTGTTTGCAGTTCTTAGATGTGTCCTATTGCAGAAAGCTAACTGATAAGGGGCTGTCATCTATCGCAAAGGGTTGCCGTGACCTGAGAGCCCTGTATGTTGTCGGTTGCAAATTTGTCACGGATGCTTTATTAAGTGCCCTTTCGATGAACTGTAGTAATTTAGAAGAGTTAGGTTTGCAAGGATGCTCTAATATAACCGACTCGGGTCTCGTTGTTCTTGTCAAGGGTTGTAAGAGATTGAAACAAATAGATCTCAATAAGTGCAGTAATATTGGGGATATTGGCATATCTAGTATATCAAAAGCATGTTCTTCTTCACTGCTGACTCTGAAGTTGCTTGATTGCTACAAGATTGGGGATGAATCCATACTCTCCCTGACGGAACAGTGCAAAAATCTAGAGACACTAATTATTGGTGGTTGTCGAGAATTATCTGATGAATCCATAAAGAAAATTGCTTCTGCATGTTATGACAGTATCAAGAATCTCCGAATGGATTGGTGCTTAAATGTCTCAGATGCTTCCTTAGACTGCATATTTTCCCTCTGCAGGAAGCTTGAGGTTCTTGATGTTGGTTGCTGTGAGGAGGTCACAGATGCTGCCTTTCAGGGATTAGGTAATGATGATTCTAAGTTGAGTTTGAAAATTTTGAGGGTAAGTAACTGTCCGAAAATTACGGTTGATGGAATCAGGAAGCTCTTGAAATCTTGTGAAGCTCTTGAATATCTTGATGTGCGTTCGTGCCCTCATGTAACTGAAGTGAGATGCCATGAGGCTGGATTGCAGTTTCCAGTAGGATGTAAGGTCAATTTTTCTGGGAGCTTGTCGGAGCCAGATGTCTTACGCTGAGAATATTACTAAATGTCCCGGTGAGCTTGCAAGTTCTGGATTTTGGATTCATCTGTTTCCACCCGAAATGGTGGGGAATCTTGAACGCTTGTTCAATTACCCCTTGATTGGCGGGATCCTTATGCATAGTTGAGTTCCTGAAACAAGTAGATCATTGCAGATGTATATTACGATTGCAACCCTTGTTTCCTTGATATGCTTATTATAATATTAATTAGGTACCTTTCCTTTGATTGTACATTTCTTAAGCAGACACTACCATGTTTTGTACAAGTTTTCTGATGATTTCTTAGTTTGTAATTTGGCATAAAGGTCTTCTTTTATATGTCGATCTACCTGGCTGCGATTAAGGGCTTTAACAGCCATAACATGATTGTAAGACAATGCTATTACTATGTGTACCTTTCTGTTACATGTCTTTTCTCATGTCTTTTAACTCCGTGTTATTAATGATTGCTCCTTGAACTAATGAATTTTTTTTAGAAGAAAAGTTTTTAGATTTATTCAGAGAACTCTTGAGAAATTTGAAAGAACAGCAAAAAGCTAATGAGTGTGTGATTTATGCGTGCAAAGGTGATATGTGTAGTTCTATTATGTTACCTTCTGCAGAATCTCATTTATAATATTCATGCAAAGGGGCTCTTTTGCTTCATTGGTGCTTGTTTCGTGATATATCTTCGTACTTAGTGGCTGTTTTAGCATTTTTGCACATTTCATACGACGTGTATGTTCTTTGTTGTACATTTAGACTCTACACATTGGAAAGACATTGGCCTAGTGCAGTGTGTATGCCATACTTCTATGTATTCTTCATAGTCTTGCTATCGAGGTTTTAGTCGATGCATTTGATTTTGCTCCAGAAGATGAATTTTCATTTAGAGAGATACTGAGCCGAGTTTGATCCTTCACAAGATGTGAATTTGATTACTCTTACTAGATTAAATATTTTCACAAAATTGTACAGGATAGAGAGTATAGCTCTGATTGACATCTATACATCCTAAGAGGAGGGATAGAAGGAAGAACCAACAAATACTAGGTTTAAAGTAAAACATCATGTGCTATGAATTCTTCTGCCTGAAGTCTTATCTTGCTTGATGGATTGCTTGTTGGAGAAACTTTAATGTTCTTTGATGGTTGAGAAATCCCATGAACCAGAAATCGAAATTGTCCCCTGTTACTAGATGCACGTATTTCTCTGCTGGTTTCTTCGAATTTTCACTTTCGTGAGCTCTCTTTAGTTTTCTTAGGGGGATCATGACCTGCATACATAGTTTTCATTGCAATTTAGTTTCCTTGTTTTTTGGCTTAACTTTTAATGTATTGAGTTCAAAATAGTGAAATAATGATCTACCTTGTATTGTGCTTTTAGCAGTTTTCCAGTCGGAGATGAGATTCTGATGGATCTCTCGCTGCAGAAAGCGACTCTTTCAGTGGAGACGAAGAGGAGTCCTGCTATCGGCCCTGCTGTTGTTGATAAATAGCATTGAGAAGCCTTCAACAGTCTTTCATCATCTGTAATGTTGAATTTCTGCTTGAATACTTTCTCAACTCCACCCACCTGGAGGATTCTTGCGCCCAAACTCAGTTTTCCTTTCACTGTTTCGCTCAGCTTTGGCCCTATTCTCACTGCAGGAATCATCATCATTATATATCAGAAAATCGGTATGTGATCATAGAATCTGTTATATTTATTCATATAATTTCTCTAAGTGCATACCATGCTCTCTGATTCCTTGAGCAATGACATCCATAGTTTTCCCTAGTTTGATCATCTTAGCAATTACCGAATTTCCTCTATCTGCAATATCATAAACGTTGTATAAGTTCAGATTCAAATGTCTCTTAAACAATTTTTTTTTTCTTAAATCAGGTGTGATAAAAAAAAAAAAGAAAGAAAGAAAGAAAGTAGGAAGCGCTTACCAGTTCGTATATTGGAATAATGATTGGAAGGAGAAGGCAGCAATTGATACTGAGCGGCCGGATCAGGTAAAAATTTCTTCAAACTGTTCTTATACGCGAATGCATACTCTGCTGAGCTGATCGGAACCCCAAGAGCATGTTCCTTATTAAGCATAGTCGTCTTCCCAAGTCTCGTTCTGATATGTTGTACTTCCATTATGCTCCCTTGCTTCCTTTGACTTTGGAATGTTCGTCTCTGAAGATTGGTCCCTTACTTGAAACTTGCATGTTTTCGACAGTATATATAACAGAATAAGAGCAGTTGTTTGATCTCAACTTTTTAGTTGCATGAGTCAGCTTTTGGTCATCAGATACTAAAGGTGGAGAAGATATGAGTTTTTTTTGACAAAGTTGGTTTCTTTGCTGCTTTTTGTGCTTTTTTTCCCTTCTTTAAAGTGATCGATTCAACGTTAGATAATATTGAAAACATATCAACTTGTTCTTCCTTTTTTTATACAAAAGGGCTGATGTCTTGATGGACCAAAGCTCTGAAATAACACCTTTCTGATGTGTGTGTGTGTGTGTGTAGAGAGAGAGAGAGACAGAGAGAGAGAGAGAGAGAGAGAGAGAGAGAGAGAGAGAGAGAGGATGTTTGGTGTTGATAAAGCAAAGAGTGTGAAATGAAAAGTGTGTTACAAGTTAGGAATTAGCTGTTTTACAAAATTGAAGAGACCAAGCATGTTGCAGTTTATTTGGATTCTGACTGTAAACAACAGCTTTTGAGGTGGCTTATCTCCTTTGTGATGCAACCATCCCACCATCTTCAAATTAATGCACCACCAAATTAAGTAAGCTTGTGCAAATGTCACCATAATCTCTCAGACAAAGGATGATAAAGATTTTGATATTGTGGGGTAAGAATTTCAAGAAAATATGTTGAGAAAGAAAAAGAAAAACGAATGCATTTTAAGAACTATTGCAATCTATCCCTAGCCGTGTAGCTCGCTGTGGAAACTGATTAATCGAATTATGTAAAAATATTTGATCGAACCGATCAAAGTCTTTCCCATTGCGGTTTCTGTTTTTACATCGAATTGAAATGTAATATTTCCTTAAAAAATGTGACCATGAAAACATACAATGTAAGAGTTTTATACAAACATTTGAACGTTATCAAGATAATAAAACATTATAAACCTCATAGTAATATACAATTCGTGGAATTTGTGCTTTAAAGATTAATTTTTCAATAATTTAGTAGTGCATGTGCATGCATACAAAAAGTATGATAGACGACGGTCTGATCTCATTATGTGATACTAATTTAATTCCCATGTGTATAAACATTTCTGAAATTGTTTATTTGTGACAATTCGTTTGTGGGTTCGATCTTTCTAATCTATTGAGAAATATTGTATGTGCGCTATAATATATTAGCAGAGTAACACCCTAACCGACGTAAAAGTGGATATATTTTTATATCACTCTGCCTCTTTATTCAATTTTCTAAAAACTGAGACAAATATATTGCACGAAAAAAAAATGACACTTGTGAATAAGGATGCTATTTAATATCATAGATCTTGGACTTATGCTTTCATTCAAGTTACAAGAATTCTCTTTTTTCATTGCCCGTCTCGTATTTCATAATATTGATTCCCTGCGACTCTTTGAAATTGTCATGTTACTTTTTGGCGCGAAGATCTAGAATAAGTAAAAGATAGAAAGTGGGTAGGTTTCATCACTTTTGAAGTATTTTGAAGGGTTCAAATTTTTCTTAATTGGAAAATGAAATATATGAGTGAAACATGTAATTAAATAAGGAAATAATGACAATATTAGTGGATCGAAGAGAGTATACTATTATTATGAAATTCTTGATATTCGAATACGATTAATTACCAAATAATTCGTAGTCCAAATCATGCAAAGTGACATGATCGTGGAGGAGAACATGTGATATGTTCGATGAATCATAGACATGAAAAATTGCACAAGCTTGTTGTTAGGTATAAATAATGTTTTCTTATAGTCATGCATCAAAATAGTGATGACAATTAGTTGATAAAAGTAAGTTAGTTGGGGTAAGCACAAATTCATGAATATATTAATAATAAAATTATGAAGCAAATAATAAAAGAGAAATAAGATAAGAATTGGACAGTGTTGCTTAACATCTAAGTCACAATTTTTGTAGGGACACAAAAAGGCTTTACCATGTAGATGTATCAAAAATAAAACTAAGCCAATAAATTAGTGGCAATTTTTTTTATTTTTAAGATTCATATTTTCTTCTTGACGTGTAAAGTCGTAGAAATCTTCTTTCCCAATTGGCCATCATTACCTCAGCTACTTTTTTAAAAGTGCAAATGTTTCAATCCATATCCAGTAAAGGCTGGGAAATCATTTTCAATTCTGGCGATTTGAAAATTTACTTTTCATTTTTATAATTTTGCGTGATTTGTTAATAATTGCAATTTGAAATTCCAATTCAATTAGATCTTATTTCTGAATTAATCATTTACATAATTAATGATGGTGAATAATTTTAATGGAGCTAATTTATCAATTATTTCAAGAAATCTAGGCATTATTGCCTTTTAGTGGGTGAGAAAGTTAAGACATGTGAGGAGATAGAAATGGCAATATCCATTTCTATAAAGAGGAAATGTGGTTTGTCTGTATGAGGCAATATTCTGTCTCTTCTTTTGTATCTATAAGTTTCCTTTAGTATCTTTTATATTACGTTTTATAAGTTTTTTGGTAAACCGAGTTGAGAGTTGGACTACTGATGCAGGGAAAAGCGTGTAACCGATACGATAAACGAATACCTTCGTTCATTCAATGAATACCGAAAGCAAACGTACGAGTTAATCTGTTAGTTTTTTAAAGAATACCAGAAGAACACGATAAAAGGAATAACCCCTAATTTTCATTTATCAAGATCCAACCGTCTTCTTTGTTAATCATAGCACATATTTATATCTAATAACAAAAGGGTCAAGCCCACAAATACCAAATACGTAACAAAGATTTGCTAATAAATAAATAAAACTAAACTAACAAAGCTAAAACTAATAAATATATAAAAATAATAACAACTAGATAAACTTGTGAGAGATTAACGCCTTTTAGCTAATCAAAACTTCATCTTCATTACCTACTAATTTAATAGAAAAATATCACATTTTATCATGATATTTAACCTTTTTTTTTTCAATGATGACATGCTTTATAATTTTCGGCGAACTAGTAAATAATAATTTCAATTTTTTTTTTCTAATTATGTAGTGAGGACTTAGGGTTGGAAACTTTACATATGTTCGGATGTGATGTGAATATTTATGTATTATATAAAAATTCGTGCGGCATTTTCTCATTCGACAGATCTAGCTGTTACGCGTGGATTTCGGATGCCTGAATTTGTATCTTGTAGCATTGTATGAAATATTTTGTACCAATTTTTTAAAAATTTCAGAAAAAAAATATTATTGAAAACAAATCAAATGTTTAGACAAAATATAATAATTTTGTAATTTCATTGAGTTTTTAGCCTTAAATTGATAGTTTAATTGTCTTACTTGAACTTTGGACTTTGAGCTTAGCTTTTTACGGATGGTTCTGGTAGAAAATATTCTTTGTAGAAATCGGAATAAAATTGGATCATAAACTTTGACTAAATGAGCGAGAAAATATGATTTTTATTGGACGATGATGCGTTCTATGTATATGTTTCACCTCAATGCACTGTGTATTATTTTAATGCATAATCATGTTAATATATTCTGTGTATTATTTTAATTTATCGAACCGTAAATTCTGCAAAGATCAACCATTTAATCGTCCATCTTTTGTAATTTCTTATATGGGGAATGATTCTTATATCTATATCTATACTTATATAAAAAGAGTCTTATTTTATAAAATTTGAATCGCTTAAAATATCCTTACTATAAAATAAAATTAAGGGCAATAGCATAATACAATAATGTTAATATAATATGTTAGTTATAAGAAATACAAATTTACCTTATTGATAGTTTCTTATTTACCTTATATATAATTTGAAAGAAATATATTAGTTTATTAAAAATCAAATTTACTTTATTAATATTTAAATGATAAGTTAATCTTGCATTTTACCCCGTTAATATTTAATACCAATATGGTATAAGTTTATAATTGGTTCACGTTATTGTACTTTTTTTTCCCTCAATTTTTGCAACTCAAAGCTGTTTTTTATTCCAAGAGATTACTCTTAACAATTTTAAATATTTTTTTAGATTCAACCATCCATATTTAACTTATTTAATCTTTTTGAGGCATTTTTCTATCCTTCTCACCCCCACTTTTTACCAACAGTGGCGCTAAATTTTTCCTCTATTTTCATTCATGGTTCATCAAAGGTATACTGCATATTTCAATTATATCGTTATATTAGGAATAAAGTGGGGTAAATAAAGGTAGAATAAAAAATTGTCACCATTAGGTACTCTAAATTATTATTATTATTATTATTATTATTATTATTATTATTATTATTATAAATAATAGATTATTTAAGGTAGAATTAAAATTCTTCACAATCCCAGGATAAGACATCGTGTTATAATTGCATTGAGCAAGAGCTGTGAATTTTATTAATCGACATAAGTGGAGATCACATGATAATCTACATGCATTCATTAGCTCTTTCTGTGAGAATTTTATTATTCAACATAAGTGGAGATCACATGATAATCTACATGCATTCATTAGCTTGTTATGTGATTAACCGTGTTTCGTGATTTAACTTTGGGATTTGTAATATCCATAAGAAACCATGGTCTAATTAACTTAAGAGTAGGAAGGTAATTTGTTATAATAGTACATGAGCTCAAGATAAGATCAGTATCTTTAGTTATGAAATAAATAATGGTATTTTTAATTAGTTCCAGAGTTTATTAGCAAGCTAATAGCTTACACAGACTAGCTTTTATCAAACCGAAATTTGTGTAGCTTGGTTTATTTACAATGATTTTATTAAAATTAATGCTTTGATTGTTAATTTTACGTATAAATATTTTTTCACTTATTAAACTAGCTATATTATTATCTGTGATGCACAGACACAAACTTAGTAAGGATCTTAAAACTGTATCAAAAGTTTCAAGAATGTACACTTTTATGAGAATAAAATAAATAGTATAGTTTTCCAAGTTGACATTTTTGCTTAAAATAATTAGTGGAGTTTTCAATTTTAGATATTCAGATAATTCATGTTTTAGATGAAAAATTCTTACCGAAAATTATTGATATTTCAATTTCGATTTTTACTTTTCAGGAAACTACATAAAAATTGTATTCACTATTTTATATAATGACAATATATTAACACTTTTATAATGACACTAAACGAAAAATTCAATTAAAATGTAAATAAGTAGTTATTATATTGGGACATACATAGAACTTTTACACTACTTCTTTAATTCTCGGAAGGCTAATAATACAAGAAATAACGAGAGTTCTCTTTACAATAAAATATTTTACTGTTTCTTTATTTTATTTTATTTTTATTAATAATAGAATATAAAATTTTGAGAAATTGCAAAAAAATCAATAAAAAATAAACTAAATAGAAATTAACTTGTCAATATTTATTTAGTAGAATCATTTTTTTAACGTGCGAGTGCATGTTATTTATACTAGTGATTTTAAATGTGTGCCTATCTCAACACATCCTACGATTTGTTAATGGTAATGGTAATTGAATTTAGAAAATAATCGTAATTTCAATTGATAAACCTTTTGGGTATAAACTATAAAGTCAAGTTCTTATTTGGAACTTGGAGAAGCGTTCCATAGATCTTTATGTAAGCTAAAAGTAATTCTGATTATTTATTTATTTTTTAATTTCGGAACTCAGAGAAGGATTTCATTGCGAATGAGGGCTTTTTTGAAGCATAATTTTCTTATCACATATTTCCTAGATGTATAATTTGGAAAATTCTTTTAAAATATTTAAATGTGAGAGGTGGTGTATTGCATATACACCATTATAAATTTGGAATTTTTTTGAATGGATGTACATGTACTACACGCGGTGTGACGAGCTTGATGCGTCTTTTGGGACCCAATTACTTGCACTCTCGCCTTCATCTTCAATAGCATGATTTTAGAGATAAACAGTATGAAAAAAGTAAATGAGTTTGAAACGTAACTTTATTGAACTTTGGAGCTTCAAAGTAAGCTATCGCAAACATTAGGAGTTAAGTGCAATATTTAGAAGTTTGTTTACATTTCTAGGGGTCAATGAGGAAGAAGTCGAGGCTTCAGGGACTAAATTGAAATCGTAAGAGGAGGCAATTTCCCCGACATTAGTTAATAAACCATAGCCCTAATCCAATCGACAAAAAACAGAAAGGAAATGAAATGAAACAGAAAGGTGTGGCCGAGAATCGTCCACACTAAACCAAAAATATCAAAATATGGGTTCATTTCAGGAATGTTGTCGTCTTGATATGATAAGAACATCGAAATATCAAAATAATGGGTTCATTTTTTAATATTTGTCTTCTCAATATGATAAGAGCACAATTTTTTTTGGCCAAAATAATAGATCCATTTTCAAATCGTTGTCGTCTCGACATGATAAGAGCACGAAAAATTCTTCTCGTGCCATGCTTTAGTATCGTGCCTCTTACAGCATTGATTCTCATTCTTGTGCATTTTAATAGGAGTAATTTTTAGTCATTCGCCTATCTACATAAAACTTTCAAATTTCACTCAAAATGTAAGTAGAAAAACAATTTCAAGATTATCATGGGCATTTTTCTTATATTATAGTATTAAAAAAAAGCCTTATTTTTTATTAGCCACAAAATGGTGCTTGTGAGAATAGTAAGGAGAGAAGAAGATGATTTCATAATTTAGCCCAAGAAAAGAAATTCTGTTTTAGATTTATAGTATCTGCTACAACTAATTCATAAAATTTCTAAGACTCAATATTACCAGAATAATATATTCTTCATCCATCTGCATTCTGCAGCACCATCATCGCCTATACAGTTTTTCCCCCATCAACTATTCAAAATTAATAAGAAAAAAGAAATGAAAATGATGCTACAACGACATTTACTTTCTAGGAAAATAAAAGGATATTATTACTGCTCAAGAGGAAATAATAATCAGTCTTATCATAGGATTGATTCATCAAGTGGGGTTCTGAATGATCACCTGTGAACCGATGCGTGATAAGCCATCGGAGCCATGTTCATTGGGGCGGGAGGCATGACGGGGATGGGAGTTCCGACGCCATAGGCCATGTGTGGTGGCGGAGGAAGACTCACCGGCGTTCCGACTGCTGGTTGCCCCATGGTTGGTGCACCGTACATGCTCACTCCCGGCGGCTGCTGCTTGTTGGACTTGGTAGGTGGGCCACCGCCGGTGATCGGGCCTTGGGGCACCGACACGTCTCCGCTGGTGACGCTCGTGATGTCGTGTATGCTTGAACGCCTCCTGTCCTTGTTCATGGAGTTGAGGCGGATGAAGTACTTCTGAGCGTGGCTCGCCACCTGGGTCGGAGTCCTTGTCACCACAAAGTTACGAGAAATGCTTCTCCAGTCACCCTTTCCATATTTGTCCAAACCAAGAAGAAACAATCTGTTGGGAGGTCATCAAAATCACAACATCACTCAACAATAAATCAAAATAGAAAAAAGTGCTATCACATCTATGTTTCTATGAATGAAAGTGATTTCTGTGGAAGTAGTTTTTTCATTGCATGTCTTAATCTACCACGTGTCGAGTTTCCTGAACGCGTAGTAGAAGAGATTAACGAAAGAAAATGACGGAGAGAACAAGGTTGTTCAACAACAGCTCAAGTACCACAAAAGGCAAGGCTAAGCACTTTCACTTTTCGACTCCCTTCGCAAATCAGATTTAGAGACTGTTCTAAGCGCCAGGTGTGTACCGCTACTCAACAATAAATTACAAATCTAGCAAAAAGTAAACAATCTTGACATCTATCTTTCGTTGATTAGCAACGAGAATTCCCTTCCACACACAAATGAATACACAAACTCAATCCCAAACAGGCAACAAGTAGAACTTCGCATCATAACAAGCATGTAGGTAGGTAGATTGAACAGCTCCCGAGGTTCTACTTGTCGTCATACAAGCATAACCGGACAAACGAAAAACTTTACAAGAATACAAAGTTAGGTTTCTGCAGATTCAAAAGCTCATTAGGTTTGCATGATATGCAGTGGTATTTTTTTTTTCTCTCTAGCTCTGGAAAATATCATAACAAGTACGCAATATTTGAAGAAAAAATTATCAGTTCGAAAGCTATCAGTAGATTTGGAACACTAAATTTCAATTTAGTAAGGAAAGTTTCTTTAGCCAAATGAGGAAGGAATGGAAGGCAAGGCATATTTGTGAAACACTTTTGTGCAAAGCATTATCGAGATGTCAAAATTTAGATCTTGATCACCCATTTCATGACTTCCCACTAATCAATGAAAACAAAACACAAATCAGCAAATTAAGCATTTGAGATCTAATTTAAGATGCTATACTAAAACCAACTATTACATCAAAATGTAAGCATATTGAGTTAGTTCTAGCAAAAGAAGCAAGCAAAACTGAATCCAGAAGCTATAGAAACAACGGACACGGACTTCGCCTACAAGATTTCTCAAGCACTAGAATTTCACACAGAATTGAGAATATCTATTCACCAACTATCATGACTTATATCTAAAAACTTAACTAGAAACAGCAAGGCATGAAAATCTGATCAAACAAGAATATGTAGGAGCTGCAGCATTCAAACCACAAGGAAATCAGCTCAAAACTGCATATACAAAATCTAGAGTAATCTACATAAGCACATAATAAGATAATGATGGCAATCATGGCATTGAATGATTAAAATGTGAAAATTGAGGAAGAAACAATGATTATATATACCTATGCTCATCCTCTGTCCAAGCAATCCCCTTCCGGCGCTCCTGATCGGAACGGGACGACTTGCCTCCGTCGCCGTTGGAATGGCCGCCTCTTTTAGCAGGTCCATCATCAGCAGCAGGGGTGGATGAGCCATCCGAGGAAGAATTATAAAAAGGGAGCTCAACAAAACCGGATTCTATTCGGCTAACATCATCAACTAAGAGTTCATAATGATGTTTAATCTCCTCCACAGATTTCCCACAAACATCAGCTGCAATTTTCTCCCATCTCTCTGAACAATCCTCAGGATAAGCAGCTATGGCCTTCTCAAACTGCAAATCCTGCTCCCTACTCCACACAGAGCTGCTTGATTCAACAGCAGGCATCTATCTAGACTTGTTCTTGAAACCAAACAAAACAAAAAAGTTCTTTCTTGTTTCAAGAAAATTAATAACTCCCCACTAGAAATAAGCTAAATCTTGATGAATCAAGAACAGAGGAGCAAAGGAGAAGGTGGTGGAATTAATGAAAACAATTTTGAAGAAGTGGAGAGGTGTGAAATGATGAGTGACCCCCCTATTGATGAGAAAAAGGCAATTCTAGTTAGGAGAGCATGAGAAATATCTGAGAATCATAAAAATGAAAGCATTTACTGTTTACTAGTAAAAGAAAGGGAATTGCAATAATGGAAGGAGAGGAAAAGATGGAGAGTTTGTAATTGGGTGAGGAGTAATTAGGGCAGTGTGTGATTGTGTGAAGTGTGAAAGAGACCACCTTGGTACCAAACAAGAAACCCCAGAAGTCTAAAATGGATAAAAACAGCCTTCAAATTGCCATTACTCATCCCTACAAATTTCCAATAGCCAAGCACCCCATGTTTTGATAGCTCCTCTTTTCACTATACAGGCCCACCAATTATACCAAACTTTTACAGTCCCAAAACTCTCTCTCTCTCTCTCTCTCTCATACGAGAGAAGTGGAAGCCGTCTTTTTTTCTTTTGGACACTCGAAAGAAACATACAAAGAACAATTTTTTTTTTTTACAGAAGATGAGGAAGGATTAAGAAAAACCCTATTTTAGAGGTTTGAGAATAAGAATAGCAAATTATTTAGTTTTTTGGAAATAAAATAAATATATAAAAATGATGAGGAATCCTAAATCAATGATTTCCATTTCCTACCAACACCCATTTTAACAACACAAGAAAAAGACATCAAGAAACGTACAAAGCTGTCAATATTAGTACCATACTCGAAAGAATCACAACCTTTTCAACTGATTTTACTTTATAACCATCTTTTGACAGTTTACCAAAGCTCAAACAGAAGAAAGATTACGAATTGTTTTGTTTAATAATGGAAAAAGGTTTTTATCTCATAGCAGTAAAACTAATGTTCTTCTCTCTCTCTCTCTCTCTCTCCCTCCCTCATAAACTAGATTTCTATGTTTGAACTTTGAAGAAAAAAAATTCAGCATAAAATAAGTAGGTATTGGTAGTCAATTATTTTCAAGATTCTTTATTAATAGCATCAATGAAATACCCCTAAAAAGGCATCAATAAAAAAATTATGAAAGATCAATAAATTCAATTTTCTATAAAAAACTAAATTCAATCTCTATTAGTGTCCTAGATTAATGTACAAAGAGCAAATTCATTAAAACAGTAAGTTTATTTTTAAAGGAATTATATAGTTGAAGACAGACATATTAATCCCGGCATTTATTGTTTTTTGGTATTTTGTTGGAGTTCCATTACATTGAGTGGAAATTTTGGTTGTATATGGGATCGATATTTTTGAGCAATAATTGATGAAATTACTTTACTGTTAGGTGGGTTATTTTTCATTTCGTTTCAATTATCTTTATTTAAATATTTTGTAGAAAAGATATTGGGAATAATATAATGTTATGAAATATGTGAAAAATGAAATGGATTTTGATTCATCTAAGAGAAATAATTGACCGCTTGATAATGAAATCATTTCATTGTTAGAATTGGCATGGGTTTGACACAAAGTTGTCTGATATATTATATAGTACGTCATAATGAATAAGTACAATGCTAAAGAACAATATATTTAAGTAATCATATAATGATAGTATTTATTCTTATGTATGGAGAAAAAGGGGTGAGTGTTTGAATCTTAATTATACCTCATTATTTTCAATACTAGTAAAGCATGTATAGTTCACATAAGGCCGGCACCTTTATATGGCCAATAGGGATAATGTATTAGGGCCCCAAATAAAAAATAAAAATAAAAAATCATTAGCAAACATATAAAAATAATACTAATATACTATTATTCTTTTCTATAGAAAGTTTAACATGAATAAGAGCATCTAAAAAAACAAATCAAATAGAATTTCAGGCAATAATAAACGTAAACACTCGTTTAATATTTGCGCTCTACCTTTACTTTCTTCTCTTATTCATGTGATCTATAGTCTTTTCTTAACTAAGAAATTTTTACAAAGTATATTTTTTTCACATTATGTAATATCGTTAAATAAACTCTTTTTTACCCACAGGCCGGCCCTGATTTACATATATGTGTCTCACGAAAATACAATAGAGGATCCAATTTGGTGTCTCTATAGAAATGATATAATAACAGTTGTAAAAGTTTATTGTCCTAAAATATTGGAAGGCTGAAAAGTAATTAAACACGTGAAAGAAAAATGAATTGCATCAATGTAAACAAAAAGAATAAATCTATGTAGCCACATTATGGCTAGCCATAAATTGAATTAATCAGAATAAAAATGTAACTGATTTATGATTTTAAGTTTTAAAACGACTTCTAATAATTAAATATTAATTTGGAGGCAACATGAATCTCAATAAATATAATAGAGGGAATACAAAGCTTTTTGTCGAAAGAATGAGAGCATATACACATACACTAATGAATGGCATAATTTAAATCAAGAAATATGTTAGTAACATAAAATATATATTTGTACTCTTTAAAATAAATTAAATATCTAATTAAATTGATCAATTTTTATATAATAAACCAAATTATGACTAGCTATATTAGGGTTAAATAACATCGCTCAAATAAAAAAGTAATCGGCGGAAAATGAAAATAAAAAAGAAGAGTAGGGTTTTCATGAAAGTTTGGGATGACATTGATTGGTTATCCTGAAAAAAATCAAACCGCCCAAAATAACCAAGCATACTACTACCACACTCACTCATAAATATAATATTATATATTTAGAGAGAGAGAGAGAGAGAGAGAGAGAGAGAGAGAGAGAGAGAGAGAGAGAGAGAGGGGGGGCAGTGTGTGTAAAATGAGATGTTGAGCAAAACTAGTTGCGAGGAGTGGAGTGCGACAGCTAAAGTAGTAGCTGTTCATTTTGATTGAGAAAATACAGAAAATGAGTAGGGAAGGGAAGGGAAGGGGACCTCCTACCCCCTAACCCCCTAACCCCCCAACCCAAGTGGGAAGTGGCTAATAAAAAATGGCTCAATCCAATCTAGTATGATTTTTATACCAGAAATTCAATTTTGGGTGTAATTATATCATGCGAGAAATGATGTGCCCATACTATATTGGCAAATTCTTGTGTGAGATCCGTCTTACATTGTGAGACCCGATCGGACCTGGGTTGACCAGGTCAACCGTTGTCTTTTTTTCCGATTTTCTTTTTTTAATTTCCAGATTTATTCCCCCTATTTTTTTGTTTACCTCTGTGTTTTTTTGTTTGACGCTTCTTCTTTGGTCAAGATTCGAGCGAGGGGAGCCGAAAGCCTCGGAAGGAGCCGAAAAATTCAAATTATTATCCGACGATTATCCTTATATTAGTAATTGGAGTGAAGACGCAACCTTAAAATCGAAGCCAAAGGCAGAGCAGGGAAAAAAATTGAAAAAAAAATGAATAAATAGGCGTGTGCACAATATGCGCCACGCGCGTCTCACGCTGTGCAAACCGGTTGCACAGGAGACTTACTCGACTATATTTATATTTACAAGAATATTCCGTTTGCATACTTTTATTTTAATCATATCTACTCTTTTAATTTAAAAAGAAGATCGAATCGATCGATCTAATCGAATATTTGTAGGTTTATCCGTTCGATTTTTTTTTTAATTACCAAACTTTGAACCTAAGACTTTCTTAGGCGGGAACTAATACAAGTCAATTTATTGACATATGGGTAAGTCTTCGCCAACTCATTTTTCCTTGTATAAGCCAAAACCCTTATCTCATGCAATTAAAGCAAACCTAATTAACAAGGGTAAAATTCTAAACAAAATTTAAAAAAAAAAAAGCTAATAAGTGAAACATAGCAATACTAACAATATTTGGTTGATTTAATATAACCGAGATTCAAGAAAATAGTGTCATAACCATATTGTAAGATGCGTATTGCCCAAGACCGATTCTTATATTAATTTAAATACTATTACTATTATTTATAGTATTTGATAAAAAAAAACATATAACTTTGATTTTTATTTTTTAAAATCACAATTTGAACTTGAAGACAGTTTAATTGTGTTATCTCTGCGGTCTGAATTAATTTGGAGATTCAGAAAATGGAGGCCACCCACTCCTACTCAAATCACCTACTCGTAGTAGTTTATTTGATTATTTACTGTTTAAGGTGGGGGGCATTTATCATCACATTAAATGTTTGTTTTATGGAATGCTCTGTTTAATAGAGATTGATTTGATTTTATAAAATATACAAAGTTGTAGGAATTTAAGAAATACTAGTAGTATCTTTTTTTTAGTTGCAATTTACTAAACCTTAAAAAGTAAAATAGATACCATCATGGACAAATATGATGATGAGACTTTAAGGATAAGCAGTTCAAGAATTTGAAATTAATTCATTTATAGAAAAAGGTCGCAATCTCTTTGATTTAGTAGTATTGTATAACAGTGATGCATGAGAAGTATTTTATATTTTTTTTTATATGATAAATTATTTGTAAAAATGTTATTACCATGGAATTAAAAGTGTAAAAGGAAAAATAAATTATAAAAGTACATAATTAACAAAAAAACAAAAATGTATATATAGACAAACTAACAGGCAATCAGTAAATATTAATGAAATCGAGGATATAACTATGATTCATGAAGAAATTTGATTGTTGAATGCCTTTGCTTTGTGAAATGGAGGCGAAAATCAATAGATGCTGCATTATGCATTTTCTTTAAACTTGGATACACAAAATGAGTGGAAAATAAATGAGCAAAGTAAATGAACAATTAATTGTATTAATTATTTGGTAAAATCGAAAATTTGGACGTGAAAACTTCTACAAGTCTTTGCTTTAGTATATTACTCCTTCCGACCTGCCTATCTTGGGTCATTATTGTTCAGCACAGACATTAAGGAGAAATGTAAAAAGATAGAAAATGAGTAAGTTGGAGAGTTAATTATTTCTTTTTTAGAAAATGGATTAGGATGGATGGGATATCTCAATATGAAAAACGGCTCAAGATTAATGGGACGGAGAGAGTAATATAAGTATAGAAGTAAAATTTGAGGAACTGAATTAAGAAATGTATTTTACTTTTCCACTGTTCTTTAGTTGTATTAAATCACAAACTCACAAACTTATCTATACTATGTATAGAAGCTGGACTAAATTACATTTTCGTCATTTTTCCTCCAAAGAACTCTTTCAATTGCCCAATAGATATTTCCGGGATGTTGGAAGTTGGCACCATATGTAGTACATCCTCTTCCCTTAATCTACCTACACGTATCATTGACTTTTTTGATATTAAAACTAATTGAAAATTGAAAAAGGAGAACCATGGTTGGCTATTAATCTTTCCATGTATATTAAATTACTAACGTGTTATTAAAAAAAAAAAATTGGAATTCTCTCTCTCCTTCACTTCTGCAAACTGTTCCCTCTTCCCTCCCTCACCCTTCTTCTTTTCACCCCAATTCTTCGATCACCACACAAATGGCGGCGGCGGGGCGGCGGCATAATCGACTTTTTTTTTTTTTTAGATTCTTATAGGGAAAATTTTCACCTTTCATTCTCACCCCCTCACCATCGGAATTTAGTGTCTTTGAGCAAATTGCTTCTCCATGGCTTGATGCGCCGGAGATGGGCCGTAGAAGCAGCCCATTAGGGAGAGCTGGATGGGGTTGAAGGTGGCATTGGCTACGAAGACGGCAACGGAGGAGATGGAGATGGAGATGGAGCTGGGGTTGATGAATTTGAAATCTTCGAAGATGATGAAGGGACGACGATCAGATGTGGTTGACAAAATCTCTTTTTTCGTTTCATGTTTTATCCTTTCTTCCATAGATCGGAAGCCATCTCTTTCTAGCATCTTATTTCTGAAAATGGTCCCTTTCCTCCATCTATTGATATTTAAACACCAAAAACTCTAATAATTTTTATTCCACTAATCAGCAAATCATCAAACAAATAATTTTTTGAAGCTTTGAATATTTGATCGTATTGTCAACGCCGGAGATTGGGGTGAATTAATTGGAGCTATTCGTCATCGTTGGAGATGAGGGATTGCTGATTGTTGTCTGCTCTCTCTCAGAAAGGGGTGGACCGGGTGGTGGTGGTGGCAGCGGCGGCGACAGTTGAAAAGAGGGTGGTCGTGGTGATCGGTGAAGGGGGTGGGAGAGAAGAGAACTGAGGCGAGAGAAAGGGGTAAAAGGAGAGAAAAAGAATATATTGAAATAATTTATTATTTTTCTTAATGCAAAATATGTTGGCATCCGATATGTTTTTATTTATTTACTTTTTTTAAGTGATGTCATTTTTCTTTTCATTTTTAATAGTATTGGTTTAATTGATATATATATATATATATATATATACTATAGTGTTATTTTTTATATTTCTAGTTTTTATTTTACTTAGTTAAGTCATTTTTAGTGTTCATGATCTATAATCAGGCTTATAAATAGTTTTCACTTCCAACATTTGAATTTTATAGTTAATCATTTTAGTGAAGGATTGATTAAATGATAAATTGCATGTAATCTATATTTAGATTTGACTAAAAAGATAAAAATGAAACCTATCTAAAAAATCATAAAAAATAAAAAAAAAAATTGAATGATACTAATCCTATTAAGGAAAAAACCAACCCTCTTAAGAATGATTATAAACCAAAAACTAAAACTATATAATTCTAGTTAATAAAAAAGATCAAATTTACTAAAAATTAGTATTAAATAAAAGGAAAGGAAAAAGAAAAAAAAAAAATGAAAAAGCATACCAAATGTTGACGTGTTGGTGGATGTTGCACTACACTTGGCACTTTACTTTAATTCTACCCTAGTAAACAAACTTTTGATTAAACAAAAAACAAAGAGTAAATGCAGTAAATTAAATGGAAATTAAAAATATTTACACATGTACTCTAGATATGAGGGGAGATGCACACCATGTGGTGCCAGGATCCAGGCTGCCGATATTTCCAAGAATTACTAATATTTAGCTTATGGTAGAAGCTGGTTGCAAAAAAAAGATTCACTTTATTGTCATTATGTTTATAGTAGTAGTTTTTAGTTTACTTCGTTAAATGTAATTGTATTACTCTCACCGTCTCATTGTTAACATCTCATAACCTTTGGGCACAATTATTAAGGACAAAAAGATAAAAAAAAAAAAAAAATGGATAGATCTTTTCACTTATGAAGTGTTAATAATTTTTCTATTTGGAAATGAAATGTCATCATTGAGACGGACAAAAAAAAGAACATCAAACATTATCAATGGGGGCGCAGTGAGTAATTATTAATTCTAAGGGTAATTATTAATTCTAACTGGTGATACCATTCGACATTTTATCGTTTTCATTGTAAAAGATATAAGAAAATTATAAACGCCAAACTATTCCGGAAGCGAAGGCTACAAATAAGACCAATTAAAATTCAAAGATCAAACATAATTAAGACCAATTAAAATTCAAAGGTTCATTTGTTATGTTTGGGATATTGATGTTTCTGATTAAGTTTATTCTTACTTACAATAAAGATGGTTCCTACCAGAACCTCCTATACCTGATAATATAATAGGGGGAAATCAAATAAAAATTTCGCTCATATAGAAACTATAATCCTATATCAATATGGAATTATGAACCACTGATATTATGATAATACATTTTATGATAATTGTAGATTATACAAGATAGATGATCTAGATTGGCTCTTAGTTCCTACCAATAGATGGTTCTTAACAGAACCGATGTGTGTGTGTGTGTGAACATGATTCTGATGCAATAAATACGAGAGACATTTGAAAAAGCAATGGTCAATTTTATAATTAATTTAAAATCATCTCGAAAAGAACATGGAGAATTTAAGTGCTGCAGCACATTTTGTTAAAGGGGCAACACTTTTTCATTAGTGCTGATGTTCAATTTTCTACCACTGTCAAAGCTCATTGGACAACAATGAAGAGAAAAATAGAAACAAAACTATGGAGTCTATTCATACATTTGACCACACGCAACGCAGAACGAACATGGATCGACACGGGAAAGCTTTTACATTAGGAGCAGATCCAAAGAGAGATCTTGCTTACAATGACGACAAGATCAGCTGAGATCACCTTAAGAAGAAGCATTAATCAACTCTTTCTGAGTGGTTTTAGGTTGAGTCGGCAGCCGCTGCAATCACAAATGAGTAACCAATCATGCCCGCTAGAAAAATAAAATTTTAAGATCAGCAGAATTCAAGGAATGTAGTGTATGGCTGACAATGGTCGTCAACAGCCGCTCACGAGGATGGAGGCTTGGCTTGGTATTTGGAGATACGAACAAGATATGATAAAAGAAGATAAAACTAGAAAACTAAGCTATAAGATCATATCATATGGTATGTGACAATAACTAGATTGGCTGAACAAACAAGTATCAGTGAATCCCGTTGCTTACCTCAGCGAGCTCTTCTTCGTGTTTTGGGATGAATGCAGTATCCACATTGCCAGTTTTGAAGTCCTACATCACGGTAGAGAGAGAGTGCATATTAAATTCACCTGGAGTGTTAAAGAAAGCAAGTCCGAAAAAAATTGAAGCAGATGAATACCTCAACTTCTAGGATGAGCTTATGGTATTCAATCGTTGTTGGAACCCCTGGTCATAGAATTCATTTAGGAACTATATTAAAGATCTTGGCAAGAAAAGATATCCACACATTTTATGAATAGTGAAATGAGTGCAAGACGTTGGACATTTTGAAAAGCCTCCTTCAGATGGGACAGATGAAGACAACATCAATCAAAGAGGAAAAATAAATTGTAGCAAGTTCAGATTTTGAAGATACTGGTTTGACAAGAAAGGAGATGAACTGACAATGTCAATGTGTCTGTTTTACCTATAATAATGGTGTCATTGAGGGCCCTTTTCATGCGCTCGATTGCTTTTTCCCTCGTTGGAGCCCAGACAATAAGCTAAATATAAGAGTTATCACACATATTAGAAAATTTGGAAGATAACACTATTTAAGTTCATAAAGAAATAAGGACACATAATACCACATCAAACAGTATATTATACCCATGCACATTCTCAAATAAAGATAAGAACGATTTCAAATAGATGTTCAGTGATTAAAATTGAAATGTTTATAAACACGCCTCTGAAACATATAATTAGCCAACCTTTCCGAGAAGGGAATCATAGCTTGGTGGAACCACATAATCTGGGTATACATGGCTGTCCATTCGCACAAATGGACCTCCAGCCGGCAAATAAGCAGTTATCCTCCCTGTTCAAGTATATGATCACATTAGACGACCAGCTATGACCAACATATAAATGGAGTTCTACCAAGAGGATCCAATAATTTCATTACGTGGGAGATTAATTTTAGGATGAATATTGTAATTTTAACTACATTCAATTTTTGCAAATTGTACCGACACTTATTGCAAATTATAGATCAATTGATGTATGTGTTTGAACAATCATGGGAGGGCCCAGTCGGGAGTGGAGAATGATGGTAAGTGTAAACGGACCATGGCAGAGCCGTTTATAAGTCATTAGCCACTAGGGTGGCTATCGGCAATGTAATTGAAGGAGAAAATTTGGGGTCCAGCCAGCAAGAATTCAAATTTTGTAATTTGGGAATTGAAAGGCAAATTAATATTGGAACATATCAAAAGCATTGCCGACAACAGTTTCTCAATTAGGTAACCATGCAACATGATTGAGTGATACCTGGTCCAGGTCTGAAATTTTTGAAAGCGTCTTCTGCATTAATACGGCATTCTATCGAATGTCCTCTGAGCACAATATCATCCTATACACAAAAAGCTTTTATCAATTAATGTTGCACTTTAACTTCTGGGAGTCATGAGCATCCTTAGAGTTTACCTGCGTGTAACGAAGTTTCTCACCCTGCGCAACTCTAATCTGTTCTTCAATTAGGTCAACAGAGGATATCATTTCAGTGACGGGGTGCTCAACCTAGCATCACATCAAACAGAGAAATTAGTCTAGAATTCCGAGGATGAAATATGGTATGTAGTTAATTTAGTAGATAATGGAAGCCTCAATCTTTCACCTGGATCCTAGTGTTCATCTCCATGAAGTAAAATGAACCCCTTTCATCCAAAAGGAATTCCACTGTACCCACACCTATGTAACCTATGGACGCGGCTGCTGCAACTGCTGCATCACCCATGGCTTTCCGAAGTTCTGGTGTCAATGCAGGAGAAGGTGCTTCTTCTAGCAATTTCTGATTCCTCCTCTGTAAGAAAATAATTTATTTTTTAGAAGTCATGATTCATTGATTCCACCTAGCTATAACCCTCAACCTCTCGACTGGACCCAGACTGATACGGGAACTCAAACAAATACCTCATTTTATAATGTACAGAGAAAAATCTAATGTCGCCTTTAGCTTCATTAAACAGCTAAAATCTGTATTATCGATGCTACTAGAAAGTAACATACTTTTGCATGATGAAGCCTAGCTGCAAAAGTCTGACCTAGAACAAAGGTTATATTACCTGAATGCTGCAATCACGCTCTCCAAAGTGTACAACATTACCATATTTGTCAGCCAAAACCTGCAAAGCAGCAAATATCAGTAACACAACTATGTCGATGCAGATATAAAGCCAAACGAAATATAAGAACCTTCACATAAAGATAAATACTTGGCCCATTTGGGTAAACACAACTATGAGCACTACCTTCTATGTTTATTGTTATGTAGAGGTACCAGTGTCTTAAATATTTGAATGCAGGCCAAAAATTTAAAAAGAAAACCAATATAAGAATACAGCTTTTTAGTGAATGACAAGTACCTAATTGAGTACAATAAAAAGAAATGATCTTAATTTAACTAGTTAGATTATTTCTAATAAATGATAAAAGTTATCAGAATGCAAACTCATTCTATTTTTCCAAATACTTTTTTCCTGATATACTTAATTTATAAAATACTGAGAGACATCAAATATCTTACCAGATAATTTATTTTTAATTCTAAAGATATGATGTAAAATGTACTACAGTCTGTCTATCATAAAATGCCATATTTAATTAAATTTTAGCAAACAAGACTATTGGAACAAGACAACCAACCTGCAGGGGCTAAAGGTGTATAAAATCTCATACACAAATACTTCCAACAAAAACTTCTACTATGCTATAACCTCGCGCATACATAGGACAATTAGGTATAGTCGTATAGATCCACCATAATGATCCGCATTTTGACTTGGGTAATCGTTAAGCATCAATTTAAATATTAAATTCATAAAGTGAATTATGTTAATGTAATAATGATACAAGTATATACCTGAAACTCAATGTGCCTTGGATTTTGGATATATTTCTCCAGGTAACAACCATCATTACCAAATGCAGCTGCAGCCTCGCTTTTAGCTTGCTGTCAAAAAGAGGCGTATACTTTGTCACAATGAGTTACATGGAAAAATTTGGGAAAGAATTATTGTTAGGTTTTAAGAGACCACATTTTGAAAAACAAGCAAGCTAACAAACGACTGTGAAGCTTTTCTAACCAAAACCATACTCCTTGAAACAGGTAGAACCATGACATGGAGGATTGATAAATGCTACATGAACTAGTTAACCTAAAGAATAATTGTTTGGAAGGGGTAAATACTTAATGTTTGATTTCAAGTGGTATAAAATAAGAAGCTGATGGGAGAAGAATAAGTCAATGAATTACCATGTAACTCCAAAAGAAAACAGAAACCAAATATATAGGTGCTTCAGACAGTAACAAATGGTCAGTGACAACATATAAACCAGAAACTCAAATTTTCAGCAATTGGCTTACACAAGTAGAGTAAGGAAGGCATCTGGGAATAGAGCATATGTGGAACAGCAATCATTTTCACAAATAAAAATAAACCACAGAGAAAAATATTTATTTTGGAACAATATTAACCTAGCAATTTAAGGAAGCCAAATAAATGGTCAACCAAGGCAAGGACATAACAAAAGATTAGGTAAAAAACAAATTCAGTTCAGAATGGAGTATACCTGCAGCAACTTCACAAACTCATCACGCTCTTTAGCAAGGCGCATTCCACGTCCTCCACCACCTGCTGTTGCCTTCAGAACAATAAAAGCCTATTAGCATATCTTTTTCCCCCATGCAAAGATTATGTACATGGTAGGATTAACATTTTATGCAAGTGCAGTAATTGAGAACCTTTTAACATAATGGTCGAAATAACAAAAACGAGCACAACAAAAGAAATATTTAGCCCACTGCACAGAACAATCGATTGGCAGGTTTGTTACAAAATATTTAAAAAAGAAAAAGAAAAAAAAGGGCTATATCAATTTTTGCTTCCACTAATGACAAAAAAAATCAGTCTAGGTAAACCCCCCCCCCCCCCCCCCAATAAGATATGCAACTGAATTTTTTTAATATAGTTCATTTATGTATCTAGTGCGGCTTCTATCCTTTATTATTGACTTGATAGGAATTCTCTTGGAGGCGCACATTAAATTGTCAATCAATTATACTGATAACCAAAGGTGGAGACATAAGGAAAATATAGTAGAGAATCAATGTATCACGAGTAATTGATGTCATCATATGATCAAAGCAATGACTGAAGGACTTGGAATATCCTAAATGCTCTACTTACCTACAAAGAAATACAAAAAGTCATGCCTTTAGGAGTGCAAGTGTTATGACTAAGTTAATATTGGTTAACAGTTTCAACTGAGAATTCTTTGTAAGATCATTGTTCATATAGGTCCATGTTCTCCCCCCTTGACTGACATGAGCATGTATCCTACAAACTTAATCGTGCCAGTTAAATTTTGTTCACAAGTACGGCACTAATATTTTGGATGAAAATGAACATAGAGCAATGACATTCGTACTTTTGGTATGTCCAGCTGTTAAACATACCTTTATCATGACAGGATAACCAATCTCATCAGCAAGTTTAATTGCTTCCTCAGTACTCTGTAATACAAGAATCAGTTCATAAGTAAAAAAGAAAAAGAAAAAAAGATCCAATATTAAATTTTCCAGGCAAGTCTTTATAAAAGAACAATCTTCACTAAAACTGGTACCTTTAACAGACCATCACTTCCAGGGACAGTTGGAACTCCAGCGTTCTTCATGGTTTCTCGAGCAGTTGATTTGTCACCCATCACCCGAATGCTGTCAGGCTGCAATTCATTTTTTTAAAAGTCCATGAATTTAATGCGTTCAGGGACTTTAGGACATCGTACATATTTGAAATAAGGTAATCCCATAACGCAGCAATGTACTACTTTTCTCCAATATAGGTTCATTTTCATACTGCAAAACCCTAATAGCCATGAGACGACATTGTATATTCTATTCATGAAGCATTCCAAAAATCTAAAAAAAAGGATCAAAACGGAAGCAATCATAACCTGCTATAACAACTAAACATATATCAACTATAGTTCCCCTAAACAAAATATCAACAATAACTAATGCATTACATCTTCCACCAGAACACATAGCAGTAGGTCCAAAGACAGGGAAAACATCCTAAATTAGCTAGGAGTTTTGGAGAAAAATAAGGTTAAGTTGATAGCGTAAGATCACATTTGTGTTTAACTGAGACAATTCTTCAGGGGTGGAATCGTCGATGTGTGACGTTGAGGGAACTAGAAAGACAGAGTGTAGTAGGGAACTAGTCTTCTGGAGGTGGTGATTTGGGGGATATATCTGTGTTTGTCTAAGTACAAAAGCATCCAACTCTAAGATACTAATCATAATGATACAAGTACAAGATCATAACTTCTTGCAACAGATCACATCGGACCACAAATTGCATTGACGATGTAGCAACAGAGTGATCAACTCTTCTAGCAAAGCTCTTCCAGTGGTATGATGTTGAGTTTATATTAGCACTACAATAAGAAACTTACATTTGGTCCAATGAAGTTGATTCCATGCTCTCGGCACATGTCGACAAAAACAGCATTCTCGGAAAGGAATCCGTATCCAGGATGTAGCATAGTACAACCATGGCTGATGGCAGCAGCCAACACATTTGGAATCACCAAGTAACTGTAAGAAAAACGATAATGATTTATTAACTGTGACCAGGAAGATTATGTTTTAGTCCTATGAAGCTGATGGAATGATATGAATTCTTAGATGATGAAAAACGGGATGCCTTACGATTGACTGCTTGGTGCTTCTCCTATGCAAACAGACTCATCAGCAAGTTTGACATGAAGAGCATCTTTATCAATTGTCGAGTAAACCGCTACACAGGGGATTCCCATTTCATGAGCTGTCCGAATGACACGAACAGCAATCTCTCCTCTATTAGCCACCAGAATTTTATCAGCACGGCATGTAGCAGCAAGCGCTCCACCACGTTTTCCAGATTTACTACCAGCTCGAGAAGCCTGGATTCTCTGAAGAGGGAAGTTAAACCTACTCCCTGTCATGAAGCTACACTGAGAGCTCCTGATTCCAGGCGTAGCCTCCATGAATAAACCCTTCAACGCACACATATCAGAAGTTAAGTTTCCAGGCCAAAACTATGAATTAGATTGACTTAGGATTGTAAAGATAAAAAAGGAGCACAAAATAAATGAAGAAAACCCTTCGGCAAGGTAGACAACACACGCTATATAAAATTAAATAACTGCAAGGTGAAGAAGATTATAACGACTTGATAAGAAAGAGTGCAACTGCTTGATGATGGTACACTACAAATATAAGAGATTTGTGTATACATGCATAGAACAAATCAAATTTGATATACAAAACAAAAAAAAGGAAAAAGAAAATATGATCAGATTGTGCTAAGCGGACATGCATAATAGTAAAGTTGAACTTGGATCACACAGCCACAGACATGACAGTCCATGACTTCATTCTATTCAGATTTAATCAATCAAACTGACCTCTAGCTAACACCCAAAACTATAGACCTTTCAGATGGGCCGATCCACAGCATTTACTGAGCCGTACATTTACTAAAATGAACAGCCCGAGGTGCAAGAAAACTTTGATGCAACATGAAAGCACACAACTCCAAGCATCTATGCAAAAGAAACTAAAATTTATGGGTTTAACTTTTTGATTCTCCATTATTCCAGACAGATCAAACACTTAATAATCAAACTACTTAAGAAGTCCAGATAATTCTATCAAACAGAAACAGAACAGGTAATTCAGAATAAATTGAATTGCATCGCAAGGATAAAAACGTATATCTCAATCAGCATGCAGTAAATGTCGTTAAGAAATCAAAATCAATACATTATACACAACAAGAGATGACCAAGAAAGATAGATTACTCACGGGGCGCGAGCAGATAGAATTACTGCAAAATGTCATGGACGCAGAAGCCATTTTCAGATCAATTCAGATCAGTTAACTCGCCTGAAAGAACAAACAGAGCAAAATTAGAGAATCCAAAAATGCAGCAATCTAATTGGAGGAAACACTCGGAAGTCTGATTTCTTTCGAGAATCCGACGTGTAGGAGAGCTGCTAGCTGCGGGCGTACCTCAGAAGTGAGCGTGAAAATCCCAATGTTGATCGGGGCTCAGCTTTGTTCTCTGGTCTTAGTAGAAGGGTGGGTGAATGAATGGTAGAGAGAGAGAGAGAGAGAGAGAGTGGGGAGTGAAGGAGGAGATTTGAAGAAATGGGCGTCGATGAAATCGAGGTTTAGTTGGGAGGTTTAGCAAATTGAGTTCTCCGCCAGATTTTCACCTACAAGGGGAAGAAAGGGTTGCCTTTCTTTTCTTCTTGTGCTTACTTGGCTACGGCTATTATCAATTTATCTCACACATACACCAAAACCATCACCCCACCTTTAGCTCAATGTTCGGGTCGGGTCGGATCGGATCGGATCGGATCGGATTATAGGTTCGTCATGCTTCCATATAAAATTAAATTGAGTTGGAGACATCCAACGATCAAGTTTACTCTATCATGATTCCTAGCTCCTAAATCGAGTCGGATTGAGCTTATTAATATTATTTTGGACTCGGTCATTTCGCATCCACTAAAAATGAGAATAATTTGGGCTTGATTGGGCCTTAATTTCTCGAGCTGAAGAAACTCGGACCTATATCCGATTTCATTTTTAAAAACAACTCGATGGATTCAGCTTGGCCTACCCGATCTATTACCACTTCTCAATATATATATTTATATTTTGAGGGGAAATTCTATTAAGAATGTACATGTGTTACACTCACCTCTCGCATGTGAATATATTTCATATTATAATGTATATAAATGGTCTTAACATGTACCAAACCTTATAGAAATATTAATTTATGGCTAATAATATAAGATAATATAACCTCTACGAATTTGTAACTTTTACAAGATTTTTTTAAATGTAACAATTACAACGTTATATTTTAAATTGTTTGAAATTTTAACATTCTCTCCCCACAAAATGGTATCCAGTCAATGACTAAGACTACATCGTTTTACTGTTGAGACAGCGTCATTTTACTATGTATAAATTAATAATCAACTTTTTAAAAAATTATAAATTTGGAGTTACAATATAACTCATCTTCTTCATTGAATCTTGGATCAATTGTTGAAGTGTACACAGTACATTTGACAGTACCTAACTTAGTTTCGCACTTAATGCCCTTTTTGTTGTATCCTTCTTCCTTCTAGTCATAGTACTTATAAATTACTTACTTAATTTTCATAATGATAAAAGGTAACTTCCCGTTGCTTTTCGAGACGAGCACCAAACTACAAATCTTCAGTTAATTTTTACAGAAGAAAGAAATCATGCAAAGAGCATTCACAATGATTTCGCTCCCAAGAGCGTGATGAGCCATGAACGCCGGATAAAGCTACTTAGCTATTTTCAAAGGACTTGATACGGGCGTGATCAAATTAGTTTTGACTTTTGAGTTTAAAGCTTTTTATAATAATTTATTTATAGAAATCAGAAATTCAATTGATTTAATACATAAAACCTAAATTATAAAAGTGAGTGCTACTAATTAGAATTGAAATTAAAAAAAAAATTACTACTAATTTGAATACTAAACTAAAAATTCCGCCCGTCCTTGACGATCCTCCACGTGTTCAAGAGCTTAAATGGAGCACCAAAAATAATTTCATACTCGACTAAAGCACGAGGATATGTTCGGCGGTAGCGTCTTCTTTGAGCGCATTCTCGGTGCATATCGTGGAACAAACGTCACGTATTCCTAATCCGATTCAATAGTGGCGCAACTGATTGGCATTTCTGACAACCGTGACTTCAGGCCTATTCGAATTATAATGATCTGTGATTTGTTGCTATAATTGACCTGCACGTGATTGACAATTTATTTTCGACCCAAGCTTGAGCAAGGGCTTCGTTTTCCGCCTCGGAGTACCCATAATGAGGAGACATTGTGAGAGTAGAGTAGATGGAAGTTGAAGAAGAAATTGAGTATAGAAGATGCAAAATAAGGTGTGAATTGTTGTGAATGAAGATGTAGTATTTGTAGAGGTAATAAAGAAAAAAGGATTAATTCGGCCAAATGACCGTTGCCGATCAATTGACCGTTGAAAATTTTCGGCCGTTGGAGACATTTGCCCATTGTGGGTAAATTTATTTATTTATTTTTTTCATCGGACTGGCTCGAGTGGGAGGAACGCGACACGATATTACCGTCTCGTTCAATGGGGGACTTGACGTTGGAGCGGTTCGAGCCGGGGATGGAGCCCACATTGTGAATGCTCTAAGAAAATTTGATGGGATATCGATATAAGGTGGTGGTGTACGTAATTCCAATTTATGATACTTGATTTGATTTAGAAGGATCAAAATTATTATGAATAAGCTATGTAGAGGAGACATCGGAGCAATCGCTAACTATATATATTGATCATAATTATCGCCAAAGCAACTGAGATGCGGCAATGTGAGAGTTTGATTTGTAATTGTTTCTGCAACAATTTGGAAGGTGAAGTGATGATGATCTGACGTTTAATCACTCCCAAAATAAGGAAAAACAATTAATTCAATTCAAGATTGCAAAAAGTTTTGATTCTCATTCCACCGACGAATCCTTTTCGTTTTCTTCCCCTGCAATCTTCCCTCCTCTCTCTCACTCTCTCTCTCTCTCTCCTCCGCCACCCCCAACAATCCCTACACTACAGAGAGAAGCCAACAACCGAATTGAGCTCGCATGGCCTATTCCCCATCCACACGCAGTCGCATGCAATTCTGAAGAGAAGGAAATGGGCAAATATAATCTCATCATCTACATCTCCGTCGCCGCACTCCTCCTCTTCCTCGTCTCCCGCTCCTCCCACAAATCCAAGCCCCACCACGCCCACCGCCGCCGCCTCAAAATCCGCTCCCACTTCTCCTTCGCCCCGCCCCCCGACCTCCACCACCACGACGATCGCCCCCCCGCCTTCGATCCCCTCGTCTCCGAGATCGAGCTCCGCCGCGAGGACAGGGAATGGGAGCACATCTACGCTCAGATTCACGACTCCGAGCCGGCGCCGGGCCACGAGTCGCAGCCGGAGTGGGAGAATTTCGCCGACGCCGAGGACTACTTGAATGACGAGAAGCGGTTCAATGTCACCAAAAGGCTGATGCTTTTGTTCCCCAAGATTGATGTTGCCCCCACCGACGGGTTCGTGACTGAGTCCGAGCTGACTCAGTGGAATTTGCAGCAGAGTCGGAACGAGGCGATGCATCGCAGCCAAAGGGAGATGTATACTCACGACAAAGATAGAGATGGTTTGGTGTCTTTTGTTGAGTATGAGGCTCCCAGCTGGGTCAAAAACGCTGGTGAATTTTCCATAAACATCAATTTTGTCTGATTATATTCAGCTAACTGCAATTTTGTCTGATATAATTCAGCTATATTATTGTTTATGAACTGTTTTCATCTCCTTGTTTCCAATATGAATCTAGGTTTTATTTATGTTGCTCTTGTAAAAAAAGGAATAACTTGTTTTGTTTACATTTCAAATTCATGGTTGCTAATTAAGGATTTTGGTAGCAAAATTACTAAAGGAGGAGCATTTGAGTATGTGTAGTCCTAATGTGAGTGTTTTGCTGACAATGACTCTTTCCAGATAAGACTGCATTTGGATATGAATTTGGCTGGTGGAAAGTGGATCATTTCAATGCATCTGATGCCGATGGTGATGGTTTTTTGAATATCACAGAATTTAACGAGTGAGTTTCTGAGAAATTAACTTTCTGAAGGAGGGAAAAAGAAAAAATTCTATGTTCAGTGTTAGCTTAGCTGCTGCTCGTTTATTGTAGTTTTCTTCATCCAGCCGATACCAGCAATCCCAAGCTGCTTCTGTGGTTGTGCAAGGAAGAAATAAGGTGCCTGGACTTTTCTATAATCTGTTTTGTTGTTGTCACGTGTGATATTTTAGCTCTATTGCTTTCTGAAATTTGTTGGTAGCTTCCTGGATGTATTATCTATTCCTGCTCCATAAGAATGAATGAACTATATGCTAAGTGTCCTTGCTTGCCTGATTAAAACCCACTCTCTTTTCCCAGTTAGTTTCAAATATCTTTGTTAGATGACCCGGAGTCGTGGCTTCTGTTGCAAAAGTTGTGCCTCAAAACATTAAATTGCTAAATTGAACAGCTCTTCTCTGGTGATATTTGCAAATTTAGGGAACTGCTCTTGTTTTCCAACTCGAACGATAGGATATCATGGTTGAACTACATGATTGATTCCATCTGTTCTGGCATGCTATCCTCCTGTTCCCATGTTGAAGTTCCTGGAGTTAACACTATCCCTTTGCCTAAGATTAATTTCCACTGCTTTGTGATGTATACTAATTAACAAATAGTCTGATGCATACGGTTTACTAGTCATAGGACTGTGACTATGTAGTTAATAAAAGTTAGCATATATTTAATATATCTTGGTGGTACCCATACTTTGAACATGCGAGTGAAGCTGCAATTGGTTTTTATTGTTATGATGATTGGTTCTTATTTTTCTCAAGTTAATACCTAAACAGAAGTTGCTACGGTGTTAGTTTTATTCTCAAGTTAGTATTGTTTTTATTTGGTGGAGCACTGTGATAGATATTTACCATCACAAGATCGTCTTTCCTGCATAGTGCATACGATTATCTAATCAAGCTAATTTGGGTGTCAATTTAAGTATGGAGCACTTAACAAACACAGGCTGAATATGTAGATCATAAATGATTAATGTCTCCAATTTTGGTGTTACAAAGACAATTAATGATATTCATTCATCAGAGACTTGTCATAAGTAGACAGAGAACTGCCATATTTTGGTGATTTTCTTTTGGTTGTCTGATATACAGTTCGTTCATTGTCCCCATGAGCTGACTGAGCAGCCATATTTGTTTGTTTCAGGGAAAGAGATAAAGACAAAGATGGTAAGGTTAGCTTTCCAGAGTTCTTCCATGGAATCTTTGAATTGGTAAAAAATTATGAGGAGACGCAACATACCTTCGATGAGTATGATGATTCAGTTGCGGCTCCAGCTAAATTGTTGTTTCGCCAGCTTGATAAAGACGAGGATGGGTAATCACCTAGGATCTCTGTCAATTGAATGATTTATTTAATCAAATGCGCTCATGAATGGAAAAGTAGCTTAACTTCTTTTGTCTGCACTAGATATTTGTCTGCCGTAGAATTACTGCCCATCATTGGAAAGCTTCACCCACCTGAGATATACTATGCTAGACAGCAGACAGAGCATATAATGCACCAGGTATTTAACGCACTAAGGTATCATCGGACTTTAATGATTTTATAGTTTCAGCTCATTGAGTTCAGGTATTACTTGCTTATCAGTAATATGCTTTAATATCCTAAACATTTTTATGAGTTGATTTTGATGAAGGGTATTAAAGCAAAAACAACTATCATGAACCATTGCGCGTTACATGGATAGTATATACGATCGCTGGCACATTCATGAGCTTTTCAGGTTTCTAATCATGCATGGATTTTGTGCTTGGAGTTTAAACATAGTGCATAACATGTGTTTTTGTTCAAACGCGAAATTGTGGTTTCATTATGACATTAACAGTCCTAGTTGCTCTGTCACTATGCTAATTTGCACTGATTTTAAATTAGCCTTTTAATTACACGAGGACAAAAGGTGAAAGAAAATAAGGGTGAAGCTTCTAATTTCCTCTCAGAGAAGTAAGGTTTTATGTGGCTACTTCGCAAGATATATGTTAGAATGAATATCGTTTTCTGTAAAATGGAACTAAGATGCAGGAGGGAATGAGCTCATTAAGCTTCGACTTATTGACATGAAGTGCATGCATGTGAGGATTAAATTGCAGGTTTGGGACTCTAAAGAATCATAACGTTACATTCAACAGTTGTTATAAAAAGTTCATGCACTACGTGTATATGTTTTTGGAGTGCGGAAGAAATGCAATTGTGATTGTGTAACACCGCATGCTGATGAAGTGCAATTGATAAGACAATGGTGAAGTTTCGCGTTGCTAATTTTGCAGGCTGATGCAGACAAGGATGGACGTCTGACCTTGACAGAGATGATAGATAGGCCATATGTTTTCTACACTGCTGCCTTTAGTGAAGAAGACGAAGGCGATGATGATGATTGGTTACACGATGAGTTCCGTTAGAAAACACAAGAAGCCTTTTAAGCACTCCAATTACGCATCTGGAAGAAGGGGGCTCAATTTTACTGCATATTTAACAAATACTACTATTTCATTAGCTTCAAAGCATTAGGGGGAGGTGAGCAAGCGATCAATTGAGATGTGATCATAGCTAACTTGGTGACGGTAAGGCCAAAATCTTGATTATGATGCTTGCTTGCTCTCTGCTCTGTGTAATGGGAGGGATATAGGCTTGGGTTGTTCAAGTTTTTACTACTTTTTTTACAGTTTTGGAGGCTAAGATGTAATGAAATAGTGCTGTGTGGCAATTCTTTCATTCTTGACTAAATTTTATAGCAGAACTGCTCCTTTATTACCATATTATATACGAGACAAGACAATCATTACTTTCTTTGGTTTTTGTTCAAAGCAAAAGCTAAGGAAACTTGGGAAAATTATTGTTTTTTTGTGGCACTTTTTTTTTGTTTTCTGGTTTACTCGAAAGAGGAACTACTCCTTTATCTTCTACTACTATGTAGTATAACCAATCAATGGTATTGGTAGGGCTGGCAGTAATTAAAGGTAATTAAGGAGTAATTAATCTCAATTAAGATTTATTAATTTCTAACTGGGTGTCTTTATTTTTAATTAGGATTTATTAAGTCATTAATTAAGTTCTAATTAATATTAACAATAAAGCTATTCGGTCATATGGTGGCTAACCACACGTGTAAGAAAAAAGAAAGTTGACTGTAAAAATATAAATAATCACATTTCTCCCTAGGATTTATGCTTCCCCAATTAGAGTATATTTTAATTTTCAAAACTTATATTATCATTTTTAACTTGTATGATCGGTCACAGTGTGTCTACATAGCAATACCTAATAATTCATTAATTGAAAATGAATTAATAAATGCACCATATTGCAGTGAACCGCATGCAACAATGTCCATCTTGAAACAAATCTACTTTCATGTAAGTTTTCTGATATTTCCATCGCAATCTTGACGTGGTTTGAAAATTGAAAAAAAAAAATCATTTTCCAACATGATTGAAAAAAAAAATCGAAATTTAGTTCTTTTTGAAAATTAAAAAAAAAAAGAAAAAAAAAACATTTTCATCACATCTCTTTAAATTCGATTTTCCCACATAATTTGTACACCAATGGACTTAATCATAATAGCTTTGAATCAAACATTCAAACGATAAAATAGCAGATAGGTATAGGAGCCAAAGTGGTGCAAATTCAGAACAACTTTTCAGATTTTATTATTCATCTAAAAATCCTTGTCTTACATCAAATCCTTAAAAAAGTAGTCTAGAATCTTTAGATTCATTTGAGTATTACTGTTTATGCCGTGCTCAATAATTCATAATCATGTAAGTGATGAAATATCATTATTTAACATGACAACATATATACGGAAATAAAATACGGGATTGGAATATAAATTCAACCGAAAATACACATGCAAAGAGACAAAAACAATCCATTTCCAATCTACTCTTTTTTTAGGTTTGGTTTTGTGGGTAGGATTTGATGACAACAATTCTACTTCTGCACTTCCTCAAAAAAAAAAAAAAAAAGCTCTACTTCTGCTGGGGAAGAACGCAAAAACAACAAAAGAAAAACATTATTTTTTCTCACATTGAATATGATATGCAATATATATAATTCAAGAAATAATTACATACATGCGAACCTGCTGGTATTTGTTCATTATTAGCAACTCGTAAAATTTGCATTGCTCAAAATAGAAAGAAACCAACACAACACATCAATCTTGAATCTTGATCACTAAACTCATCCCCCAAAAAGAACCAAAAAAAAAAAAAAAGAGTTCTACAAGAACAATAGTAGGATGAAGAACAATATCTATCTAATCTATGTGCAAAAAAATCCAAAATCTCCATTATCAAAGTTGAGAGCATAGCTCAAGGGATCATAGCAGAAGCTGAAATCATTCCTATGCTTCTTATTCTTCTTCTTCATCTCTGCTCTCACTCTCCACACTATTCTCTTCAAAATCTTCTTCCCATACAAGAATGCACCATTTGAATCACAATGCACAACTACTACTTCTACTTCTTCAACTCCTCCTTCTCCCATTCTTGATCTTGCCCTATCAAAGAGGTTTTTTTCTTCTTTTTTTTTTCTTGGTTAAAAAGACAAATGGTGGATGAAGTGAAGTCTGTTTAATTTATAGACATAGAAAATGGGAATTATGTATGAGTTGAGTCTTGAGTGGTTAGTGGGGGGTGCAAGAGCACAGCAGTATGATAGTGACTTGTATTGTAGTATGTATTGTTGTAGATTGAGATGAAAGATGGAGTGAGAGAGAGAGAGAGAGAGAGGGACAGATGAATGATGCTCTTTGTGCTGTCTCTATCCATCTGCAATTCTAGCTACTTTGCCATTTCCAAAAAAAAATCATTTTATTAAGAATTATACTCATGTTTCTCATATGGGAACTTGGATTTGTATATTTACTTAAGACTTAATCTTGTTACTAATTAAACTTATAGGAATATGACTTGTTTGTTGAGCAAAAGATACTCATCCAGTCATACTATGATGATTTAAATCATATACTATCAATATTTGAGAAGTACATTCTTGATTCTCAAGATACAGTATTGTAATTTAAGCTTGTACATTTATTCTTTTAACTCAAAATTATTGTATGGACTATGGAGCACGGAATATTTCTAGAATTTTGCATGATGGTAATAACAAAAAAAAAATGACGTCATTTTTATGTAGACTTTTGAAATAAGATAGTAGTAAATATTTTTTCAAACTAGGACAAAATATGAATTAGAAGAACTCATAAGTTTTAGTTTTATAACTTTTGGCATTCAATTTGTGGAAGATATTTATACTATGTAAATTGATGATTTGATTATAGATATGATACCTCCAATAATTTCTCATGGGTCAAAGCCTAACCCATGAGTCCATGACCTAATAAAATTGGACATATCAGAAAGCCTAAAAATGGCAAACCAGCTTTTTAGAGTAGAATTAAAATCATTTCTATGTAAAGTATCTATAAATAGGTAATAGGTTCATAGATATGTTGGAAGTTGTAATTATATTCTAAAGTTCCTTAAATTGAGATTTTGTTGCATTCTTGAGACATGTACTTAGATTTGGTGCCTCTGCTGCTGCATATTTTCTCATCTTGAATGTATAAATATAATATTTCTCTCTATAACTTTTTCTTCATTTCACCACCCCATTTTAAATATTTTTAATTTTTATAATTAGGGAGAAAAAATGAAAATGAAAAATCGAAGTCTCATCTTTACATGGGTAAGGATAAGCATTAAGCTACAACTCCTGTCATTATAAGATTTTCACAAATCATCCGAATATAGATTTAACTAGAACTTCTCAAGCCCATGATCGAAATAGTACTGCTATATTTTAATTATATTCTGTATGATATGATCAAGAAATCGCTCCAGAGAAAGCCTATTTAATTTGTCGGGATATTTCTTGGCGCCATTCTTGAAGAGGATATATATTTTTCTAAATATATGTAAATAATTCCCCTTTTTATATGTAGATAAAGGCTTCTTAAATTTGTCATAGGCATGAGAATCTTTTTTTTAATCTAGAGAATAAGGTCAACATCTTTAATTCCGAGTTCTTTTTCACAACCATAAAGAGAAAAGATTTAAGAACTTTTGCCGTAGGGGGACCTCTTGCAAATTTATTCTGATTTGGGGCCCTATTTTTTCGTCTGCTTTTTCATCCTTGTGTCCTTTTCTTTTGACAACTTTTCTTCTTTGCCCACTTGTACTAGTACTATCAAAAAATTATTTAAAAAAAAAAAGACAAACTGGATAAATAATAATGCTCCTAAAAAATAAGAACAACTAATTGCATCCACAAGCAATGGGATGGCTTGATAGGAAACATGATAAAATTAGTTTTGAGTTTTAAATTTTGAATTAATTTATTTGAAGAAATCGAAAATTATATTAATTTAAATAAATAAAAATCAAAATTACACAATTTAGAAATTTTAGAAAATTCACATTAATTTGAAGTGGAAATTGAAGAAGAGTATGAAATGGTGTGATTTTTTAGTGGATGTGAAATGGTGTATATATAGATGTTAAAAACAATCGACCTACATGACCGTTATCGGCCTGAATTAGTCGTTGCCGGGATAAAGACGTTGCATTTTAGCTGTTAAAATTGAATTTTTTTTAATAAGCGCGTGCGATGCACACGCTGTATCCTTCGTCCAACGAGCTGGCTAGTTCAAGCGATCCCCGGCTCGATCTCGGAGGCACGGCAACGTGGGGCCACGACATCGAGTCAGCTCGATCGTCGCATCAAGTCGACAGTTGCGCATGCCCTAAGAGCATATACAGCGGAGACGGCCTGCAAGGGCTTGGCGAGGGCGATGGGCGTTGGCGCCCTCGCGAGGGTTAAGGCAAGGGCCAAAACTGGCCTTGCCTCTCACCCTCTCCCCCTCACTTCCAGCACGATGAGTGTCCCTCTTTATTTATTTAATTTTTTAATTATGTTAATTATAAAATAAAAAATCCAATCATTAATACTTGAGAGCTAAAAAAATTCATTATTGTAACTATTTTAACCCTAGAGTTGTCAATCAATGGAATCCCATCAAATACTAATAAAAAAAATAGCCTCAGAGCTAAAATTCTTACCATTGTACATCAAGTTTTACTCTGATTGATTTGATCCCCTTAAAAAAAGGTTTTACTAGATTGAGTTCTCAAGTGTTTATCGCGTTGTGTTAATTAGATTCCTAATATATTTATAACAACCTTTTAGCATGGGGAAGTAATGCATGCAAGATATTATTTTACTCACTTTTTATTTTCTTATTCACATTTAATAGCATGAGTAAGTGAATTGTCTAGGCTTAAAGATTGTCCATAATGCTAGAGACACTTAGGAGGGTTTATTGGATTGGCAACACCATTGATTTTAATGTAATTGAAATCCATAATATGGAGTTGAATTCAATGGTTTTTGGGTGAATTTGGGGGAGTTTGGGGTATTTCGGGGTGGATTTTTAAGTAATTCGTGCGAGTTCAAATCCACAAACACGCGATCGCGTTTGTACATCGGTCGAACACAAGCTCCCGCGATCACGTGTCTTCATCGGTCGCGGATGGCATCCCGCGATCGCGGGTCATACACGGTCGCGGATGGATAAAAGTGGGGGTGGATAAAAGCATTGCTTGAAGAAGCTGAAAATTTATTTCTCTCTTCCTCCAAAGCCGCCTCACTTCTCTGTTCTCCTCCCTCCTTCATTTTTTCCAGCAAAATTACTTACCTTTACCAGTAAAAGGCAACGACGTCGGCGAACACGGGGTGACGACGTCAGGCGCGGCGGCAACGGCCGAGCCTTGACACGGGTGGCGCCGGCGAGGGACTGGGCAGAGGATGAGAGAGGGACGGTGTTGGATGAGGTACGGGAGAGATAGAGTGGGAGAGGACGGTGGACTGGCCGTGATTGGTCGGACGTCGACGGCGTAGCACCGGCGAGGGAGTGGGATAGAGGGAGTTGGCGGTTTTAAAGTGTGATTTCAAGAAAAAATTGCATTTGCAAAAAAATTCTTACCCATTTGAAGAAATCCCAGCTGTATCTCTACCACACGGGATTGCATTCTGAAGTGGGAATCAGAAAGTTGGGATTTTTGGCAGATTTTTGTTCGTAAAATGGCGATGAATACAGGAGGGAGGCTCGTTGTTGGTTCTCATAATAGAAATGAGTTTGTTCTTATTAATGCTGATGAAAATTCTTGAAAATTCCTATTGGTAATGGTGTTTGCTTGAATTTCATAGAGCGAGCAGAGTAGCGATGCGATACTTACTATCTGGGAAAGAAAATTAGGAAAGAGAAAGAGATAGAGCACCTGACCACACGAGGGGGGAGAAAAAGGATTTTACCAGCGACCATGGCATCGCGCGACCATGGCTTCCACGCGAGGGGGAGAGAGAGAGAGTCAGCGATCATGGCATCCACGCAATCGCGCGAAGTAGTAGAAACTAGCGATCGCGGCGACGAGCGACCGTGGAAACGAATTACGTCGAACTCTCATGTCCAGAGGCCGGAGTTCACGCTGTGTTTTTTACACTACCAATTACGCCAAAATCCATCCCAACTTGAAATACATCTAAATCCATGGAAGGTTGAATACCACATGAGTTTTAAGTAATTTGTTGGGAAATTTATTAGTAAAAGTTTTGATGAATTCCAAAACCGACTGACCCCAACCGAGTACATGTTGCCAGAACCTAATGTTAGAATTTAGGCTCGCTGTTTGAGCAAAGTTAAGATTTTATCTTTACAGGTCTCCAGCTGAAGATGGCAACAAGGCATTACTCAGACAGAAAATCAGACAACTGAGAGTTCATTTGTTCAGATGGAATGAGGGGGAAGTCTTCAGAACATCAGTTGTAAAGGCCAACTGAGGATTCGTCAGATGAGAAACAGTAGAGAAGAAGAGAACATCAGATGAAAAGGAAGTCATCTGAAGTTTCCAACTCAACTGACTAAATACAAGGAAGACAACTGAGGGTTCAGTTTCAGAACCTCAGTTGTAGAACTCAAACAAGAAGATCAACAACATGAAGTTCAAAGTCAGCTGAGAGTTCAACGGTTCAGTCAGAACATCAGCTGAAGACCACTCAGATAAAGATCAAGATTTTCAACCAACTAATCGAGGTTGACTGTCAGAAAGGTTTAAGATTTGAATTTCAAAAGGAAGTCACATGAGGGTTTGACCGTTCAGTCATTACCCCATCTGGCCCAACACAAGGCTGTCTCAGAAGGAAAGCAGAAGAACTCAGATGCCATATCGGGAAAGTCTGCAGAGATGAGAGACAAGTCATCGCTTTCAACGATCAGAGATCAACAGCTCCTCCAACGGCTAGTTGATACTCTCCGCCTATAAATAGAGGCATTCTCTCATTCGAGAGGTTCACAACAGACACGAGAAGCGAGACAAAGAAGTGCAATCACAAGAGAATCAAGCAAAAGAAAATCTGCAAAATCCTATTCTAAGAACATCAGCAGCTGAGAGTTCAAGAGTGATAGAACATTAGTAGCTGAGGGTTCATAGAATGAAATTCTGTCTTAGATCTTAGTTTGAGTGTTTATTCGTTCAAGCCTTAGATCCAGCTCTCATTCGTGATCGAGCTGTAGTTGGAAAACTCACCCACACCCTAAAAAGTGTTTGCTAGGAGCTTACTCTTCCTGTAATTGAGTAGTTAGGTCGTCAAGTACCCGCAAACTTGACATAGGTTGTTAAGTACCCGCAAACTTAACTGTTAAGGTTGATAAGTACCCGTAAACTTATTGCAACGGTTGCACAGCCCGGGCAAGCTGTGTGGAACTGTCCAGAAGAACTTGGACTGAGGTGTGAGGATTCACATCTCCCCGTGGACGTAGGAGGGTTATCTCCGAACCACGTTAAATCCCGTGTGTCTGTGTTTATTTTCATTCAGTTGCTTATTGCATTCTTATCTGATCAAACTAACCAGCATACAAACTGCATCTTTGCATATTCAACTGTTTTGGTTTTTGACCAACCCTGCACTAAAAAGCGTGAGTTGCTATAACGAGTTTTATTTCCCACCATATTCCGCACAGCCGCACTCTTCCAGTTGAGGTTGCTTACTCAGCTGTGAGATTCCAACTGAGTCCGTTTTACTCAGTTGAAGTAATTTTTAAGGGTTAAGTTTTTAAAATCCTAACTGGTGTATTCCCCCCCCCCCCCCCATACACCAGTAACTCGTTTCAGGACCATCATAATTGAAAATCAAGCAATCCAATACACCATGATTTTGAGGGAGTTGACCGATTACGTCAAAATCAATCATCCAATACCCCAGGATTTTTAAGTAGTTTGAAATCCATCTACCCAATACCCCTGGATTTCAAACTACTTAAAAATACCTCAAACCCCACAAACTAATACACCTCCCTTAGTGTCTCCATCTTATGTGGGTCTCAGATAGAGACATTATCTCTACAACGAAACTATTTCTATCTTTGTCTCTAAATAATTAGTTTATGAAAATTAATTTTTTCATTAATTATAATTAAAATTCAAATATTACATTAATTGAAATAAAAAAATAATACATTAATGAATAAACATGAAAAATTAAAATAAATAAATGAAAATGTATGAAAAAAGCCTCAATTTATTCATTAATTTTAATTAAAATCCAAAAATTACATTAATTGAAATAAAAAACAATACATTAATGAATAAAAATGAATAATTAAAATAAATAAATGAAAATGTATAAAAAAGTAAAAACATTGAAGAAAAAAAGCGAAAATGTGAAGAGAAAAAAAATACTAAAGTTATGCTCTAAGGGAGGATCGAACACGTGCCTTCCCTTCAAGAAGCTAAAGCTTAAACTGCTAGGTCCACTTTCATAAAATAATAGCGAGTTTCTTTTATATGTAAATACATTAACGCACATTTCTTTTTCCTTTTTTTTTAAGTGGCTCGAGATTGTCTTTATCTTTAATAACGGTCTCGAGATAGCGTGACTTGCAACGCTTGACTGTCTCGAGACAGCTTGGAGACTTCCCACTGTGGGTAGCCTAAGGATTGTTATAGATGATGACAAATCATGATATCTTAATGTAGCAACTAAATTTGTAAAATTATTTTTAAAAAATAAAGTTGAAAAAATAAATGAAACAAAATAAAAGTTGAAGTGCTGATCATCCTTTTGATAGTTCAGAAGCCAAAATGGTAAAATATCTTTTGCCTTCTTTTTGAGATAACTCACATGTCATTACTTTATGTGATTGATTTTGAAAGAGTACTGTCAAAAATCGATAGTCACAAGCTTATATTCCCATAGTATTTAAATGGCAATGTATAAGTAGTCCTTTTAATAACAAGAGCACAAAATTATCAAAATTGACAAAATATGCACACAATTACCAAATTTAATTACCGATCGAATTTGTGTAATTCGAAGGTGGGATTGCCGGTTGAGTCAAATGTGGGAATTTCTGACACAAAATGCCGAGAAAAAAATGCTAGAAGAAACTTGTTTAATTGGAAAACATTGACATTGTGCAGCTAAACCAGCAATTAGGTTCAAAAATTAAATATTATCATCTTTATCTTTATAATTTAAATATTGCACTGGAATGGCTTCAAATTTAAAATTAGAATTTGAGACATATATAACACTCTGACATGACGGATATTATTTCAATTCAAGTATCACTACGATTATTTTTAGTTGAAATAAGACGTAATATGAGTTTCAGAACGATGCGTATAAGTATTTCACGTTTCATTTTTTTGCATTAAAATCGTTCAAATATATCGTCTCGAATTTTCAAATTCTCATTGTTGGAACCCTTAATTAATTGAGTAACTAAAAGTCGAGCTTTGATAGATATCAAGGGGAGGGTCCGAGAGGAACATCCTCGTCTAGCACTTGTTGACAATAACATGTTTCGATGAATAAACTAATGATAACTTCTCCAAATTACTTCGGTAAAATTCATTATCATAAAAAATGATGATAATATGAAGAATAAAATAGGTCTTGGGGGGTCCAAATTGTTGCAACCTTTGGTGTCGGCCTCAAATGATTGGGTTGATGGATTGATTAATCATACGGTGGAGTCGATTGTAATTAGAGATAATTAAGCGAGATTAGAAGGTGACTCTATAGAGATTATGGATAATTAGAGAGTGATAAAGAAGTATTTATGATTTATTAATTTTTTTTTAAATTTTTTTAATCTTAAATAGAATTTATTTAATTGAGAGATGGAGGGAGCAGCGTGGCTCGAACCCCGGATCTCACTCTCAAAAATCTGGCTTGTTTGGTATACATATACGTATATCAGATATGAGTATCGGTATGATTCATATCCGTACCTTGTGTTTGGTATATCTGTATATGAGTATCAAATTGATATACTTGATATGATATTTTTCAATATTTTCATATACCAATTTTTGCTAGTATATGACTCGTATCTCTGCTTTCATTTTCCACCTGATATCAATCGATATCTTCAACATATCAGATACGAATGTCAAATATTAATTTAATTAACATACTCATACCTGATATCTAATATACTGGTACATGAATACCAAGCGGTCAAAAAAACCCAATTTGAAACACTAATAAACGTGTATGCGAAACCAATTTGAAGTGTAAAACTTGAGAACGAAGGTATCAAGTGTCAACTTCTCAACAGAATAATGCCAAAACATTTTAGTGTGATGGATGTGAAAACTGGAAACTAAAATTTTTCTGATCTTTCCTTTTTTAAATTTTAATGACTGAAACAATGTGGTTTCGTATCATGTGGTAAGTAAACATTTCATCTCACCTTATCTGGCGTTGAGTCACACTGTCCCCTTTCCGAAAATGAAAATACAGACCTTAATCGGAAAATATGGTGAAGTGAATTTTGTACAAAAAAAACATAAAATTGAAACCACATAATTTAAAAGATTAAAAGATTGGACCATAAACTATGAATATCCCATACACATCGCAAGACTTGTACTATGTATTGTCAATTGTGTTCTGAAGTGAAGTGTTCGGTAATCGGAAGCAAATTTTCATGTCACAATATAACATTTCTGCATAATTTTATTTTATTGTGAAACCATAAGTAAGATAATAATTACAATCATTTATTTAACTAGTCCCAAATTGAGAATACCCCAAGAGGTCTGAGGCCATGACCTGTCCTTGGCCTTCAAGAGCAACACCCTACACCACGCTACCCATCCCTGCCACGTCATCCTCTTATCCCACGGGCTCCCCCACTCCAGCAGCAATCTCAGCCCTCTCTCCGCCGCCTCCTCCGCCACCGCGAACTCTCCTTTCCCCAAATATATCTGCCCCAACACCACGTATCCCTCTGCGACATATGGATTCTTCGCCACACTCTCCAACAGCATCTCCTCCGCCCTCTCCACCCCCATCTCCGCCGCGCCGCACACCGCCTTCCAGTACAGATCCCTCGCCGCTATCTGCTCCTTCCGATCCAGAACCCTAGTGCACCCCTCGAAAATCGGAGGAATCACCAGCTCCAAATCTCCGTCTCTATCCGCCGCCACCGCCTCGCCGCGCTTCTCCGCAGTTTTTAGGTACATCTCCTCTTCCCTCACCATCAGAGTGTAGATTGCCGCCATTCGCGAAGCGGAATTCATCCACAGCCCCGGCTTGCCGTCGCCGGGCCACAGAGATGTGAGAGTGCTGTTGCCGGCGAATTCGAGCCGGCCGTCGTGATTGTCGAACAAAACGTCCTGGAAGCTAAAAAGCTGATCGCTGAAATCCGCGATGGTCATGAAAAGGAAGGTCGCCACCAGCCGCCTCGATACCAGCAAATCTTCTCCGGTTTTTATGTGCTTCACGTTGATCCCCTCCGGCGGGCAGATCGACCGGAGCTTTTCCCGCCAGATCTCGTCTTCGCCGACTTCTTCGCCTTCTCGAACCTTCTGGAGAGAGATCTCCGACGATCGGAGGTGATCGACGAGCTCCTCGTCGGAGTACTTGAAGAGGAGTAGGTCGTGGATGAGAGGCTGGCGGGGAACGACGCAGAAGAGGTGGATGAGACGCTCGGCGGCGGCGCCGACGTGCGCGCGGACTGTGTCGCGGCCGGCGGCGGAGGGCGGGAAGATGGCGAGGTTGACGTAGGAGTTGGAGTAGGCGGAGTGGTAGAGGCCGCAGAGGCAGACGGCGTCGGGAGCCTTCCACATCTTGAGGATGCGGTAGACGCCTATGAGGTGGTCGAGGAAGCTGCCGTGCTTGTGCCAGCACTCGCCGGCGCCGGCGGCCTGCAGCACGGCGACGAGGCGCGGTAGGTTTTCGTCGACGGCGTGGAGCTCGCCGCGGAGGAACGGGCGGGCTGATTCGAGCAGTGCATCGAGATCGGCGGCGCCAGTGGGGTTCTTGTGGTGGTGGTCGTCGGAGGGTTTGAGAGAGTTGGAAGATGGCGCCATGCGTGGAGTTGAAGGATGAGAGAGAATGTGTCGAGAGAGAGAGAGAGAAACAATTGTTAAGGAACGGAAAGTTTGTTGTTTCAGATAACGTTGGCCGTGTGTGTATACATTGTCCGTTATCTGTATTTATAGCGTATCGATTTTACTACTCTCTTTTGTTTATCTGACGGAGTTATCCACCACGCGTGTGTGTGTAGGCATTATCCATTTATCTCTATTTAATTTGGTGTATATTTAACCGTAATTTGACACCATATCTTAAATTTTGGAAAACGTTTCGGTTCAATTATCAAGATAATGTATAACGCTGCATGCAACGCCGTCTCCATGGCCGGTCTCGAAGGGTGCTCGAGACGGCTCGGGCTCGAGACCCCCGCGTTGCAAGCTCGGCGAGTTCGAAATCGGCTCGAAGCCAGCGCATGGTTTGCACGTGCGATAATTTCGAATTAAAAAAAAAAATAAATAAATAAGGGCGCGTGTAAAACACGTGTCAACGAAAAAATAAAATAAGATTTCGAACGTTGTGGTTTTAACGGCTAAAATGCCGATTTTTATTTTTATTTTTATTTTATTCTTTTCCTCCACTATAAATTCAACCCCATCACTCATTCATCTCACAAACAAAAATACAACCTCTTTCTTTCTCAAATTCAACTCTAAAAAAATGTCTTCATTGAGTTTTTCATCTTCGTCGGTCGAATATGTTGAGACCGGCACCGACGACGAGGTACTGGAGATGATGGCGGACGTGGATCGACACCTCCGTGCACACTTAGCGGCGCAGAAAAAGAAGAAGAAGAGGGCGAGGTCGTTTGTCGACCGCGACCGTGAAGCGGCGTGTGCGCTCCTACACGCCGACTACTTCGCCGACAACCCCACCTACGGCGAGCACTTTTTCCAACGCCATTTCCGGATGCATAAGCATCTGTTCTTGCACATCTGCAAGACGTTGGAGGACAACGTCCACTTCTTCACGCATCGACAAGATGCACTTGGACGATGGGGGCTGACGTCGGTGCAAAAATGCACGATGGCGGTGCGACAACTGGCGATCGGTGGTGCTGCGGTTGTGTTCGACGAGTACTTGAAGATCGGGGATAGCACGGGCCGGGTTTGCCTCAAAAAATTTTGCCGAGCAATGATCGACCTCTTCGGCGAGCGATACTTGAGGAAGCCAAACGCTGCCGATATCGCACGTCTGCTCCAAATGCACGAGGTGCGGCATGGGTTTCCGGGGATGCTCGGGAGCCTGGTTTGAATGCACTGGGCTTGGAGGAACTGCCCAAAAGGATGGGCGGGTGCCTAAACGCGCGGCGATCAAGGCGTGCCTACCTTAATCTTGGAGGCGATGGCGTCGTGTGATTTGTGGATCTGGCATGCCTTTTTTGGGTGTGCCGGCTCCAACAACAACGTCAACGTCCTTAACCAATCGCCCTTGTTCACCGACGTGCTTGAGGATAGAGCTCCGTCGTGCAACTTCACCGTCATGGGAAACCGATACGACAAGGGGTACTACTTGACCGACGGGATCTACCCTTCTTGGCCAACACTAATCAAAGCGTCGAAGGTTGAAACTGATTTGGAGTGCTTCAAGCCCGATTGGAAATAATCCGGGCTCCGAGTCAGTGCTGGTACACGAGGCATCTCCGAGATATCATGTTCGCGTGCATTATTTTGCACAACATGATCATCGAAGATGAGCGGACGGATGCGGAGAATTGGAGAGATGATTCCGATTCTCCGTCCACTAGCGGGATATCCCGGAGGGCCATTCCGATCGCCTTTGAGGAATATCTCACTCGGGAAGCCGACCTCAGAGATCAACGAAAGCACCATCGGCTTACCAATGATCCCACCAAGCACATTTGACGCAAATTTGAAGTTCTACCGGAGTAGTTTTAATTTTAATTATGTAATTTTTTTTATTTATGCGGATGTAATATTTTATTTTATTTTAATTAATGTAATTTTTTTATTTCAATTAATATAATATTTCATTTTATTTGAATTAATGTAATGTTTTATGTTATTTTTATTAATGGAATTTTATGAATTAATTTAATGGAAATGAGGAATTGTTTAATATTAAAGATAGAGACAGCTTGGAGACAGTTGTGTTGCAGGGATAAGTGTCTCTAAGGGGTCTCTAGTGGAAAAGTGTTGCTGGAGACCCATAGCAATCTCCAAGGATTGCAGATAGCCTAAGAGTTGATTACATATGGTTCCTATAAACCAAACGAGATCATCCATTACATTTTAGTGTTTCATTTTCTATTACATTAATGAGAGAACGACACGTGGCATGATTAAAAATTCAAGATTTAGTATATATATTAAAAAAATATATTTCCTAAATTTGAACCATTAATTGTGACATGTGTCATTCTCTTATTAATGCAATAGGATATAAAATACGGAAATGTAATAAAGGATCTCATCTGCCTATAAACACTCAAGCTATACATTTTCAATATGTAAATAATGAGATCTCGGATTCAAATTCTATCACTCTCTTTTTCATATCAAAACAAAAAAGAGTTGATTACGTATTTGTAGTGTAAGTTCTTCCGTCTCATTTTAATAGGTCTCTTGATCATATTTGTAGTCACATTTTAATAATAACTACTTTTTCTTTTAATTTAGAAAAGGGAGCAGTGGAATTTGAACATTTGACTTCACTACATATAGATTGAAGCTGTATTGCTGGAATGTCTTCTTGGAAACATAAACCACCACTTAAAATAACAATTCAATGTACATCAGACTACCTGCAGTATTAGTGTCTTAAAGGGGTGTCTCTAAGAGTTTTTTGGAGATAAAGACAGTGAGCTGCAGTGAGACTGTTTCTATGGGGTGTCTCTATCTAATTTCTGAATTTGTATTTTGTATTAATTTTAATAAGAAAATTTGAAAATTTCATTAATTTAAATAAATAACTAGTACAATACATTAATTGAAATAAAACAAAAAAAGCATTACATTAATTGAAATTTAAAAAATAAAAAACATCCTACTCCTCAACCGGTCAAAATCGGCTCCAAACATGCTCGATCAAATCATTAGTGAGTCGATGGTGCTTCCTTGTATCTCTCAACGCGGCATCCCATTGAGATAATTCTTCCAGGACAGCGGAGTGAGGACTCGAACTACATCACTAGTCGTCGTTGTTTCTATGTTCTCCCTCCAGTTCTTAGCATTCTCCCTCTCGTCTTCAATGATTATGTTGTGCAAAATAATGCACGTAAACATGATGTTGCGGAGGTGCTTTGTGTACCAGTTCCGCGCCGAGTTCCGAATAATTTCCCATCGGACTTGAAGAACACCGAATGCCCGTTCGATATCTTTCCTTGTCTCTTCCTGCATCTTATTGAACCGCGCCGCCTTCTCATCCGTTGCAAGCGGAGGAGCCTTGATAAGAGCCGCCCAATCCGGGTAGATCCCATTGGTTAAGTAGTAACCGCCGTCGTAGGGCTTTCCGCTCACCACGAATTGGCACGGCGGAGCCCGTTCTTCAAGCATGTCCTCGAATAAGGGCGACTGATTGAGAACGTTGATATCATTAATGGAGCCGACTACTTCAAAAAAGGCGTGCCAGATCCATAAATCTTGAGACGCCACGGCCTCAAGAATCAAGGAAGACACGCCTATATCTCCTCGTGTGTAGGCAGCCGCCCACGCATTCGGGCAATTCCTCCACGCCCAGTGCATGCAGTCCAGGCTACTGAGCATCCCCGGAAACCCGTGTCTCTCCTCGTGCATTTGCAGCAGCCGAGCGGTGTCTTGAGCATTTGGCCTCCTCAAGTACACGTCACCGAAGAGCTCGATGACAGCTTTGCAGAACTTCCGAAGGCAAAGACGGTCGGTGCTATCTCCGATCTTCAAGTATTTATCGAATGTATCCAGCGCTCCATCGGTGGCTAGTTAGCGCATGGCCATTGTGCATTTTTGCACCGACGTGAGGCTCCATTTGCCGGTTGCATCTTATTTCTGCTGGAAGTACCGCACATTCTGTTCCAACGTTTCGCAAATCTTCAAGAACATATGCTTGTGCATCTGAAAACGCCGGCAGAAAAATGTTGGGCCGTACGTCGGGTTGTCGTTAAAGTAGTCGGCCATCAACTGCTGCAGGACTGCCTCCCGATCGCGGTGTACCATCGTCCTCTTCTCCTTCTTTTTTTCTTAGAGGCGAAGAGTCGAGCAGCAGCAACTTGGAGGTTCGTCACCATCGACATAATCTCGTCGTCGGTGCCATGAGAAGAGTAGCCAGTTGAGGAGTCCGACGAAGAAGACATTTTTTTGCGAAAAATTGAGAGAAAAATAGAGAGAAAACTAAATGAAGAAGATGAATTTGGTGTGGAAAAAATTGTGTGATGAAGTGGGGTATTTATAGGTGTGAATTAATAAAAAAAATCGGCTAAAATAGCCGTTTTATACCCGTTGCCATAATATATCCGTTGCAGATTTATTTTTTTATTTTTTTAGTTGATCTGGAGCGCGCACTGCACGCGTCGTATTTAAAAAAAAAGTCCGCGCGTGCAATGCACGCGCCAAATCGAGACTGTCTCGTGGTGGCAAGACCGGCTCGAGCCACTGGCTCCTGCAGCGGGCCGCCTCGTTGCCGCGATATCTCGAGACGGCGGATCGAGACGCCCGCTGCAAGCCGTCTCATAAATTACATAATTTGCACAAAAAGTTATTATGTTGTTTGACTTGCTTGAAGGTTTGAACATTAAAACTCACTACTTAGAGATGGGAACACTTTTTGAATGTCCTCTTGGAGGCATCATTTAATTTACTAAAATACCAAAAAAGAATTACTCCTATTTTTTTATCATGAACTTAACATAACTCATTTTTTAATATCCGTACTAAAGCATGGTAGCTTATTAAAATGGAATAGAGGAAGTAGCGGTAGAATCTCGTGTGAGGACTGACTGAGGAGTCCGTAGAGATATTCGAATTTTACATCATACATGATGAAGGAGATGTCTACACCCACTTTTATAACCATCCTGATAATATTACCACTTTTTTTGTTTTTGGAACGGATATTACCACTTCTATAGAATTGTGAATATTCAAATTTACTAAATAGTCTCAATAATATTCCTTCATGAGAGATACATTCCAGTTGATGACATTCATTCATTTTAGAAGGGAAATCGTTCGGGTTTTCACAAGTCAAAAACTGCAAAATATATTTTCCTTTTTTGACCGTTGAAGTGCACTTTGCAACCTTAGGTATGAACAATGAATTCTGAGAATTTAAAATGAATGCGGTAATTATTTTTTACAGAATTAATAATCACTGCTAGAATAATGTTTCTATAATAGGTAGCCACCAAGAAGTTTTCTCCTTCGAAGTAGAGTCCCTTCAATGATCCTATTATTTTGTGATCTCGATTAATAAATAACACAATTGATAGTTCATGCTTTATGAATCGACACACATTATGTAGTTAATGATGTTACACAAGTGTTCCCACCTAAGAATAATGCCTCTCCCACTGCTACATTCAAGAGTATAATATATTTGCCGAATAGTGAAAATAAATAATAAGACACTGAAACAATGTAATACGATGATTAAAATCAACTTCACCGTTGTCGATCGGAACTCACTATCACAATGAAGTGTGTTTTGACAATAGTTAAGTGATTTTTTTCAGGTTGCATTCAACATGAAATCACTTAAGCGACACATGCAGGCCTTGAATATTTACTTCACTAAAAGAAGAAGAAGAACAAAAGAACAAAATTTTCATGTATTGGAACTTCACTATCGTAGTGACTGTGTTTTGTTAATAGCAAATTGATTTTCAAGTTCAAATTAACAGAAAAGCAAAAATGGCGTACACATAAGATAACTGGATCTTGAAGGAATTTTCATTTATGGAAAGACGACACTTATCGTAGACGGTCCTAAAAAAAATCGGACCATATTTATCGTGGACGGAGCACATGTAACACATGTATATTTACAAAAAAAAATATTTGAGTTTTACTTTTGTTTTTAAATTATTGTTATTATTAGTCATTCTCATATAATTAATGTATATGCTCTGCTAGACTAGTGCTTATTAAACTATCTATATGTTATATAAACGAAAACGATTCTGTGTCAAAAAAATTCTATGTGGCACCTCTTATATTGCTTCATTCCTATTTATCTAAATTTGCAAATTTTCTGGATATAAAATCAATATTTATCATATTAACTAGTAAATAGCCTGTCGAAAATCGACGGGAAGTAATTTTATTTTAATTTATATGAATAAATTTTGAAAAAAAAAGTTGAATTATATATTTTCATTGAAAGTAAATTCTAATTTTATATATACTCCTACATGTTCCAAAGCTAATGTGAAAGTGATTTTACAAATATTTGTTCTCGTCTCAAACACGTATTGTAATATATCCGCTAATTATCTAAATTCATATAAAATTTAAAATCCGGACATTACAAAATAAATATTAATAGTATTAATTAGTATGAATAATAAAAGATTACAAAAATGAAAAAAAAATTACATAGGCATGTCGTTTAATATTCGATGTATCCATTTAGAAATTCTATACTCGTACACTTCGTCGAACCTGAATAAAAGTGACTTCACAACTCACTGTGGTTTCAAATTTTATAAATTGTTACAATACATTATTAGTTATATGTCTCATTAAAACCCGAATTTTACTTAATAATCAACACTAATAAATAGTATTTTTAATATTGATTTATTCAGAACAATTAAGAAGATCATAAATTAAGATGATGTAAATTTACCATTAATCCTATTGGGCTCGACTCGAGTCAATTGACTTGAATTTTTTTCAGGCTATAAATTATACATGTTTTAAACCCGATTTATAAGTGAGTTCACTACTCATTCTCGTCTCAAGCTTGTATCAATTATCCATCTCGATAAATATCAAAACATTACAAAATATTAATAATAAATAGTAACAGATGATTAAAATTAAGGAAAAAATTTGCCATAGGCACATCAATTAATGTTTGGACTATCCATTAAGAATTTATATGCTCATAGTTGTCACAAATCCGACTAAAAAGTATTTTGACTACCCGTTCTCGTTCAAAACTTGTGTGAGATATCTAGTAATTATTCAAATTCAAAATATATAAATATTGCAGCTTACACTGCACAAAAAACGGGAGTTTGCCTAATGCGCACCACAGGCAACGGCATGGGTTCTCACGTTAAAATTAAAATTCAAATAAACTATTACAATATATAATTGGTTGTTTATCACCTTAAACTTCAACCTTTTAGAATACTCAATAAAAATAAATAATATATACTTAATATTGATTTATTAAGAATAATTAATCAAGAAGATAATTAAACTGAGAGAAGATAGGAGTTGCAGGTTTCTATGATTTCAAAAAAAAAATTAAGTATACACATTACAAACATATTTCTCAAGTTAATATTAATTAGGTCAACCACTCGGTTTTCATGCTAGAAATTTCGGTCATAACTCATATTATTTTTCTTGGTCTATTTGGATTGGCCAATCTTAATAATGTTAAATTAACATCACTATCTATTAGAATAAATTGAAAATAGTAATAGATCCAGTACCAATTCATTAAACATTTTTCAATCTAAATCATAATTTCCTTACTCATATATCCATCTCAAACCAAATTAAAAGAATTTTTCATCCCACCTAAACTGATCGGTTTCAATTTTTTGCTTCGGGTTCAAAATTTTCGCTTGTAGAAAAACTTTTTGAAACTACTGCCACAATTAATTTTGCTTGTTTACGTTGAAGTTTCAAATAAGAAAATGAAAATGGAAATTCTATAGATTTTAGTTAGTTTTTACACAATTCATGGAGTAATTTTTTTTTTAATTTTTCTACTTATGATGTATTTTTTAATTTTGTTGTTCCTTTATATATAGATCGTTAGTGAATTCAAAGTGTTAGACTACCTGCAGTGGTAGTGTCTCTAAGGGGTGTCTCTAAGGATTTTTTGGAGATAGAGACAATGAGCTGCAGTGGAGCTGTCTCTAAGGGGTGTCTCTAAGGATTTTCTGAATTTCTATTTTGCATTATTTTTAATAAGAAAAATTGAAATTTTCATTAATTTAAACAGATAACTAGTACAATACATTAATTGAAATAAAACAAATAAAAGTATTACATTAATTGAAATAAAAAAAATAAAAAACATCCTACTCGTCAACTGCTCCAAATCGGCTCCAAAGATGCTAGATCAAATCATTTGTGAGCCGATGGTGCCTCCTCACATCTCTTAATGCGGCGTCCCGTTTGATGAAATTCTTCCATGATTGCGGGTAGGGGACATGAGTAACATTATTACTCGGCGTTGTTTCTGTGTCCTCTCTCCAGTTCTCGGCCTCCTCCCTCTCGTCTTCAATGATCATGTTGTGCAAAATAATGCATGCAAACATGATGTTGCGGAGGTGCTGTACGTACCAGCCCCGCGCCGGGTTCCGGATAATTCCCCAACGGGCCTGAAGAACACCAAATGCCCGTTCGATATCCTTCCTCGCCGCTTCCTGCATCTTCTTGAAGCGCGCCGCCTTGTCATCCGTTGCAATCGGAGGAGCCTTGATCAGAGCAGCCCAATCCGAGTAGATCTCATCGGTTAAGTAGTAACCGCCGTCGTAGGGCTTTCCGTTCACTGTGTACTTGCACGGCGGAGCACGTTCGAAAATATGGGCGACTGATTGAGGACGTTGATATTGTTGTTGGAGCCGGCTACTCCAAAAAAGGCGTGCCAAATCCATAAGTCTTGAGACGCCACCGCCTCAAGAATCAAGGAAGACACGCCTATATCTCCTCGAGTGTAGGCAGCCGACCACGCCTTCGGACAATTCCTCCACGCCCAGTGCATGCAGTCTAGGCTACCGAGCATCCCCGGAAAGCCGTGCCACTCCTCGTGCATCCGCAGCAGCCGAGTCGTGTCTTGTGCATTTGGCCTCCTCAAATACACGTCACCGAATAGGTCGATGACACCTCGGCAGAACTTCCGGAGGCAAAGACGGCCGGTGCTATCGCCGATCTTCAAGTATTCGTCGAAAACATCTGGCGCTCCACCGGTGGCTAGTTGGCGAATGGCCATTGCACTTTTGCACCGACGTGAGGCCCCATTTGCCGGTTGCATCTTGCTTGTGCTGGAAATATCTCACATTCTGCTCCAACGCCTCGCAAATCCTCAAGAACAGATGCTTGTGCATCCGAAAACGCCGGCGAAAAAAAGTTGGCCCGTACGTCGGGTTGTCGTTGAAATAGTCGGCCATCAACTGCTGCAGGGCTGCCTCCCGATCGCGGTTTACGACCGACCTCTTCGCCTTCTTTTTTTTCTTTTTGGCGATGAGCCGAGCCGCAGCAGCTTGGAGGTTGGTCACCATCGACATAACCTCGTCGTCTGTGCCATGAGAAGAGTAGCCGGTTGAGGAGTCGGATGACGAAGACATTTTTTTTTTTTTGCAAGAAATTTGAGCGAAAATTAGAGAGAAAAAGAGGAGGAAGATGAATTTGATGTGGAATAATTTGTGGTATGGAGGTTGGTATTTATAGGGATGAATTGCAAAAAAAAAAAAAAAAGGAAAATCGGCTATATAGCCATTTGAATTTTTTGCCCGTTGGATATTACCGTTTCTGCCATTTTTTATTATTTTTTTAATTTTTGGCGCGTGCAATGCACGCGCCTGTTAAAAAAAAAAATCGGAAACGCGTGAAGGCCACGCGCCATCTCGAGACTATCTCGTCGCGGCGAGACGGTCTCGAGCTCCGCCCTCCTGCATCGGGGTGTCTCGTCGGCCGGGGCGTCTCGAGACCGGCGACGAGACACCCGCTGTGGTCCGTCTTAGGAGCATGGGGATTTCCTGTTGGAATATTAATCACATAATATAAGACATGCTTTAGTCATAATTCAAGTTCTATATTCAACTCTACGACAATAATCCGAGAAAAATTGAGTAAAGCGGAAGCACTAACCTGAAGCCATAGTCGAAGATTGCCTGGAGGTCGATCTTCCAAGAATGCAGGTTTATCTATTCGTATATTCCTGAAACCATAGCCATTCTGTAACGCCCCAATTTTCATAAATAAAAGGGAAACGTTATTCTTCATTCATTAATGACAATAAACATTCATTTTACAGCGGAAGACTAAATAAATAACATTTATTGACAAATATATTTGACTCTTTGACCATTATCACTCGCTCCGCTGCACATCACCCGAGCTTTAACCTGAAAAGATAAATAGTTTTAGGGTGAGTGCTAAAGACTCAGTGGGATGCATTTATCTAAATTATATGAATCGCGACAAATATAAGTGTAAACAAACTGTCTTTCATTCATAACGCCCGAAGGGCTTAAGCTCGAGGGCTAACTTTCTGTCTCTGAGCACGAGGGCTTTAACTGCACTGTCTCATGGCCCGTAGGCTATATAACTTTTCTGCTCATAGCCCGAAGGCTTTAACTTTCTGTCTGATAGCCCGAAGGCTTTAACTTTCTGTCTGATAGCCCGTAGGCTTTAACTGCAGCTCACAGATATAATTTGAGTAAAACATATAATAAGGATAAACGATAAATGCAACGATAAAATAACCCCACCTTAAACTTTCTTCACTTGAGTCGAATACTCACAATTAAGATTTAAGTCCTGCGCGCCGATCCTATAAATAATATATTGATTTAATTACTAATAATCTTTAATGAAATATCATGAATGCAATTTTTAATATTTAATTACTATAATTAAGAATGAAAAATAATTCAAATAATTTTACTTGTATAAAACCAAAATGGGATAACTGCACGAGAAAACTTATTAAAAGTTATGTGGTTTATGAATAATTAATATTAGTATTTATTAAATTTATATATACCAAACCAAAATAGAATGCTTTTATTATAACAAACACGTGTAGCTTACACGTTGATAATGAATCAAAAGAATTGAGTATATTGAACAAGTTTTTTTTTTTTTTTACACTTGGTTACATATGAAAATCCAGAGAATTGATAGTATAAAATATTAGTGGGAAGATAAGACTTGGCCCACTATTTAAGTAAAACATACAGAAGGAAAAGAAAAGAAGTCAGAGAAAGATTATAGTTTTTCTTTCAAACTTAACACATGAGGAAAAATTATCAGTAAAATGAGGGAGACGAACTGCAAAAGAAAAGGAAAAGCATGAAAACACAGAATGGAGGAACAAAATAACAACATGCGCGAGAGAGGGCAGATAGTGGAAAAAGAGAAAAAAGGGTAGACGTCGAGCTTAGCCGTCGTCGACGATATGCGACCGGCGCCGTCGAGTTCTCCCACTTTACTACTCCCTCCCTTCCAACCCACATCTCTCAGTTCACAGCGGAAAGAGTAGAAGAGGGGTTGCTACCTTTTCCTTTCACCCAGGCTTCGATTAAGATTTTGGTGTGAAGAAGGTAAAGGAAATACTCCTATTTATACTAGTCTTTGGGTGATTAAATCTGGTATGAACGAGATTTACAAATCAATCTTCCTCAGTGATTGATTGACCTTGCAGAAATTAAGAAATTTGAGAATGGAGAGTAGGGTGAAGCAATCATGCGTTTTACCGCCGGGTGTAGGAGATGAAGAAATGATTGACATTCTTGGGATCAAGAAATTGGGCTTCAATTAAATGGGCTGAAGAAAGAAAACAAAATACTAGAATTTGGGCTTTGCACTTTAATATTTTGATTAAGATAAATAAGGCCCATATTGTAGATTATAATAAATGAGAAATATAGACATAAAAAAATGCATGATTCATATCTGTATAATAAATCTAGGCGCGATTTATTAGACTTAATATTAATTGCTTAGAAATAATATAAATAAATCTTTTACGAGAAATATAATAAAATTTTCTGGATCGTTACATCCTTCCTTATTTTTAAAAAATTTCGTCCTCGAAATTACTTTGATGAGTCTAGACAATTCGGATATACTTAAGGCACGTGCTATCTTCTTCTTCCATGATTCTACCCAAAGATTTCATAATCTCAAAAAGGGGGTTAGGTCATCTTATCTTACTTAGATTGCGATGCACTTCCTAGAAGTCGAACCTAATATCACATACAAAAGAATATTTGAAAATGGGGACACCTCTTCTCCAAGCTTGTGACAGATTTGTGAGCCTCCTTCGTTGTGCAATTACGGCCTATCTCTAACTAAAGGAGAAAGAAAAAATATCGCCTATCGCAATTAGTAAAAATCTTCAATGCACAGAGACGTTCGTTTCAACCTCGATCAAAATTATTACTTTCGTACCTTAAACTTGAATTCTGCAATCTAACGCAACCATATTGAAAAATAAAATTAAAAAAATACGAAAACCTAGAAATAACCTCAATTATTATCCTCAATATGCGTGAGCTTATCTTCGCTCTCGGTTTCGTTCTCTCTCGGTGTTGTTTTCTCTTCGAACACGATATCGCAATTGGCCCCTATTGCATTCTTGAGCTCTATGTCCATCCTGGTGGCAACGATAACAAATATTCTTTCCAAAGTAGCACTCTCCGAAATGGCACCGTTGACAGTTTGGACAAAGAGGTTTGATTTGATTTTCTTCTTGAGGGGCACTAAATTTCTCATCGTCCGGAGAATCTCGTTCTTCCTCGTACTCATCTTGACTTCTCTTTCCATTGTGACGGGTTGATTTGTCGTCCAACTTTGCATAATCTATAATTTTAATTTGTAGTTGGGTTTCGAACTTTGCATAAAGACGAGAACATAAAATCAATTTTTTTCATTAAATTTTGGGTCTATATAAATTCTAAACAAGTTTTATAAATTATGCACTTATAAATCAGAGTCGTGGTCAACTGCCCGGTTCCGATCCGGAACCGTGATGGTAGACGGGTCAATTTCCAACCGGTGGATATTGTTATACGGATTTATTTAAAAATGAATACAAATGAGTAATTTTTTAATCGGGTTTAAAACAAGTATAAGACTACAAGTATATATAAATTTCAAAAAGGTTTGAATAATTCTAAACACACCGTCTCGAATTGTTTGATTAATCGTCTCCGTTGAAAAACGTCGAATGTGTAGGAAAATTGGCAGAAAAATTAATGACGATTGGTTAACGAGTCAGTTCCGACCTAAAATTGTTTGCATAGATGGGCCGATTCAGTATCGGCTTGCAACTTATATTTTTTTATAATTTTTTGTTAAACTCATAAAATTAAGGATATTTGGGGTCAATTTTTATCTTATAACATTTGGCTAAGTTAATTTCCGAATCCCAATCACTCCATATAAAGTTTTGTAAAAGGGCAAAACTACCTAGTGTATATTGAAACCAATTCTGAAGTTCTATTATTAGTTAAATCAAAGTTCTTCTTGAAACTGGTAAAACAGAAAACGAATGTAATCATCTATAATTCTGTGAATATATTTGAAAAATGATTATTTATATAATATTATATAATTTATAATATGAACTTTTATTTATTAAATATTGAGTGAATATTTTTGAAAGATATATCTTTATATATTAATTTTTGATAAAAAAAAAACGAATGTCATCATCATATTTTCTTGTGAATATATTTGAAAGATGTTTATTTATATAATATAAAATCAGTATTGTAGTCAATGGGCCGATTACGGATCGTAACCGTCGGGATAGATAGGATGATTGCGAAGTGATGGTTCAACTTATTTATTTTCTTTAATCTTATATCGAACTCATAATGTAGGGTATTTAAAATGACTTTCTTCTTATAGACAACCTTCGAAATTATTTTTCTTTTTGAAATCAATGTGGGACAAAGAGATCCATCTCAATTTCATACCAAATCGATGTGGAACAATCTATTTGAGAACCAAATATATTTTTGTCCACATCGATTTTGGAGAAAAATAGAGTTTTGAAAATAAACAACATAGGGCTGCATAAACGGATATTCATGGGTACATTTTGTAGGGTACCTATTTCCATTTCAGCAAAATATACATAACATTCTATCCCATTTAAGTTAACCAGGTACCCAGTACCTGGCTGGGTATACCCGACGCGGGTAACAGGTATCCAAACTACCCGTTTAAAAAAAATTAAGAGAACCTCCATTTTTTCAATTTTTCGTGTGCTCAATTTATCAACAATTTTCAAGAACGCAAATAAACTGAAGGCATCAACAACTAGACAACAAGAGATAATCAATACTAACATATCCATCCAATGTAGTATTAAGAAAAATCTTACACAAACTTAATCATATATTTTCAGCACATGATTTCCAATCATAATGGAATAGAAATGCCACCGTGAGAAAAATTGAATTATAGAGATGCATTATAGTCTATAAAGGATTGTTATAAGTTCAAGAAACATGCATGATAATCATAAAAATAAAAATATTTTATTTTTTACATAAAAATTTAACTAAAACTATTATATATAATACTATATAATAATAAAATTAACTATTTGACCGACCACCCTATACTCTAACAGGTTATTCAATACCCGTCCAATAACCGAAAATTATAGTTCGAATTACCCTAAAATCCGTTTTTCATACGCTCACCCCAACACACGGACTGGACTGGACTGGGTGACAAAGCCCAAGAACTTTTAAAATGAACACCGAAACAACATGCTTTAAAATATAAAAGCAAGCGCGCACACACACACTAGGTTACTTTTTATAAAGACAAGGGCCGAAGGTGAGAAGGCCCAAGTTATTTGACAAGGCCCAAATTATTAATACCCCAAGCTGTCTGAGGCCACGACTTCTCTCTAGCGTTGGTCACCAAAATCCTACACCACGCTATCCATCCCTGCCACGTCATCCTCTTATCCCACGGGCTCCCCCACTCCAGCAGCAATCTCAGCCCTCTCTCCGCCGCCTCCTCCGCCGCCGCGAACTCTCTTTTCCCTAAATATATTTGCGCCAACACCACGTATCCCTCTCCCACGTATGGATTCCTCGCCACACTCTCCACCAGCATTTCCTCCGCCCTCTCCACCCCTATCTCCACCGCGCCGCACACCGCCGTCCAATACAGATCCCTCGCCGCAATCTGCTCCTTCCGATCCAGAACCCTAGTGCACCCCTCGAAAATCGGAGGAATCACCAGCTCCAAATCTCCGTCTCTATCCGCCGCCACCGCCTCGCCGCGATTCTCCGCAGTTTTTAGGTATATCTCCTCCTCTCTCACCATCAGAGTGTAGATCGCTGCAACTTTGGACATGGCGTACATCCACAGACCCGGCTTGCCGTCTCCTGGCCACAGAGATGTGGTTGTGTTGCTGCCGGCGTAATCAAGCCGGCCGTCGTGGTTGTCGAACAAGACGTCCTGATAGTTGTACATCTTATCGCCGAAATCCGCGATCGTCATCAAGAGGAAGATCGCCAGCAGCCGCCGCGAGATCGGCAGATCTTCGCTGGTTCTGGTTTGCTTGACGGTAATCCCCTCCGCCGGGCAGATAGACCGGAGCTTCGCCCGCCAGATCTCGTCTTCGCCGACTTCTCCGCCTCCTCGAATCTTCTGGAGAGCGATCTCCGACGATCGGAGGTGGTCGACGAGCTCCTCGTCGGAGTAGTTGGAGAGGAGTAGGTCGCTGACGAGGAGTTGGCGGGGGGCGACGCAGAAGAGGTGGATGAGGCGCTCGGCGGCGGGGCCGACTAGGGCGCGAACGGTGTCGCGGCCGGCGGAGTTGGGCGGGAAGATGGCGAGGTCGACGAAGGAGTTGGAGTAAGAGGAGTGGAAGAGGCCGAGGAGGCAGACGACGTTGGGGGCCTTCCACATTTTGAGAATGCGGTAGACGCCGAAGAGGTGGTCGAAGAAGCTGCCTTGCTTGTGCCAACATTCGCCGGCGCCGGCAGCATGCAGCACGGAGACCAGCCGCGGTAGCTCTTCATCGACGGCATGGAGCTCGTCGCGCAGGAACGGGCGGGCTGATGCAAGAAGTGCTTCGAGGTAGTGGCGATCGGCGCCGGTCGCCTTCTTTTGGTCGTCGGAGGGTTTGAGAGAGCTGGAAGTTGGCGCCATGTTTTTTTTTTTTTTTGAGAGAAGAGAGAGACTGTTTCGGAAATGAAAAGTCCGGTGAATTTGGAAATTTGAATGATTAGTAGTAAGATAAAGAGCAAGTATATACTAGTCACCTCTCCTGTTGTGTGTGTGGTAGTTAGTAGCTTGAGTTTTGGTTTTGGAAGATTTTTTGATATTTTCAACTACTACATCGAATCATTGTTTATGCCTTTTCGTATTAGCTGAATGGTGCGTGAATCACATGTGATGTACACAATGATTTTTTTTTTTTTTTTTTTTTTTTTTTTTTTTTTTTTTTGTGGTTGTTAAGAAATTGCAATCCTAAGTCAGTCAGTGATCCGCCAATTGCAAAAAAAGAATATTATCATCAGTCTTGAAATGTTTCAGTGATTTGGCGATACATATTACGTCTATCTGCATTCCTTAGGCTATCCACATCCCTTAGAGCACCCTTAGGGTGTTTTAAGGGATGCTCTAGCATTCGAGCACCTTTAGAACACTCTACCCCTGCAACGCAAGGGTGTTCTATCTTTAATATTAAAAAATTCTCATTTTCATTTATTAAATTAATTTATAAAATTCCATTAATAAAAATAACATTAAAGATTACATTAATTAAAAAAAAAAACTAACACATTACAATAATTAAAATAAAAAAACATTACATTAATTAAAAATGCTAGACTACTCCCGAAGAGGACCAAATTTCCGGTAGAGGTATTCGGTGAGATCATTGGTAAGCCAATAGTGCTTTTTTTGATCTCTCAAGTCGGCATTCCGTTGCATAAATTGCCGAAAGCAGATCGGAGTTGTCCGCAAGTGTACCCCGCTACTGGACGGAGAGTCGGAGTCCTCTCTCCAATTCTCCACATCTTCCCGCTCGTCTTCGATGATCATGTTGTGCAAAATAATGCACGCGAACATGATGTCTCGGAGATGCTTCTTGTACCAGCACCGATCCGGAGCGCGGATTATTCCCCATCGGGCTTGGAGCACTCCAAAGGCTCGTTCTATGTCCTTTCTGGCAGACTCCTGCATCTTCTTGAATTTGGCCGTCTTTAGGTCGGTTTCAAGCCTTGGCGATTTGATCAACGTAGGCCAACAAGGGTAGATCCCGTCGGTCAAGTAGTACCCCTTGTCGTAGCGGTGTCCGTTGACGGTGAAGGTGCACGGTGGAGCTCTATCCTCAAGCACGTCGGTGAACAAGGGCGACTGGTTGAGGACGTTGAGGTTGTTGTTGGAGTCGGCAACCCCAAAAAAGGCATGTCAGATCCACAAATCCTGCGACGCCACCGCCTCCAAGATTAAGGTAGGCACGCCATTCCCAGTGCATGCAATCCAGGCTCCCGAGCATCCCTGGAAACCCATGCCGCAACTCGTGCATTTGGAGCAGACGCGCAGTGTCGGCAGCGTTGGGTTTCCTCAAGTACCGCTCGCCGAAGAGGTCGATGATTGCCCGGCAAAATATTTTGAGGCAAAGCCGGCCCGTGCTATCTCCTATCTTCAGATACTCGTCGAACGAGTCGGCAACACCACCGGTCGCCAATTGTCGCACCGCCATCGTGCATTTTTGCACCGCCGTTAGCCCCCATCTCCCGAGTGCATCTTGTCGATGCGTGAAGAAGTGGACGTTTTCCTCCAACGTCCTGCAGATGCGCAAGAACAGATGCTTGTGCATCCGGAAACGGCGTCGGAAAAAACTGCTCGCCGTAGGTGGGGTGGTCGGCGAAGTAGTCGGCGTGGAGGATCGCACACGCCGCTTCTCGGTCGCGGTCGATGAAGTCTCGCGTCCTCTTCTTCTTCTTTTTTTGCTCCGCTTGGTGTGCACGCATGTAGCGATCCACGTCCGCCATCATCTCCAGCACCTCGTCGTCGGTGCCGCCCTTGACATATTCCTCCGACGAATCGGCAAAAATAAGTTCCTCCGATGAAGACATTTTTTTAGGTTGAATTTGAGAGAGAAAGAGGATGATAAAATGGTGTGAGATATATGAGGGGGTGTGGTAGTATTTATAGATGAAGAAAATTAAAAAAAAAAAAAAAATTATTACGGCATAACCGTTGCTGCAACGGGCGAAATTTTTCAAATATATACGTTAGGCGCGTGCAATGCACGAGCCGTAATTTTTTTTTTTATTCCTCCGCCCTCGCACGTGACGAGCACGCGCCGGACTCGAGCTCGTCTCGAGCGCTCGGGCACGCCTCGAGCTCTCGCCGTCTGCAACGCGGGGTGCTCGAGCCACCCCGTGCTCGATCTCGGCTCGAGCACCCACGCACGAGACGCGTTGTGGACAGCCTTAGAACACCTTAGATACTTTTACCCCTGCATTTCAAGGGTGCTCTAAGGGTCTTCCAGCATAATATTAAATAATTCCCTATTTTCATTTATTAAATTAATTCATAAAATTCTATTAATAAAAATAATATTAAACATTACATTAATTCAAATAAAATAAAATTTTATATTAATTAAAATAAAAAAACATTACATTAATTAAAATGTGAACTACTCCCGTAGAGGTCCAAATATCTGGTAAACGTGCTCGATGAGATCATTGGTAAGTCGGGTGTGCTTTCGTTGATCTCTCAAGTCGGCTTCCCGAGCGAGATAGGTCCTAAAGGCGATCGGACAGGTCCTCCGGGATATCCGCTAGTGGACGGAGAATCGGAGTCGTCTCTCCAATTCTCCACATCTTCCCGCTCGTCTTCGATGATCATGTTGTGCAAAATAATGCACGCGAACATAATGTCTCGGAGATGCTTCTTGTACCAGCACCGACCCGGAGCGCATATTATTCCCCATCGGGCTTGGAGCACTCCAAAGGCCCGCTCTATGTCCTTTCTCGCTGCCTTCTGCATCCTCTTGAACCTCGTCGTCTTTTCGTCAGATTCAACCCTCGGCGCTTTGATCAGTATTGTCCAAGAAGGGTAGATCCCGTCGGTCAAGTAGTACCCCTTATCGTAGCGGTTTCCGTTGACGGTGAACTTGCACGGCAGAGCTCTATCCTCAAGCACGTCGGTGAATAAGGGCGATTGATTGAGGACGTTGATGTCGTTGTTGGAGCCGGCACACCCAAAAAATGCATGCCAGATCCATAAATCCTGCGACGCTACCGCCTCCAAGATTAAGGTAGGCACGCCTTGATCGCCGCGAGTATGGACACCCGCCCACCCTTTTGGGCAGTTCCTCCAAGCCCAGTGCATACAATCCAGACTCCCGAGCATCCCCGGAAACCCATGCCGTTCCTCGTGCATTTGGAGCAGACGTGCAGTGTTGACAGCGTTGGGCTTCCTCAAGTACCGCTCGCCGAAGAGGTCGATGATTGCCCGGCAAAATTTTTTGAGGCAAAGTCGGCTCGTGCTATCGTCAATCTTCAGGTACTGGTCGAAGGCGTCCGCAGCACCACCGGTGGCTAACGCCCGAGTGCATCTTGTCGATGCGTGAAGAAGTGGACGTTTTCCTCCAACGTGCTGCAGATGCGCAAGAACAGATGTTTATGCATCCGGAAACGGCGTCGGAAAAGTGCTCGCCGTAGGTGGGGTTGTCGGCAAAATAGTCGGCGTGTAGGAGCGCACACGTCGCTTCTCGATCGCTGTCGATGAACCCCCGCGCCCTCTTCTTCTTCTTTTTCTGCTCCGCTAGGTGTGCACGTATGTAGCGATCCGCGTCCGCCATCATCTCCATTACCTCGTCGTCGGTGCCGCCCTCGACATATTCCACCGACGAAGATGAAAAACTCAACGAAGATGAAGACATTTTTTTGTAGTTGAATTTGAGAGAGAAAGAGGATGAAAAAATGGTGTGAGAAGAATGAGGATTGAGGATATATTTATAGTAGAGGAAAAAAAAAAATTTTAATTCGGCCATAGCTGTTGAACGGTCGAATTTTTAAAAAATTTTACGTTAGGTATATATATATATTTCTTTCAAAATTTGCCGCGCGTCCCGAGCACGCGCCGGACTCGAGCAGCGCTCGAGCGCTCGGGTACGGCTCGAGCTCTCGTTGCCTGTCACGCGGGGTGTTCGAGTCACCCCTGCTCAACCCGCGCTCGAGCATCCCGCTCGAGACGCGTTACGAATAGCCTAAGGAGAGTGTTAATCTTGGTTTGATCTCTTTCTCTCTCTTCAAATGTAGTACAATATCTTTTTTTCTTTTCGTGTTTTAGACTTTAGGAATCTCACAAAAATCCGTCTCATGGTAATGGCATATTTATTATGTCATCGAATATCATTTTGGATATAAATCTTTGATCAAATGAAAAAGTCTAAGTGGAATTTGAGTATTTTTCTTTTCTTTGAGATACAAGAGTACATTAATACATCAAATTTTGATAATATTAATTAATTACAAAAAATATTTACACTAGTAATACAAAATAAAACATACGTTTTCCATTCCGAAACAAATGGCTCATTTTATTCAGGCACACATATTCAGATGAAGGTTTTAAATTGGTTAAAGTTATATGACTCACAACTTTTGAAAAGATATTCCCTTCGTTCACGATATGGTTGACACATTGTGGACGACACAACTTTTTAGAAAATGGTGGGTAGTATTAGTAGTAAGTATTGTTGTGAGTGGAGTAAGAGTCCTACAATAAATATGAGTGAAGTGATGAGAAATACTAAAGTTAAAATGTAATGTATTATGTGAGTCCTACTATTATAAATGAAAGTGACAATTATTTAGTTGACATAATTAAATGGCAAAAATGGCAACCATATCGTGAACAAATTAAGTAATTGTTTCCTTATTTGAAAATGAATCACTTATTATAGAACATCCCGATATATAAAACGAGTCATTTACTCCGGGACAGAGCGAGTAACATGATCTCATTTTCGTTAGGTTAAATGCTGACCGGATTTAATTATTTTATTTATGCATACTTGTGTAAATTATTGATGTCTCATTTTCGTTAGGTCAAGCATTGACCGGATTTAATTATTTTATTTATGCATATTTGTGTAAATTATTCAAATCAACCTATCATGCCATTATTATTTTAATGAATTTTTCAAATAAAATAAATTCAAAGTTCAGCATCAATCCCCCCACTCCCACCTTCAAAAAAGGATACAAGTAATACGGACGGTCCCACTTTTGATTTTGTGATTGATTGTTTTTCATAAGGCTGTCTGCATCCGGGCTGGAAGCCGGGTGCTCGACCCCAGAACGAGCATGGGGTGACTCGAGCTTATTGCGTGGCGGGGAGAAGGCGCTCGAGACATGCCTGAACGTTCGAGCGGTGCTTGAGTTCGGCGCTTGCTCGGGACGCGCTTCCCATTTCGAAAAAAAATAAAATAAAATTAAATGGCGCGTGTTTTACACTCGCCGAACGTTAAAAATTTCAAAAATTCGACCGTTCGGCCTTTGCAACGGCTATGGCCGATTAATTTTTTTTTTTTTTTTTTTTCTTTTTCCTCCACTATAAATACATCCTCACAACCTTCATTCATCTCACACCAAAAATACATCCTCTTTTTCTCTCAAATTCAACTACAAAAAAATATCTTCATCTTCGCTGAGTTTTTTATCTTCGTCGTTGGAATATGTCGAGGGCGGCACCGACGACGAGGTACTTGAGATGATGGCGGACGTGGATCGCTACATACGTGCACACTTAGCAACGGAGAAAAAGAAGAAGAAGAGGGCGCGGGGGTTCGTCGACCGCGACTGAGAAGCGGCGTGTGCGGTCCTACACGCTGACTACTTCGCCGACAACTCCACGTACGGGGAGCATTTTTTCCGACGCCGTTTCCGGATGCATAAGCATCTGTTCTTGCGCATCTGCAAGACGTTGGAGGAAAAAATCCACTACTTCACACATCGACAAGATGACTCGGACGATGGAGTCTGACGTCGGTGCAAAAATGCAAGATGGCGGTGCGACAACTGGCCACCGGTGGTGCTGCGGACTGCTTCGACGAGTACCTGAAGATCGGAGATAGCACGGGCCTTTGCCTAAAAAAATTTTGCCGGGCAATGATCGACCTCTTCGGCGAGCGGTACTTGAGGAAGCCCAATGCTGCCGACACTGCACGTCTGCTCCAAATGCACGAGGAGCGGCATGGGTTTCCGGGGATGCTCGGGAGCCTGGATTGCATGCACTGGGCTTGGAGGAACTGCCCAAAAGGGTGGGCGGGAGTCCACACTCGCGGCGATCAAGGCGTGCCTACCTTAATCTTGGAGGCGGTGGCGTCGCATGATTTGTGGATCTGGCATGCCTTTTTTGGGTGTGCCGGCTCCAATAACAACATCAACGTCCTCAATCAATCGCCCTTGTTCATCGACGTGCTTGAGGATAGAGCTCCGCCGTGCAACTTCACCGTCAACGAAACCGCTACGACAAGGAGTACTACTTGACCGACGGGATCTACCCTTCTTGGAAAACACTGATCAAAGCGCTGAGGGTTGAAAGTGACCCAAAGACGGCGAGGTTCAAGAGGATGCAGAAGGCGGCCAGAAAGGACATAGAGTGGGCATTTGGAGTGCTCCAAGCCCGATAAGGAATAATCCGCGCTCCTGGTCGGTGCTGGTACAAGAAGCATCTCCGAGACATCATGTTCGCGTGCATTATTTTGCACAACATGATCATCGAAGACGAGTGGGAAGATGTGGAGAATTGGAGAGACGACTCCGATTCTCCGTCCACCAGCGGGATATCCCGAAGGACCTGTCCGATCGCCTTTAGGACCTATCTCCAACGGGAAGCTGACTTGAGATATCAACGAAAGCACGTTCGGCTTACCAATGATCTCACGGAGCACCTTTACCAGAAATTTGGACCTCTACGGGAGTAGTCTAGCATTTTTAATTAATGTAATTTTTTTAATTAATGTAATGTTTTTTTATTTTAATTAATGTAAAATTTTATTTTATTTGAATTAATGTAATGTTTAATGTTATTTTTATTAATGGAATTTTATGAATTAATTTAATGAAAATGGGGAATTGTTTAATATTGTGCTGGAGCACCCTTAAAGCACCCTTGAGATGAAGAGGTAAAGGTCTCTAAGGGTGCTATAGTGCTAGAGCACCCCTTAGAGCACCCTAATAGTTTCTAAGGGATGCAGATAGTCTAATGATAATCTCATTAACGAGATAATTGGTGTATAGCAGAATTATACCAATAAGAATTTTAAATTTTTTTCTAACTTTATTCAATTAGCTTGACAACTGTGAAATTTAATCAGAGCAGTCGCTTAGTTAGGATATAATTAACTTTTTTGACTGAAGATTAACTGTATCACTCGAACTAAGGTTTTATAGAGTGTAGCGGAAGTTGGTGGAAATTAAGTTCTCGTTACGTTAACTGAAAAACCTTTAGGAGAAAGTCAGTTCGCAAAGTGTTAGTGCGGTTTTATAATACTTGTTTGTATGCAATTAGTTAGGTCAGTCAAACTGAAAGCAGTAAAGAAATCGTAAATACAAAAGTGTTTTTACGTGGTTTGGAGAGACTTCCTACGTCCACGACTAGCTTTTCGGGCTAGTAATCCATTAGAAAAATTTATGCGTACTTCCCAAACATTGAGTTGGTTTACAGGCACCAATAAGCCTGAACAGTTGATTTCGAGTTCTAACAACACCTACAGTTTCTTTACGAGCAGAACAATGCCTAAGTAGTGATTATAGGTTCACAACGACCTATATCCTTGATTACGGGTTCAAAGAGACCTAAGAAATGGGGATTGGGAGTTTTTTTCAACTAATGAACATTCTACACCTTACAGCGGAAGTTTTTGTATTCTACTTAGAGACTTGACTCAACTTGGAATGAATAGAAGGAAGCATAAGGAGGTGATGGAGACACACTACAACTTTGCTTCTAGAGAGATTTTTCTTGCATCAAAAATTTCTCTGCTCTTACAATTTTTATGCGCTCGTTCGGTAGTCACTTCGCAATAAGGAAGACTTCTATTTATAGAGGGGATGTCGAAGTAGCCGTTGGAAAGAGTCGTTTGACCTCCGCCATAAAGCATGATTCCTAACCTAATCTCTGCAAACTTTCCAAAAATGATAACTGTGAGACTTGCTTTATGCATGTTTTAGTTGTCGGTCCATAAATGAAAAATTACATGTGTCTTGTACTTATGAGTAGATTTGAATTTCGAATTCAAGTTCCTTCTTCTTCTCAGTTTCTAAGTCTATGTCTCACTTATACACTTGTGACTTCCATGACTGGACATGCCAGCTTGACTGCATGGTTCAATTCTGGAGTCAACTGAGTCATCTTCTTAATTGATTCGAGCTGCCTCGATCTTCAGCTGTCTTTTTCAGTTTGATCCTGTAAAGATAAAAACTATACGCTTAAACAGAGAGCTCCAGTTAAGGACAGACCTGATAAATCTAGGGTTTGCAAGAATAGCTAAAAATAATAGTAATACGATGACACAAGTATTTACGTGGTTCGATCAATGAGATCTACGTCCACGGGAGAGAGTATCTAGCTTTTATTATACTTGAGAGTACAACGAGTATCTTATTCCCCTTTTTCCTCTAATCTATCAACTATATATAGGCCTTGAATTGAGCCCTAATCCTCCTAGGATTCCTCATACATATCTTGTTTCTTTGTACATATCCAAATCTCCTTCATAATTGGATTCCTTCTTCTCCAAGGTAGGGTTTCATTACTTGGTCTTCAAGACAGATAGTAGTTTCGTCTGGGCCGAGCTATGTGGGCCGAGCTTAATATATAGGCTCAATTAGATTGGGCCTTAGGTCAGGCCCAAGATGAGGCCGGTCCTATCACATCCCCCTCCCCCCCCCCCAAAGAGAGGAAAGAGGATATGTAGATGTAGACGGTAAGGTCGGCTTCCCGAGGTGATTAATCGCGCAAATCACCTTAGTCACGAGCTGAATTAGCGAACTCATCCTCCGAGCTCAATTTGCAGGTAGATAAAAATCGAGATAAGTAATCAGCTGCCTGGTTCTGTTATTCAGATTGCCAAGTAGATAGGGCCCATATTCATCTGAATTCGAGAGGAGGGAAAATTAGTGGGCTTTTTTGAAAACTTTTTAGAGACGGTTCAAATACAAAAAAAATGGGCCCACGTTCACACGTGTGCTATGTGTAACGGCTGGATTTAAACATGTATTACGGGATTTGATACGACTCTCTTCATATCACGCCATTTCACATCCGCAATTATAGCAAAAGGATCCTTTGTCCAGAAAATCCTCTTTCCTTCCATTCATTGTTCCAGAAATTCTCGACTAACCGTACCGCCGTGCCGCCGATTTTCTCGCCGTTGGGTCTTTTGTTCACAACCGCAAACCGTTTGCCTGACCATTTTTCTCAATTTAACAAGTAAGTATGGCTTCCCCAACTCACAACTCTCAATCTAGTAGGGGTAGTGAATCTCCTCCGGCAGGTTCCATCGATAGAAGGGTTGATTTTAGTATTTTTTCACTAGGGTCCCCCATTCCTTCTGTTGAAACTCTAATTGTGCCCCGATGCGTAGAGGGGAAAGTGGCCAAATATTCCTCAATTTTAGACGAGTCTAGGATAAAATTCCTTGCCCGGTCATATAATTTCCCCCCAAATGTCGAACTGGTAGAACCTCGTCCGGAGGATAGGGCGTGCTCGCCTCCGATGGGGTTCGTGACCATTTACGAGGATAGTCTTCACTCCGGTCTTCGTCTGCCCCTCCCTGCGCCATTTGCCGAGCTCCAAAGGAAACTTGGTTTAGCTTTGGGGCAGATAACGCTAAATGCGTTTAGGCAATTTACTGACTTAGGCGTGGCAGCTATCCATCACAATTACCAATTATCTGCCGAGCTCATTCACGAACTCTTCGTCTTCAAAACAGCGGCGTACTGGTACTATGCCACTACCCGTACTGAGTTGAAAGGGAGAACTCAAAATAAGGTAGAGAAATGGCATACGAATTTCTTCTTTTGCCGACACGATAGTTAAGTCGACCTGATGTGGAGGGTGAACAAGCCTCGTGTGTGGGTGAGAGACGAGGTGGATAAGGACCTGGAGATTATTGCTAGGGTGATGGCGAGTTTTGGCCCTTTCGAGGAGAATTACGGCGAAGATTCTCTAGCTGAGGCGGGGTTGAGCCCGTTTGAGCCCCAAAGGATGGTGGATCCTGCAACGGGTGAGACCTCGCTAGTGCTATTAGGATTATTTCTTTTGTTTATTTGTCATCCTAACCCTTTGCTTGCCGTGCATTTGTAGTGTTGTTTGGGAAGAAGAAGGGGGCCACGGCTAAGGTCGCAGCTCGAGGGGGTAAAAGTTCGAGGTCGTCAGGCCGATCTGCTTCCTCATCTGACCAGGGTCAGCCCGGGGGACCTTCTAACCAGGGTCAGCAGCTCGAGTTGACAAGGCCTTCTGCCACAGACTTCTGCTCTCCTACTGCCAGTCCACCTCACAAACTATTTAAGCCCATGGATGTTGTCGACGTCTCGGACGGTGAGGCGAGTTCGACAGTTCCTCCAATCAAGCTAGAGGATCTTCCTTTTCCCGAAGTCAGGATTCACTGTTTTTGTTGCATAACCCTTCTGTAGTTCTTTCCTATGTTTCCTAACTCCGTTCCTTCTTGCAGAGCATCGGTAGGGTTATGAGATGGCTCGAGAATGGTGTCGAGCAGATGTCGGCTAGGCATGAGGACGAGAATAATCGCTACTCAGATAAGCTGACTTCGACTAGGGCCAGGCTGGAGAAAGCTAAAGAGGAGTTGGTCAAGGCCAAGGACGAGTTGAAGACGGTTAAGTCCGAGCTGTCTGCTCAGCTCGCTAAGACCGCTGATGCCGAGGTGGAGGCCGAGAAAGCCCGGGACAACGTGAAAAGGTTGGAGTCCGAGTTGAATGCGGCCAGGGACAGGGAGGCCAAATCTGCGGCTGGTCAAGGCGAGGTCTTGCGGGCCTTCGCAAAGAGGCTCCTTTTGTCGGAGCATTTCTCCGGCCTAGCAAATGATCTGGCTGGGCTCATCAACGGGAACTACGCCGTGGATGCCTTGGAGGAGGCAGCCAAAGACTTTACCGACTTGGATGTTTCCAAGTACGGGTATGAGCGCCTAGAGGGAGTAGCTCTCCTTCCTCGATATGCCAAAGTGATCCGGGATCACCTCGGCCATCTACCTGTCCTGGACGACCTCGCCAGCTCGTCTATGCTGCTATCAGCGGAGCAGATTGCCGCCTGCCCGACAGATCGGGACCCCGCCCTAGATACGGTCTTCGATTCTCTTCCTGACGGAGTCGAAGAAGATGACGAGGAAGAGGAAGTGGAGCAGGAGGTCGTGGCTGATGAAGATCCGATCCTCTCCAAGAGTTCCGAGGGTCCAAAGACTTCTGGAGCTGGGGATTTTGTAGAGGGTCCCCTCTCCGGGCAGCCGCCTTCTCAGGATAATGAGGTCGGCGGTTCTTAGTTTTTCCTTTACTTTGTTTTCTTTCCTGTATTTTTGTATTCGGAACCTTTGAATTAAATGGATAGTGTATCTTCTTTTTTGTGTGTAGACTTCAGATTCTTTTGATGTTTCTTCTTTACGCAAACAAATAACTTTTCTTTTTCGAGATTTGTCTGAACAACGTTCTTTGACTCGGCTATGGATGGACAAATGTCGCCGAGCTTAGGCACTTTCCAATTCAAAGTGTGCTCTTTTAAAGTTGAAAGAGTCCGAGCTTGAGGATTGGCATGGGAAGTTTGATGCATTCTGCGAGGCGGCTGAGGCGAAGCAGCCAGCTGGTCAGGAGAATGCTGATGAGCTTCAGGCCAAGCTTCTTCAGACGGAGGAAGCTTTGGAAGTTGCCCGGGGTCGAGCTGAGCGTGTTCTCAAGGATCACGAGAAGATCGTCGATGAACATGCTGAATATGAAGACATCATCCATCGCAAGGGTGGTATCACCATATCCGAGGTGGAATTGCAGACTAAGGAACTGTTGGAGCAGTATCTCGATATAAAAGCAGCATGCGGTCCTGAGTCTTGGGAGCTTCAGGGGGCTTATGAGAGGCTCGAAGAGTGTGCGAAAATGTATAAGTCCGTGCTGTCCCGCCGTCCGAAGCTACGCGCGTTTCTGGCCAGGAGCGCGGATGAGGCTGCTCCGTCTTCTTCTCAGACGATGCCTATTCACGAGCTAAAAGTCGCTTATCGGGGACATCAGTTTCAGGTCGGCTCGAGCCGAGGTGGCAGGGCTGTGGGGCGGAGTTCGGCTGTATTGCGAGGTCGGAGTTCTTCCTCTGGGAGAGGACAGAGTCGTGGTCGGGGACGGGGCCGGATTTCCATTGATGACATCATGGGACCTATTCCTTTCGTAGAGAAATGGCTCAGCTTCAGTATGCCAGACCCTCCTCCGTAGATTAGCTCGGTTTTCCTGTAATTATTATATATGCAATGATCTAATTAGTGAGAAATGAAGAAATATATTGCGTTTTTGAATTTCCTGTTCTTTGGGAAGGATGCTTCCTTGGTTTATTCGTGTTTTGCCTTTTCGAGGGAGTCGAACTCGGACCTCTTTGTGTTGATAAGGGAACCATGGTTCAGACCTCGTAGTGTGATTCTTCTGGAGGAACTTGGTTCCGACCCCAGTTGAAAATTTTTTATCCTTGATGAGGGAGTTTGACTCGGACCTCTTGGGATCTTCCTTTTGGAGGGAGACGAGCTCGGACCTCGAAAAGGGTTTCCTTTGCACGGTTTTTAGGATAGACCTACCCCATATCAGGTCGTTATTGACCATGGAAGGGAACCTTAGTTCGTCCATCTGAGGGGATTTTGGTTTCGTGGATACTTCGTATAAGCAAATCAAGAGACACAAGAGTATGCGAGACGAAAAGAAAAACTTTATTAATGAAAGAAAGATCAAATCAAGAAAAAAAGAAAAGGTTTCGACGAGCTCGATAAAAGCAAAACATTATGACTCCAAAAAAGGACGAGGACAAACTAAAAAGAAAACCAGAAAAGCTTAAGACTCTATATGCAAGACCTTGCTGCTTATACGAAGAATCTCTTTAGGTGGGTGATATGCCACGTTCTAGGTATCAGGTCGCCCGAAAGGTAGGCGATCTTGTAGGCTCCTTTGCCGAGAACTTCGTGCACTTTGTAGGGCCCTTCCCATGTGGCTTCAAGTTTGCCGAGCTTCTCCGCTTGACTTACTTCGTTGTTTCTAAGCACAAGATCGCCGACTTGGAACTGCTGGGGTTTGACCCTTTGGTTGTAATACCGGGTCATCTGCTGCTTATACCGAGCTTCTTTTATGCTGGCTAGTTCCCGCTTTTCCTCCAGTAAGTCCAGGTCGGTTCGGCGTTGTTCTTCATTGACTTCAGCTGAGAAATTGATGGTGCGGGGGCTCGGTGCTCCGATCTCGACGGGTATGACCGCTTCTGACCCGTATACTAAACCGTACGGGGTTTCTCCCGTTGACATTCTGATATTCCCTAAGGAGCTGGATTACCTGCAGGCGGGTTTGGGGTCCCTCTGCAAAGCTGACCTTGACGATTTTTGCAGGGTCTGTTTCGGATAAGGGAACCTATTCCGCCGAGGTGTCTGAGATCGACGTCGTTTCTTCTAACTCCTTGGGATACTTTGATTGCTATGCTTGTGGTTGGCCTCGGAAAGCAATCTACATGCATTCCTTAGCCTTTTTCTGGTCGCCTCGGACAGTCAGGATCCCGCCCGAGGTTGGGATATTCAGTAACAAATGATAGGACGAGATAATGGCTCTGACTGCATTCAACCAATCCCGACCTAGTATGATGTTGTAGGGGGAGTTTGCTTTGACCACATAGAACTGGATTAGCTTGTTGATGCTGGTTGGCGGGCTGCCAATGGCAACATTAAGCGCAATGATCCCTTCAGGTCGTGTCTCATGCTGTGTAAAGCTCTTGAGAGGCAAGGGCGTGGTGTTAACCCGAGCTGGGTCGAGTCCCATCCTATCCAGACAATGTTGGAAGATGATACTTACGCCGGCCCCATCATCGATAAATACGCGGTGGACCATCTTATTGGCCACTCCAATTTGTATCACCAGGGCGTAGCTGTAGGTACGGGATCATCCTCGGAGAATGTGACGGTTTCACTTTTCTTGAACCTCTTTTTTATTTGTTCCTCAGCTGGCGGAACTGGCGGCCTGCGGGCTTCTGTCCTTAGCCTGGTTCTCGTCATGCCTGGGGGTAGCCCGGAGATGGTTGATACCACCCCGTCGTATTGTGGTGCGCCGTACTGAGGGTCGTCATCCTCCTCATCATGATTGCCCTTAGCTCGCTTATTGTATGGAGCACAGCGACCCTGTCCTCCTTTCCGCTTCCCTTTCTTGCTTTTCCTTCCCCCGGCTTCGTATTTCTTTCGGGCGCCCTCCTGGTTCAACCTCTCTATCTCTTCCGCGAGGTCGCGGCAGTCTTCCGTGTGGTGCCCATGGTCGTCATGGAAGGAGCAGTGCTTATTTCTATCTCGAGGTTTGGACCCCGACATAGGACGTGGTTTGGTGAACCAGTTCGCATAAAGCGCGAAGATCTCAGCATTCATTTTTACAAAATGAGGACGCTGAGATCGCTCCGGTCCTATCCGAGGTCCGAGCCGGGACTGGATGGGTCCTCGCTGAAGACGTTCGTGAGCACTTCTCCGATCACGATCATTCCGACCTCGATCAACTTCAGTCCTCTTCTTCTAGGTCTCTTCAGGCCTGAAGAGGTCTCGCTTCAACCGGTCCGCGTCTTGGCCATCCGCGAACTGGTATACAATCCTCCACATTTCCTGAGCTGTCTCAGGTTTTTGTTTAGCGAGCTCCTGGTTCAGGGACCCAGCGGCGACCCCATTTCGGAAAGCCGAGATGAGGAAGACGTCGTCGATTTTATCAACTTTCAGGCTTTCTTGCATGAATCTGGAGTCGTACTCCCTTATAGGCTCTTTATCCTTTTGCTTTACCGATAGGAGATAGGCTGTGTCTCGGCGAGCCTGGACCTTTATATGGAATCTTTGTTTAAAGATTTCTTCAAGGTAGGCCCAGGACCCTACACTACTAGTTGGTAGGCTGTCAAACCAAGCTCGGGCGTAATCGACCAGCATCTCGGGGAACAGCTTGCACATGTGTTCCTCTTCAAGGCCCTGGTTGTGCATGCTGTACCTAAAACGCGTCAAAAAATTGAGGGGGTCCTCCAACCCATTGTAGGGTGGTATGTTCGGCAACTTATATACCGTAGGAAGCTTGGCGTCAAGCAGTTCGTTAGTGAATGGGCTGACAAGTCGGGTTGGTCTTCCTTCATGTCGGTGTCGATCTTCCTGGGGACCGTGACTCCTGCAATAACTCGAACTTCGGCACCTACTGGGGCTCCGATGTCGCCTTGGGAGGTGGTGTCGCCTGGGACTCCGTCGGGGACTAGGACTCCGGCGCCGAACTGGACTCCGTCGGGTGTCGTGCTTTTCCCTCGGCTCTAACTCCTGCATCTTGGTGTAGTGAGGAGTTTTAGATAGGGATTTCCGCGTGGAACTCTCCTTGGCCTCGGGTATTGGGGACATCCGAGCTGTCGTGAGGAAGCGTTTGAAACCCTCCTTGTTTGCTCTAGCGAATGCAGCTGCAGCATAGGCAGTAGCGAGGTCGAAGTCACTGAGGAAATCTTCTCCCTTCTTCGACTCGGGTTTCTTTTGTTCGAATTCATCGTTTACTTCCTCGACAAACCCTTCTGGAGTCTCGTTCGTGTTGAAGGATCGTCCGTTATGTGTCCTCCGACGCCGGTTTTTTGGTGGATCCTTCTTGGGGATGTCTTCTAGCTCGGGCATCCCTTCGTATGGATCTGAGCCGCCTTTCTGGCGATTATCCTTGTTTGAGTGGTGACTTTTCCCTTCGTCGGGATTCCCGTATCGGCTTTGGGCCTCCCGCTCTCTTGCCATCGCCTTTTGTGATCGCGTTACCATTGTTAATCAGCTACAAAAGAACCGTTGATTTGAACACAAAGAGATATTCCCACAGACGGTGCCAATGATAAATCTAGGGTTTGCAAGAATAGCTAAAAATAATAGTAATACGATGACACAAGTATTTACGTGGTTCGATCAATGAGATCTACGTCCACGGGAGAGAGTATCTAGCTTTTATTATACTTGAGAGTACAACGAGTATCTTATTCCCCCTTTTCCTCTAATCTATCAACTATATATAGGCCTTGAATCGAGCCCTAACCCTCCTAGGATTCCTCATACATATCTTGTTTCTTTGTACATATCCAAATCTCCTTCATAATTGGATTCCTTCTTCTCCAAGGTAGGGCTTCATTACTTGGTCTTCAAGACAGATAGTAGTTTCGTCTGGGCCGAGCTCTGTGGGCCGAGCTTAATATATAGGCTCAATTAGATTGGGCCTTAGGTCAGGCCCAAGATGAGGCCGGTCCTATCACATCCCCCCCCCCCCAAAGAGAGGAAAGAGGATATGTAGATGTAGACGGTAAGGTCGGCTTCCCGAGGTGATTAATCGCGCAAATCACCTTAGTCACGAGCTGAATTAGCGAACTCATCCTCCGAGCTCAATTTGCAGGTAGATAAAAATCGAGATAAGTAATCAGCTGCCTGGTTCTGTTATTCAGATTGCCAAGTAGATAGGGCCCATATTCATCTGAATTCGAGAGGAGGGAAAATTAGTGGGCTTTTTTGAAAACTTTTTAGAGACGGTTCAAATACAAAAAAAATGGGCCCACGTTCACACGTGTGCTATGTGTAACGACTGGATTTAAACATGTATTACGGGATTTGATACGACTCTCTTCATATCACGCCATTTCACATCCGCAATCATAGCAAAAGGATCCTTTGTCCAGAAAATCCTCTTTCCTTCCATTCATTATTCCAGAAATTCTCGACTAACCGTACCGCCGTGCCGCCAATAATTCATTACATCAAATTTATAATAATATTGTATAACATATTACGTATATTATAATCATATTGATATATCAACCTCAATCTAACATTTATTAAATCATATAATATTCAAATTCTAAACCACGTCTCACGCTTCATAACATAGATATTTTGTCATCACATTATGTTTATCTTTAACAAAAAATCAACAATCCATCTAAATTCTTCAATTTACTTTATTAATCCTATCCACGTATTATTATATTTTATGATTATAATTTTTTTATCTCACAACGTTTTTTCAATGAAACTCCGCCTATTTGAAAATTTATAAATAGTTAAAACCAATGTGTATTTTTCTCATCCTTTGCACCACAAATTTAACTTGGTCAATTAATTAGTTGGCTAAATAAATAGTTATATTTTTTTTAAATTTACAAATTTAATTTGGCCAAATAAATAATTATATTTCTTATTGAAAAATTTAATTCTATTAATTTTTTTCAACAACTAAATTAATTTATAAGGAAACAAAAAAGGATTCAATAAACCTATCTTTCTATGTATCTATTATCTATTATATAAAGTAAAACAAATTCAAGACCTTTCGCCCTACATCAATATTTTAGTAGTCTTTATGATTGAACAACGTATACAAGAGGATGATTCCACATTAATTTTTTTTATAGTCTTTATTTATGATTCCAAATTAACCCCTTTTATCAATGAAAGAGGCCGTGTAGATAGTAAAGTTACATTTTTAATCGAGTTTAACAGGCGAACGTGTAGCAAAGCAACACACAAAATTTAATTGAAAAGCAAATAAGCATTATAAGAGGCCAATATATAGAAAAATTGTTAAGGTAAATTCCTACAAATACCAATTGATTTTTTATATGGTTAAGAATTTAGGGTACCATATTAACTGATATGCTATACGACTTTTTCCATTTTTTTCCATATTTTTTAATAAATGTATTTTATTTAATTACCTTTTATGTATACATAAATTATAGCTTAACATGATTCCCGACCAAGTATTGTGCACGTAGATGGGCAAAATCAGTACTTGCGGGATAACTTTTTTTTAATATATTATATAATTTTGAAATCATAAAATTAAGGATATTTATGGTCAACTTTTATCTTATATCATTGCTAAATAATTTTATGAATCACAATCATTCCACATAAAGTTTTGTAAAAAGGAAAAACTACCAAACACATAGTGAAACAAATCTTGAAGTTCTATTTTCAGTTAAAAAAGTTATTCTCGAAGCTGGTAAAAAAGAAAGCGAATGTCATCATTTATTTCTCTATGAAAATATTTGGAAGATCATTATTTATATAATATTATAATTTATAATTAAATTTTTATTTATTAAATATTGTGTGAATATATTTGGGATATAGTTATGTATATAATTAAATATTAATTTCAGGTAAAACAAAAACAAATGTCATCATTAATTTTTTTGTGAATATATTTGGAAGATAATTATTTATATAATTTAAAATCAATATTGTAGTCAATAGGCCAGTTCCAGGTCGGAACCGTCGGGGTAGACGGGATGATTGTGAAGCTGTGGTTTAACTTATTTTTTTTTTCTTAATCTTGTGTTTTAATTCATAATGTGGGGTATTTAGGGTCACTTTCATCTTATAAACAATCTTAACATCTATAGTATTATTCGCTATCTATATATCTTTTCTCTTCCTCTCTCACTACCCGCTCCTTCTCTTGCCTTTTTTTCTTCATAAAAAGCTAAAAGATTCAGCTTAAGAGTCGCTTTCCTTTAAGAGATAAATATATTTTTGCCCACATCGATTTTGTAGAAGAATATAACTTTAACAATTATTGAAAGTAATGAGAATATATTAGTTATAATTTTTAACAAACATAAATATATGAGTTTAAGATGTAAACATGTGGTAAAATTACTTTTAATTGAATTTGAGATGTGTTCAAGGGATATAAATTCTAAGCGAGTTTAGTAGATTGCATAATCGAATTATTTAACGCTAAAATAATTAACGAATAATATTTTTTTAAATCTGTCACATATTAGTTTATTTAATAATTTTATTATTTTTTATAATTTCCCGTCGATTTTCAATGGGTTATACGCTAGTTATCTATAATTGAGACGAAAAGTTTTGAATTATAAACTTGATATATTATATTTTATATTTCTTTTATTTCGTTCTTTTTGTTTTTCATCCGCACCCTAACCAAAAATCATCGAGAATTGATATTGAAAAAATTCAAATTATTAATTAGATAGATTTAATTTTTTATTTTTTATTTTTTCCCATCCACCTTATCCATAAATTATCTATAACTAATTGAGAGAGAAAAAAAAAACGATTCTTCACAGGTAAAAAATCTGCAATTAAAATATTATTTTATTTTATTGTTTAGTTATTATACTAGAAAATTGAATATTAGAAAATTAATTTTTTTAGGGGGTAAATATATTAATTGATAAAAAAAAATATAGGTTCCTATAATAAATACGTATATAATTTAGCTAGGTTCATTAGAATAGTCGTGTCGATTTAGGTTCATCTTTCCAAAAAAAAACGGTGATGCTAAACGGATGTAAATGTTCGGACATAATCTAGTCCGTTTTATTAAATGGGTCGGGTCGGCCTATTTTAATTATTTATTTAGGTTTTTAATTAATAAAAAATATACAGCATTATCATTTTACTCTCTATCTATTTTGGCTCCAAATTGACATGTTTTCCCTCCAAATTAGTGCCACTAGTTATTCCCTCCCAGATGGACCTGGCAAATCGTGTGTGTCGGATCATTATTGGGTCGACCTGTTAACGACCCGACCTGTTAAGCTAAATCTGAACACCACGTGTTAAAGATTTGCTCGACACGACACGAATCCGATCCGAAATATACACATCTGTATACGACACGAACACGATAACGACACGATTTATATCGTGTTGACACAACACGATAACGACACGTCACGATTAATGTCACCTAAATATGAGAGGGTATTTATACTAGAGTAGCCTAAAACCCTAAGAAATATAATTAATAATTATTATAAATAAAATTAAAAAAATAAAAAAGTAAATCTTATCGGGTTATACGAATCCGACACGAATCTGACACGAATTCGATCTAATATTTTCGTGTCCTTAACGGGTTATATGATAACAACCTGTATCTGATAAGACTCGACACTAACCCATTAATTTTGAGCAGATTCGTGTCGGATTATCGTGTCGTGTCAAAATTGCCAGGCCTACTTCCAAAAATCCCGCTCCCATAAAAAATATGATATCTCATTTTTTTCTCAAAAAAAAAAAACAACAAAATTAATAAAGATAAAAAGAACTACCCACATCCTCTCTTCTTCCCCATCTCTCTCTCGTCTGGTTCCTCTTCTCTCTCATCTCAATTCTCCGACCACCACCACCCATTTGGAAATCAAACAGAAATTGAACCTCTATAATCTGTGAACCAAAACAATGAGCTCTTTGCCCAAAATTCCTAATTGTATATATATCAACAAGAATATCGACTTTAAAATAATACCCCTCCCCCTCAGCCCATGGATCTTCTCAAAGCTTAACAAAATTCTCATTCCTAAGAGAAAAACAAACATTTTCACAAAAAAAATTATCCTCAAAACCCATAAATAAGGCTTTCAAATCCCTCCACCAAAAAGACTTGATACTATTATTACTATCAATTCTACAATTCCCAAAAAACTCCCTATACTTAGACCTAAGAATCCTCATCCGCAGTGCATTGTAATTATTAGCCAATCTCCATAACCATTTACAAAGAACAACCAAATTAAAAAAAATTAAATCTCTAACCCTAAGACCACCATCAATTTTACTCCTACAAGCTTTTTCCTAAGAAACCCAAGAGATTTTATTGTTGTTTTGATTTCCCCCCATTTACAGGCTTTTACATGTACATAGTGTTGCTTATTTTTACATCGAACACATATAATGCCTTTTTACATGTACTAGCTATATATATATATATATATATATATATATATATATATATATATATATAAAGTTGTTTATTTTTTTATTTTTTATTTTCCTAATTAAGTAGTGTTACTTTTAGGTGCACTTCCATTCGTCTGTTTAAGTGAGCATCATGATGATTAGGGGTGTAACGAGCTAAGTTGAGCCGAATATTGACATGCTCAAGCTCGACTCGACTGAGCTTGAAATTTTTGAGCTCGAGCTCGAGAGCTCGAGTATTGAATCTTGATTGAACATGAGCTAGAGGGTTTTTAAGGACAATAACTTATGGGGTAGTAGGGATTCAGGACATCCGATTGCGGGCCTTCAATTTGAGAACACTTTGTAAATTAGTACATGCTCCGTAGGACTTTTTTTGACCCGATCGGGTTGAAACTCACGTGCCTCGCACGTGATCGACTATCACAGCCCGATCGCCTCGTGTCAACCACATCCCCGCCACGTCAATCGTCAACCCCAACAATCGTTAGCTCCTTTCCGCCGCTGTTCACCACCGCAACCTCCTCTTTCTCCAAGACGTTCATAATCACTCCATCTCCTCCACTTAGAGGCAGCCTATGCTGATCCACCAAAATCCTAACCCCCAAAAAACCTCCTCTTCTTCGTCTCCACCTCCCTCGTCCTCCTCATCTTCCTCTACCTCTCCTCACAAACCCTCACCAGAAATCTCAAAACTCCCCACAACAAATCCTTAGACGATTCGCGACCCATCAAACCGTTCGATTGCTTGGCGGCGGCGCAGGCCCACCCCGTGGTAGCCAACACCGTGGAGGGCCTCAAGTTCCCCTTTCTCTACTGCTCTCCGACTTCGGAACTCTGCTCGACAAGATGCACAAGAACATCGTCTGCACGCTCAAGGGCAAGCTCTTCCGCCGCCCCTATATATCGGCCACGGTGATGAAGGCACAAAATCAACAAGGCATTTTTGTCGATGTTGGCGCTAATGTAGGGATGGTCACCTTCGCCGTTGCGGTGATGGGCTTCAAGGTGCTAGCTTTCGAGCCCGTGTTTGAGAATCTGTAGAGGATTTGCAATGGGGTTTATTTCAACAGAGTTGGGGATTTGGTCCAGCTGTTTGAAGCCACCGCCTCTGATCGCTCCGGCAACATCACATTCCATAAGGTAGTCTATTTCTATTTTCAGTGACGAGTTGGTCTGGCCCTGGCCGTCATCAACATTTTCTTGGAGAAGGAGAAGGTTGCGGCGGAAAGGGGCTAACAATTGTTGGGGTTGGTGATTGACGTGGTGGGGACGAGGCTGACACGTAGGCGATCGGGCTGAGATGGTCGATCACGAGCGAGGCACCTTAGTTTCAACCTCATCAGGCCAAAAGAAGTCCTACGGAGCATGTACTAATTCACAAAGTGTCCTTAAATTGAAGGCCCGCAATTGGGTGTCCTGAACCCCCACTACCCCATAAGTTACTTTCCTTAAAAATCCTCTAGCTCATTGAACTTGAACTCAAACTAGGGCTCGTTTAAGCTCGTTTCTAACATGCTTCACCTAATTAATGATTAAAGCTTAAGGATCGATTGAATCAGGATCTCAAAGTGTAGCAAAAAGAGGTACAAAGAAAATAAATTCGAGCATAACAGATAGAAAAAACAACAAAAGAATGCTTCTCACCTCAAATTTTTACAATATAAGGATAAAGCATATGTGATACAAAATTGAACAACTAAGCATGCAGGCTAACAAAAGTTTATTAACAACCAGCCTTATAAAAAGGAAGAAACATCTGTTCTGTTTATTAACAAAAGTTTCAAAAAGCAAACATAAAGCTGCAATTAATTAATCAAATCAAAGCTAAAACTTCGCCAAATTGAAAACCTGTGACACAACAGAAGTCTTCGAACTGAAAAAGATCGGCCTCAAAAGTCTTGCCGAGAAAGTTGTAAGCCCTTATCTTCCTATCCTAACTACAAACCAACAATTTGCACGATTCTTCTTGATGGTCCTGATACGAGTTCTGGTGTATTGGGGGGGGGGGGGAGAATACACCAGATAGGAATTTTAAAAACAACCCCCAAAAATATCACAACTGAGTAATGAGACTCAGCTGGAATCACAACTGAGTAAGAAAACTCAGCTGGAAGAGTGGTGTTGTGCGGAATGTGGTGGATATAAAAACAACTCGTATAAAACAACTCACGCTCAGATGCATGGTCGGTCAACAACCAAATCAATTGAAATGTAAAAATGCAGTTTTGAGTGTTGGTTAGTTGGACAGTTAGATATGCAGAAAGTAACTGAACACAAAACACAAAAGCACAAGGGATTACGTGGTTCAGAGAGATTTCCTACGTCCACGGGGAGTTGTGAGTCCACACAACTCAGTCCAAATTCTTTAGGACAGCTACCACAAAGCTTACGCCGGCTTTGCAACCGTACAGATAAGTTTGCGGGTACTTATCAACCTTTCTACTCAATTTCGGGAAGAGCAGGATCCTAACAACCTTTTTAGGGGATGTGTAAAAGAGTGGGTTTTCAAACTACTAGCTCTATCAACGAAGTGAGCTAGGATCTAAGCTTGAACAAAGGAAGACTCAAACTAAGATCAAAAACACCAAGACAGATTCTAACTCTCTATGAACTCTCAGCTGGTGATGTTCTTAGAAAGAGAATAATTGCAGTTTAGCTTGTGCGCAGTAAATCGTCGTTCTTTTGCTCTTCTGTCTCTCATCTCTTGATGAATGGATGAATGCCTCTATTTATAGGCGGTGAGGATCAACTAGCCGTTGGAAGAGCCGTTGATCTCTGTTCTGTGAAAGCGATGGCTTGTCTCTCATCTCTACAGATTTTCCTGATTTGGCAACTGTGAACTTCTGCTTTCCTTCTGAGACAACCTTGTGTTGGGCCAAATGAGGTAATGACAGAACGTCAAACCTTCACGTGACTTCCTATTTGAAATTCGAATTTCAACCTTTGTCTTTCAACATTGGTTAGTCGGTTGAGACGTTTGATCTTCATCCGAGTGGTCTTCAGCTGATGTTCCATCTGATCGCTACCTTCATCTGACATTCTGTCTGAAGAGGAACAGTTGAACCCTCAGCTGCCTTGAATTTCATGTTGTCAATCTATCAGATTGAGTCCTGCAACTGATGTTCCATCTGATCAGGTGGATTGTCACATCTGACGAGCAGTTGATTACTCAGATGTTTTCTTTCATCCGATGATCTATATCCGATCAGTTGGCTTGAACGCTCAGTTGTCTTTCTTACATCTGACGTTCCTCATCCGAATTTCCATCTGTAGATCTATCTGTATATAGCTATGTTGTCGTCTTTAGCTGGAGTCCTGTAAAGATAAAATCTGAACATTGCTCAAACAGCGAGCCTAAATACTAACATTAGGATATGGCAACATCTACTCGGTTGGGGTCAGTTGGTTTTGGAATCAATCAAAACTTTACTAAATCTCCCAACACTTCTCCTACGATTAACCTCACCATGCATCTGATGTCGTCGCCTACACGATGATGGTACTTGAAGAGCCACCGCCACTGATGATGATCATCGTTTCCTAACTCCCACACTGCCACTGAATCCGATTCAGACTTGCCCATATCATTGTAATTAAAACCCCTTTCATAGTAGTAAAGACGGCCAGGTAACCATGACTGTTGAAGTTCAACTGGTGCTGGCTGTTCAACAGTAACCATGACTTGTCGGTTGGCCAGGTACTGTTGAAGTTTTTCTTCCTCCTGCTTGGCTGCTGCTGCGGCTGTGTCAAGATCATCTACGAATTCAGCAGACTTGGCCAGCATGTTGTCAAGGAAGGTGACACATTCTTGTTCTGCTGTCTCCCTTGTGTCTTTTCCTTCTGCCTTGCTGACATCCAGACGGCGAGTCAGCAGTGCGATCTTGTTGTTGTACGCAACCTCAAGGTTGGTATAATTGAAGTATTCCCTCAGACGCGACTCGTCTGCCTTGAGCTGGTTCCAGCTGTGTATCCGGATGGTATCTTCTTTGACATACCAATGGCTGAAAATGATGTTGAATTGATACAACAACTCAGTTCCGAGCGTGGCAAAGGTGGGCATGTCACGCGCCTCGGGGAACATACCAATCAGCTTCTGAAAGCAATACGCCAGCTTACCTTCATGTTCCAGCGCGACGGCTCGACGATCAGCTTCTTCGTCGATGGGAGAAGGAGAGAGATTTTCATAAGGAATCGGTTCAAGGGTTTCCTCAATATTGGCTAAAGAAGTGGTCACAATGTTGGCATCGAGTGGGGAGCTCAAAATTTATGACTGGGTCGTGATGTTGGCATCGAGTGGGGAGCTCAGAATCTCTGACTGAAGATCAGTTGTGAGAACATGGCATTGCTGTACGACATCGGCTCCTGCCGTGGGGTAGGATGGAACATCGTCGGATTCCTTGGATAAAGAAGCAGCATCCGAGGACATGTTCGGCTCATCTTCCGGATCGGTTTCCACCCCTTCTATCCCATCTTTGTGTGGAACAATTTCGAAAGCAGTCGCGTCAACTGAGTTACTCGACTCAGATGGTGCCTCCTCAGCTGGTACCTCCCCAGCTGGTTTTGCAACTGACTTTTTGATACGAGCTTTCAACTTCTTCTTAATCGGTTCTTCCTCCTTATCCTTATCTGACTCATCTCTGAGTCGGCGTGCAGCTGTCGATTTGGAAGAGTGGCCGACAGCTGGAGGCAGCTCCTCAGCTGTATCTTTCTCCACAGCTGATTTTACAGCTCCCTTTTGTCTTTTGAAGTGTAAACACTACGAATCACATCAAGTGCTTTCTTAGCTGTTGGGAACAGCATCTGCCTTTTAACTGGTGTCTTCTCACAGTCTTTCCACACCATGTTCTGATCCTTCGTGGCAAGAAGTATCAGGGCAGAGATTTTGACTCCAAAGTTGAGAGTTCCCTTAACACTCAACAACTTTTTCCCGGAATCATTTATAGTTTCTGAAATCTTTTGCTTCTCCATTGTCAACTGGTGTTCGAAGTACTTGAACCAGTTAATGTTGTGCTTGTGCTCCAAAGCTATCATCTGCTTGAGCTTGGGTCGGCTGATATCTCCAAAAGCTCCGTTGTATCCAAAGACAACCTTGGATATAACATCGAACAGAAGTCGATGCTCGGGTTTCAACTTTGTTCGCTGCATGTTGCTCCTCAATCTTTCTGCAGTGATGAGAGCATTCTCAAGAAATAGATCTGCATCTACATCTAAGATGTTCTCGACGGTGTCCATGGCGGTCAGATTTGGTGGAATGATGGAGCGTAGCATCTCGGAAACCGGTATGTGGAAGGTGACACGGCGGACAGTTCTGGCAGGGACGTCGCGCTGTCGACATGAGATTTCTGAAACGAGGCCTACTCCTTGTTCGTGTTGCAGGTTCATATAGAATTCTCTGACCTGTCGCCTGAGTAAGTGGGTGGGAAAGAGCGTTGCCCACTCAAGAAGGCGATTCTCCCTGAGAAGATCGGCGAGAGGTGATAACACCGGCGAGTCCAGTGCTTCTGTTGGCAGAATCTGCTCGAAGTGGATTCTGGATATCATCATATCATAGGATTCCTCGTATGTCGAAGGGACAAGAGCTGGTCCTGATGATGCCATCTTCTTTCCTTGTGATGAAGCTTTCGGTGCCATTAGGTATTCCAGAGAGGTTTATATATAGAGAGAAGAACAGAATAACTTAGCCGAAAATGGTGAAACAAAATCAGAGACGAAGATGAACAGTTACTCAGATAAACACAAGTATAGAAGGTAAGAAATCACTTCCTGATTTTCCGCCTTTTATAGGTTAGTGGGTCGTTTGAAACAGATGGCCAAGATTGAATGGCACGAATCCATCAATGGCTGAGATCTCGCGACTGTTGACTTACTTTGACTTGACGTCATATTTCGAGTTCCAACACACGCGCGTGAGAAGGTGAACTGTTTTTGTGTCAGCCCAGTCGCACTATAAAGTAAGGCTATTGATGTTCAGCCGTACTTTACATTAAATGCGTTATAATGGCTATTTTAATCTAACTGACATGCTCAGGAATGTTTGAATTTATTTCAAACATTCTTATTTAAAACACCTGCAGCCATAAATGATACCTGCCAGCTGATGTCGGAATTAGCTGTGTTCCAATGTTGCGGCATGCCATCAGCTGACCCGAGTTCGTCTGTTCAGCTGACGTCTGATGTCTTCGGATGGCGATCCGCATCTGAGATTCTCCCTTCATCTGAGCTTTCCCCTCAAATGGATATCTATCTCTTCACCTCGGCTGATTCCTCATCTGATGGATCCAACAATCCAAAGAGATCGCATAACATCTTGAATCGTGCTTCGGCTAGAGGTTTGGTGAAGATATCGGCTCTCTGAATCTCAGTTGGAATCTTCTCCATAGATACATCCTTCTTCTCAATATGATCTCGGATAAGATGATGTCGGATGTCGATGTGCTTCGTCCGAGAATGGTGAACATGATTCAAACATGATTCAAAGAAATCTTCTCCACGGGTTTTCCCTCAGATCCGGGCTCAATCTTCCAGTTAGTATTCATCGGGATCCTTGTGGTTTTACTTGTCTGCAATCCGAACTTTGCGATGATCTCATTTGTATATTTGGACTGATTAATAAAAATCCCTTTTGGTGACTGCTTCACCTATAGCCCAAGAAAATAATTCATCTCACCCATCATCGACATCTCGAATTTCTCCTTCATGAGAGTTGAGAATTTCTTGCATAGCTCCTCCGACTTGGAACCGAATATGATGTCGTCGACGTAGATTTGCACAACAAGTATGTCTTCTCCAACTTTTATGGTGAACAGTGTCATACCAAGCCCTAGGTGCTTGCTTCAATCCATAGATTGGTTTCTTCAACTTATACACTCTTCCATCACCAGTCTCAAAATCGGGAGGCTGTTCAACATAAACATCTTCTTTAATATCACCGTTGAGGAAAGCACACTTCACATCCATCTGATAAACCTTGAATTTGTGAAATGCGGCATAGGCTAGAAATATTCGGATGGCTTCCAACCTTGCAACAGGCACGAAGGAATCCTCGAAATCAATTCGTTCTTGTTGGCAATATCCCTGAGCTACCAACCTTGCCTTGTTTCTCACGATGAATCCAATGGCGTCTCTCTTGTTCTTGAAAATCCACTTTAATCCAATGATTTTAACACCATTTGGTCATTCTACCAACTCTCATACATAGTTGCGTAGAAATTCATTCAGCTCTTCTTGCATGGTTGTTGTCCAATGAACACAGTTGAGAGCTTCCATAACATGCTTCGGCTCTGGCACATCAGCTACGAAACATGAAATCATGGCAACATCTCTGGCTTGCTCGAACTCCTCAAAAACTGCCAACTCCTCAGCATATTGGGCATAGGTGCTGGAATCTTTCTCAGCTGAATCTGGATTTGCAACTTTGCTCCTAGTACGCACACCTTTGGCTGGATCTCCGATGATTTTATCCTTGGAATGATCTCCATACCATCTCTTGTTGCGTCTTCCTTCTTCTTCCAACAGTGGCGGTTCCGTGATTTCAAAGGATGGGATAACCTGAGCCGTGGGAGATGCTGGGATCTTCAGAACTGGTGATTTATCTGCTGTTGAGTCTGGATCCTCAACATGGATAATATCTCGAACCGGGCTAGGTTGGGCTTCGGATGTTGATGCAGTTGGAGTAACATCAACCCTGAACCCTGAACCCTGAAACCCTGAACCCTGAATCCCCCTTGAGATGACAGACAAGCCATCGCTCTCATCTCTTGATGAATGGATGAATGCCTCTATTTATAGGCGGTGAGGATCAACTAGCCGTTGGAAGAGCCGTTGATCTCTGTTCTGTGAAAGCGATGGCTTGTCTGTCATCTCTGCAGATTTTCCTGATTTGGCAACTGTGAACTTCTGCTTTCCTTCTGAGACAACCTTGTGTTGGGCCAAATGAGGTAATGACAGAACGTCAAACCTTCACGTGACTTCCTATTTGAAATTCTAATTTCAACCTTTGTCTTTCAACATTGGTTAGTCGGTTGAGACGTTTGATCTTCATCCGAGTGGTCTTCAGCTGATGTTCCATCTGATCGCTACCTTCATCTGACATTCTGTCTGAAGAGGAACAGTTGAACCCTCAGCTGCCTTGAATTTCATGTTGTCAATCTATCAGATTGAGTCCTGCAACTGATGTTCCATCTGATCAGGTGGATTGTCACATCTGACGAGCAGTTGATTACTCAGATGTTTTCTTTCATCCGATGATCTATATCCGATCAGTTGGCTTAAACGCTCAGTTGTCTTTCTTACATCTGATGTTCCTCATCCGAATTTCCATCTGTAGATCTATCCGAATATAGCTATGTTGTCGTCTTCAGCTCGAGTCCTGTAAAGATAAAATCTGAACATTGCTCAAACAGCGAGCCTAAATACTAATATTAGGATATGGCAACATCTACTTGGTTGGGGTCAGTTGGTTTTGGAATCATTCAAAACTTTACTAAACTCCTCAACACTTCTCCTACGATTAACCTCACCATGCATCTGATGTCGTCGCCTACACGATGATGGTACTTGAAGAGCGACCGCCACTGATGATGATCATCGTTTCCTAACTCCCACACCGCCACTGAATCCGATTCAGACTTGCCCATATCATTGTAATTAAAACCCCTTTCATAGTAGTAAAGACGGCCATTTGATTCTTGAAGATAGGAATGTTGATGAAGATATTCCATTCCTTGAGGAACATTAATCAGAGGAGGAGAAGGGAATATTTTCATCTCATTCTTACCAATATCAATTTAAAGCAAAAGCATACTTTGTCTGCTTCTATGTTCCAGTAGATGCTCTTATTCCAGTATACTCCGTAGCGGAAATAAAATCTTGCAGTACGAGCAGTAGACATCAATTTGGAAAGTTAAACAATCTGGTCTTGGACTAGACCTAATGCAGATTATCTTGTAAAAAGGCGATTCTGAAGGATCGAATGCTAAGGAGACCACTTCAACACGAGGGTACTCGTCCTCATTGTGACTAATCAAACTCATCTCTCTCGATTGTCTGGTGGTTGGATTGTAGACGTGATACATCGGAGGATCTACAAATGGACCGTGGACAGGTCCACATAATTTCATCAACAATAGACCATTGCAGGCTTGCACTATATCATGTTTTTGGTGTTGACGGCTACTACTGATTAACCATTGATGGGGTATTATTGTGTTTTCACCATTGAAGTAGAAATGCCACTTTTTGCACACCGATTTGAATCTGAGTAGAGATTTCGCAGGCAGGATTTCCGTCAACACATCCTCGTTGCTGACCAAGTCCATGTACTCAAAGTTTTCTTTTTAAAGATAACACTCTTGTGCATAAATATGCACCATACAGATGGGTTTTGACTCGACCCGACCCGCCTACTTGCCCCACCCGACCCGTGCGTGAGGTCCACGCTCCTCACGCACCCCACCTTTTTTTTCCAGATTTCTTTTTACGACGGAGCCTTCAGCTCCGATTTTACGGCTCTGCCTTCGCTCTGATTACTAAAATAAGGATAATCAGGGGCAACAATTAGAATTTTTCTGCTCGCTCCGAGTCCTTCGGCTCCCTTCGCTCGAATCTTGACAAAAGAAGAAGCAGCAAACAAAAAAAGAAGGGTAAAAAAAACTGAAACTAAAAAAAAAACTGAAATTTAAAAAAGAAATTGAAAAAAAAAACAAACGGTCAAAGAGGATTGATTTGGGTCAAACCCGGATTAACCGGGTTGGGTCGGGTTGGGTGGGTGGGTATCTGCACCGTGCAGAATATGCACGGAAGTTTTATTCCTTTTTAAATTACATCGAGCTATATATATTCTATCATAAAAATCACTACACCTCCAAAGATGTGATCATCCTGTTTGTGGGTAGGACTACTAAACCACCATAAAAGGTAGGAATTCTACACTCATTCAATCTAAAATCTCTTGCTTAGGAGAAATTTGGGTGTCTAAGCTTTACCAAATAAGCTAGGCTCATTGGCAAATTCACACATTAATTAGTTTACAATATCAAATTAAACTAATCAACTTCAACTCAAAACTTATATTAATAAATAAATCTTATCTAAGAAAAAGAAATCAATTTACCTGAAAGGCGAATATCATAAATCCGTAGGTAAACGAAAAATCTAATTACATATTAATTTGAATGTTAAAAAATATACAAAGAAATTCGAAGTCTTATTTGATAGAGTATTTAAATAAATTAGCTACTCATTATATTCGAATTAAACATAATAATCAAACAATAATAAAAGTAAACATGCATAATAATCTAAAGAACTGGAAGAGAAAATAAGAAATTGTCACCAGGCATTGGAACCTCGAAAGCCAAAACTAAGAATTCTCCAAAAGTGTTGGTGTATTAAAAGTCTCCTCCAAACTTTGGAAGATAATGAATCCCTTAGGCTTTTGCAAGGTATCTCCAGCACCCCTTTTTCCATTAGTGACAGCTTAAAGATACTTATTTCTACAATTCAACTGTCTCTAACTTTAATATTAAACAATTCTCATTTTCATTAAATTGATTCATAAAATTTCATTAATAAAAATAACATAAAACATTACATTAATTCAAATAAAATAAAATATTACATTAATTGCAATAAAAAAATCACATTAATTAAAATATGGACTACTCGAGTAGACGTTCAAATTTGCGCCAAACGTGCTCGATGAGATCATTGGTAAGCCAATGGTGCTTTCGTTGATCTCTCAAGTCGGCTTCCCGTTTGAGATATTCCTCAAAAGCGAGCGGAGTTGCCCTCTGGAATATCCCGCTAGTGGACGGAGAATCGACATCGCCTCTCCAATTCTCCGCATCATCTTGCTCGTCTTCGATGATCATGTTGTGCAAAATAATGCAAGTGAACATGATATCTCGGAGATGCCTCCTATACCAGCACCGATCCGGAGCCCGGATTATTTCCCATCGGGCTTGGAGAACTCCAAAACTTTCTCAAGTATCTCTCGCCGAAGAGGTCGATCATTGCTCGGAAAAACTTTTTGAGGCAAAGCCAGCCCGTGCTATCTCCGATCTTCAGGTACTTGTCGAACACATCTGCAGCACCACCGGTGGCCAGTTGTCGCACCGCCATCGTGCATTTTTGCACCGACGTCTGGGCCCCATCGTCCAAGTGCATCTCTTCGATGCGTGAAAAAGTGGACTTTGTCCTCCAACGTATTGCACATGCGCAAAAATAGATGCTTATGCATCCGGAAACGGTGTCGGAAAAAGTGCTCGTCGTAGGTGAGGTTGTCGGTGAAGTAGTCGGCGTATAGGAGCGCACACGCCGCTTCACAATCACAGTCGACGAACGGTCTCGCCCTCTTCTTCTTCTTCTGCGCCGCTAAGTGTGCACGGTCACGGAGGGCTCGTTGCACGTCCGCCATCATCTCCAGGACCTCGTCATCGGTGTCGGTCTCTTCATATTCCACCGACGAAGTTGAAGTACTCGATGAAGACATCTTTTGAGAGTTGAATTTGAGAGAGAAAGTAAGGTTGTATTTTTTGTGGGATGAATGAGGGATGAGAGGTTGAATTTATAGTGTAAAAAAATAATTAAAAAAATAAATAAAAATCAGCTTTTAGCCATTGGAAATGGTCGAATTTTTCAATTTTTTACCTGTTAGGTGCGTGTACAACATGCGCCATAATTTTTTTTTTTGGCCCGCGCGTGTAAGACACGCGCTAGCTCGAGCCGATCTCAAGCTCTTCCACGCTGCAACGCAACGGTCTCCAGCCGCACCGGTCTTGAGCTTCCTTCGAGACACGGCTTGGAGACCGCGTTGCGGGTAGTCTTATTCTTATTGTGGCGGCTAATTATAAAATTAACGGTCCAAATTAATTCCTAGTTTCTACAGAAAAGTTCTTATGATCCTCTCCATATATATATATATGTACTCCAAAAAGATTTTAGGTTAGCAGCTGCCATCTAAATCCACAAATAATCATGGACTAAAGTTATTTTAATAGCCCAAACTACTACTCCCTCTGTTCACGATAATTATGATCTTCTTTCCTTTCTAGCTAGGTTGTCCTCAATAAGTTTAATCTTTCTACAAATGGAAAATTACCTTTTCCACTCTCACCCCACTCTCTTTTATTTCTTAAAATCTGTGTCATTCGCTCCGAGTCACACATTTATTATAAATGGAAGGAGTACTAGTGAATTATATAAACTAATAATAATAAAATCTTACAATCCCAAAAATAATGTCATTGTCGAAAAAAAATCTAAGGAATAAGATTAACTCGCACACATCCAACTTACTAATTTCTTGAATCTCCTCCCACTTGTTACAGAATAGCACAAAGGCTGGTAAAGACTCATTATTTTAAAGTTAATTAATTTCACTATTAGTCATTATAATGAACCTTAAAGAAAAAATATTAGGTGGTAATCCATTGAAATACACCTTTTCACAATGCAAAAATGAAAAATACGTCACCCTCCCAACAACAATGAAAAATACACCATTTTGAATATTTGTAATATAATATGTCATCTTGTCAACCTCTTTATATCACATCTCTTACATATGTGTAAGAGATGTGATATAAAGTATATGACATTGCAATGATTTAATGATAATTATGTCATTATTTGTCAATCATTAGCCAATAATTATATAAGTTAATTATTTTATATATCATTATTCGTGATTAATTAGGGACAAATTTGAGTCGAAAATTTTTTAAAAAGCACTAAACGAACCTAAATGCATATCCCGCTCGGATAATTTAATTTCACGCTCGACACGTGTCAAATCCCACTCGAGCGGGAACTATGATCCCGCTCGAGCGGGATTTGACACGTGTCGAGCGTGAAATTAAACTATCCGAGCGGGATATGTCAGAAAGCTGGTCAATGTACAGAATGATGGCTGATTGGTGCATAGCATGGATTTATTTGATTGTGCAGATATGAGACAATACATTTTCACGTGAAATGCGGAAAAAATTCTGTATAGCATTGACAACTCTATATATTTTACCATTCACATCGCTCTTTTACACACCCACAATATCATTCTTCCAAATTCATCACATTCTATAGTGGGCAGCAATCTTTGAAGTAACATCCTTTCAAATTCATAACATTCTATAGTGGGCAGCAATATTTCAAGTAACATCCATTCAAGTTCATTATTTTAGGTATTTTCCCTCTCTTGTATTTTTCCAGTAGTATCCACTTAATAATCAAAACTTTGAAATTTATATTAATGCTGTATAGTTTGCATAGCAAGTGAATTTTATCATTTCCCACTCGAAATTGTAAATTTTCGCTCGTGAATTTAAATCCCGCTCGAGCGGGATTTAGGCCTTGCGAGAGGGATTTTGTATATTAGGACTCCAAAAAAATCTAGTATCTATATGTATCATTTTCCGCTCGAAAAAATAACTTCCCGCTCGTGAGGTTAGATCCCGCTCGAGCGGGAAATTGTGTGGTTGGCGAGCGGAATTTCGTATTTTTGTGTTATTTTTATTAATTGTTATGTGTTTGTACTTATGTGTAGATGGATCACTATTTTATTATCAAATACGGAGGAACATGGTCTGGTTGTACGTACTCGGGCGGATATGAATTTGTAGATGTCGATCACTGTCTCTCCGGCCTAAGGTACATCATTGATTGTCAATTGAGTGCAAACTCCTTCAGCACACAGTACGAGTTGCATTATCTGTCGAAGAATGAGAGGGGACGTACTGTAAAGTGCCCATTAAGCACCGACGTTGAATTTTATCGTTTGTGTGCCACGCAGCCAGAAGCAACTGTGTACGTGACTCACCAATACACGAACGTATACGTGCCTGAGTTTGATGCTGATTATTATGAAGAAATGGATCGTATCCAAATACAGATGCTTTTCTCCACTTTTAGTGTTGATGCATACCCCGCTGGTGGTAATTATGCATCGACATCCACACATTATTTCGGATCTACGTCGACTCAAGTTACAGAGACAGCAGAGGGTTATGGCAATGATGAAGATGCAGATGGTGCTGAAGATGCTGACGATGCTGACGATGATGAAGAGGCCGATGGTGATGACGAAGATCAAGAGGCAGTTGGTCCTCAGGATGAAGACTATGAGCTGCAAACCGACAGTGATGCTTCCTAAGAGATGGCAGAGGACATCATGATAGATAACGCTGTGTTGGAGCGTGAAGCATGGATTCGTGGGGAAGAAGATGACGAAGCCGGTGATTGGAGCAGTTGGTTAGTTCCAGTGATTCCCGTGAATGCAACGAATTCAATCGGTGTACATGAACAAGGCCCACTATAAGATGGTGATTTGTCTGTTGGTTCTGTTTTCAAAAGTAAAGCATCTCTAAATGTAGCAGCAGGCTTGTGGCACCTGGAGATTGGAGCAGAATATAAAGTTGATGCCTCTGATGGCCTACATCTCAGATGGATATGCAGGCGTATGGAATCTTGTCCGTTCGAGCTGAAAGCAAGATCAAGTAAAAGATCAAAAGCTTGGAGAATTACCAAGTTTACGGGCGATCACGCATGCACACGCCAGCTCGGACGTGTTGGTCGTAGAAAAGTTCGCATGAATGTGATTGCAGCCTATGTTGCTCGGAAAATACGAAGGGAGTGTAAAATAATAGAGCCAAAGGCCATTATGGAAGAGCTGCAAAGCAAATTTGGGTTCACCATTCGTTATGATTTGGCCCTGCGAGTACGGCACGCAGCTATAGAAAGCATATACGGGGGATATGTTAATTCCTTCCGGATGTTGCCAGACTATCTTCACATGCTACAACAATGGAATCCAGGTACATTTACTGATTTGCAAGTTGGTATTGATGGGAAGTTCGAACACTTGTTTGTAGCTTTCGGCGCATGTAGACCTGCTTATCCACTGAATATGAGGCATGTGATTGCAATTGATGGCACTCATCTGAAGGCCAAGAATAGAGGTATCTTGTTTGTCGCTGTCACTAAGGATGCCAACGAGCATACCTTTCCTCTAGCGATTGGCGTTGGGCCCATTGAGAATGATATCTCTTGGAAGTGGTTCCTCAGCCAATTCAGAATTGCGTATGGAGAATTGAATGATACATTAATTGTGTCTGATGCCCATCCCTCGATAGATAACGCTGTGAAGGAGGTTTTTCCGAATGCAGTTCATGGTTTATGCTACTATCACTTGCTGCAAAAGATTAACCGATACGGAAAAACAGTGGTGGAATTGTTTAAAAAAGCTGCATTTGCATATCGCCCAGTAATTTTTGATAAAGCAATGGACATGATCCGCCGAGAGAACGAAGCTGCTTACAAAAAATTGATGAGTGCCGGGCCCGAGAAGTGGTCTCGAGTTCACTGTCCTTTACCGCGTTACAGTCAGCTGACATCTAATGCAACCGAGAATTGGAATGGGCGGTTGGAGTGGGCACGACGGCTACCAATATGTTCAATGCTTGATGCAATTAGACATGTTATCGAGGAGTGGTTCGAGGAGAGACGAAATGTCCCTCACGGCGATGACACTGTACTGACTGCTAACGCGACAGCCAAATTGACGGCGGGAATGAATAAGGGTTTGACGTATACTGCACGAAAGGTCATAGAGTCGATCTTCAATGTCCGTGATTCTAGAAGACCGCATCAAGTGGACCTTGCCACAAGGACATGCACATGCATGGAATTTCAAGCTGATGGACTCCCTTGTTCTCATGCCATTTCTGCAATACTGTAAGTATTCCTCACATGCATTCATCTATCCTTTATTTATTTGAAAATACTAATGTTTTCATACGATTGTTTTTTAAATGTAAAATTGCAGGAAAAATGGTGAAAGCATATACGATTATGTTCAGTATTACTATACACGAGAAGCTTGGAGTGAAGTTTATCAAAATTCTATAAATCTTGTTCCTCGTATTGAAGATTGGACTATTCCTACTGCTGTGGATAACATATTGGTCTTGCCTCCAAAAATCACGCCTCTACCGGGTCGCCCGAGATTGAGCTGTCGTCGAGCTCACACAGAAAGCCAACCACGTAGGAGATGTAGTGTGTGTCATGAATATGGACATACTCGTGCAATGCATAATCGACATGTAGGATGAATGTATGTTTCGTGAGACTGTTGAAGAAATATTAGAAACAAACAAATATTACTGAATTAATAAAAAGTACTACTCAAATTGTTTTAAAAAACTTGAAATTAAATATTCAATATTCATACAACACAAGATAAAAAATAAGCAGTCACCCAGCAGATGGTCTACGCATTTGCTCTAAATCATATTTGTACCTATCCGCTCCATCCGGTGCACGACAAATACTAAATATAGCCGCGGCAACCCTCTTCCGATATTCCTTTATGTGTGTGTTGCCCCATGGAATAGATGGTGAACCACTAATTAGACGTTCAATCGTCATCATTGCAAATACACCACTGCTGACACTGTCCTTCTACTTGAATTGATCTACAGCTGGAATGATTGTGAGGGACAGGGGCCTTTCATCAAACTCCGCTCCAATTGTGTTGTGCCTCCAGTAAAACGAGCATGTAAGAACTCGACTCCAAAGCTTCAGGATTGGCTCCAAGCTCCTGCGTCGGCGCGCTTGTGCCTGTCGGTCAATATAATGATACATGGAGTCGTAGAGCTCAGCCTTCCACTTCTTGCAATCAATTCGGAGGACGACGTAATGCAAGTCAATATTGCACAAAACAATCATCTGCATCAAAGGAACGATTAATATAAGAACTCGGAGGAGAATTATCAAGTAAATGTCTCTGTGCGTTCACTTACGTGGTTTGCACCAAAGAAGCTCGGTCGTCCACCTCCCGTTGCTCCATGCACTCCATATAGTAGACTAACTAGAGGCTCATAATCATCATAAGTGGCCCAGGTTCCCCTAAGTTCCCGCTCGATATCTATGGTCAAAATCTTATTGCACCAATCACCTCTGAGCTGAAGCTGCAATAAACACGAGACACACTCATAAGTCACGCTATTAAATAATTTCTGTTATTCATTGAAATTGAACTTACAAAGACATCGGTTTTCAATAACACAGTGTTTGTGCTTGTCACATCGGGCTTCACATGCACTCGGTCCATTAGTCGTTTTCTCAAGTAGGAGATGAACAAATCTACGACCTACAAGGCAAAAAAATAAGGTTGTTAATTAAATTTAAATCTGACATAATCGATAAAACAATGTTGTCTTTACCTCACAGTTAATGTCGGCGTTAGTCTGCATAATTTGCCTCCACCAGTGCTTGCCTACAAATCCCCCGCTTTCAGGAATGACCATGAATCATCCCCATCACCGCTCATAAATAGTTGAAACGATTGCGTCAATCCAGGCGGAAGTGGATGTGGTTCTCTTTGGGCAAGCATGGGCGTCTGTATTGCTGCAGCAGCTCTCCGAATTCTTTCCCCTCTTCGTTGTTGTTGATGTTGCTGCTGCTGCTCCTGCTGCTGTTGCTCTTCCACAAACGGCATCTGATTAATTGGGACTGCACGAATTGGCGACGCCACCTCGTTTAAACGTGCCTCAAAACTCTGTAAACTCTGCACAAACAAAATAAATATCAATATCTTACGTAAAACAGAACAATGCATAATCTAATATATGTAACATAATTACATATCGTAGTAAGAGAGTCCCACAATGCATTGAAATTGGTACTTCCCTCTTGCATAAACGAACCGTACTGATCGAACATTGCACTCGATGGTCCAGGCTGGTAACCAGGCTCGTACATGGAATGACGAGCTGGACAAGAGGGCGACAAAAAAACGTTCTGCTTGCAAGGAATGACGAGCTGGACAAAAGGGGGTGCGCTGGCCTTCCTGGCTCTGTCCCTGTGCAGGGTCTCCCACTGAGCGGCGCTGGTGTTCCTGGCCCTGGCCCTGTGCCTCTCGCACTGAGGAGCGGCGCTGGTGATCCTGGCCTTGGCCCTGTGCAGGGTCTCGCACTAAGGGTCGTGGTGGCTGTATAGGCATGGACCACGGGGTGGGCTGACGTCCAAGGGATCGGTGTGTAGATCCACATTGGGCTTTGTCAAACAAGCCTTCAATCCAAGATTTCAGCTTGGGGAACAGTCTCCGCTCCACTTTCTCTACAATGCGATCCTCTGCTAAAGCAATCTCTGATCGAATCCAGCGTCGATCACTGGACCGTAGGACGTGATCGGCCCCACCACTGGAGGATGAAGATCCTGCTTGACGAACACGCTTTCCGTGTTCTGGACGGCTGGGTGGCTCTCGGTACTCGGGATCATGATCCTCTGCCTCTCCCTCTGCCTCTGCCTCTGCCTCGGCCTTTCGCTGGTCATTTCTAACAGGCTGCCTCTGTTGACCTCGTTGTCTCTGTGCTCTCCTTCGAGGAGGTCTCTCTTCATGCTCTTCATCTTCAATTACTATGGACTGGCGTGGCTGACGGGGGAACTGTTCCCCTGCACGTAATGGATTGCGCGGCACTACATAGCCCACTCCAAGTGCATTTGGATACTGACTGGACCGGAAATAGAAAGTCTCCATTTCAGCGTCATCCGGTACAAAGGGTTGAATCGACCAACCTGCAGCGCAAAACATTTTATCAAACACAAATAGAATTATGAAAAAAATACTTAAAAATATATACAGTGCAAAAATTAAAATTTACCTGCAAGGAAAATAATGGCTGCAGCTCTATTCCACTTAACTTCTTAAACTTCCATTTTAGACATCTGGGCCGCGCATCCGGGTTATCAAGGACCGCAACTGCAGCGGCTAAGTCTGGCAGTGCCTCCAACGACCAAACGTGGAAAGCCCAGGCTGCACCGTAGAAGTGGTACTTTCTTGTCTGCTGCATATTGTCCATGTAGTGCTTCAGATGCAAATACGTGTATGCGCCCCAAGGAAACCCAGAAAATGCGTCCAGATCGTCCACCAGCTTCCACACCCAATCCGCAACAAACTTCTTCTGCTCAAGACCAAACAACAACATATACAGCACTAACACGTGCGCGACCTGCAGGTACAACTCTCCACTCTGATCTGTCACTTGCCTCAGAGAAAACCGATCGAGGAGGTCCCCCACACTAATCGACACGCCGTTGGCAAACCGCCGATACACTTGCACACTCCGTAAGTCGTGGTCGTCTGAAGGTCGGAAATCAGACGAGCCGAATGACAATCCGGTAACCAGGGCATACTCCGTAGAAGAAAACCGAAGGTTCGCCCCGTTGATATGAAACCACATGTCGTGTGGCTCGCCCCATTGAACCGAAACCTGCCGGGCAATACGTGATGCACGCCCATACCGCACTTCTGCCCCGGCTGCCAGTAAGTAAAGTGGCCAAAACAACCTTCAAGCCACCTCTCCAGGAGATCCTGTCCCCCAACCGCCATCAATGTAGACTGCACGTCTTCTAAAACACTGTGCCTGTAGGACGTGCTAACCGTGGACTTCCGGTCAATACTCTCAAGCCTCTTAAAAATAATCTGCACGATTAAATATTTGAATTAAACTACAAATAATAAAATTAAAATATACACAGTATTAAACAAGTTCACTAAACATTTCCCGCTCGAGATTAGCAAATCCCGCTCGAGCGGGATATCATGCCAGATATGATAACAGCGAGCGGGATATGACATACAAAGCATACACAATAATTATCAAGTTAAATAACAATATCCCGCTCGATTAACACATATCCCGCTCGGAAAAACTATATCCCGCTCGAGCGGGATTTATGTCTATTAATCGAGCGGGATTTAATGTCATTGACATGTGAAAATTAAGGGAATATTTACGAGTAAATTACGCATGCGATCAATTCAACAGTTTTCGAAATCACAATTATTAGTATAGATTAAACATCAAACAATCGAATTATGAACAATTTAGCAAATTAGGGATTTAGGTGAGGTTATACACTATTATTATTAATTAAATAATAGAACAAAGCATTTCCCGCTCGTAGAAGACAGATCCCGCTCGAGCGGGATATACCTATATCTAAGGTTTCTCGAGCGGGATTTTACATAGATAGATACTAAATAATTTTTACAATTAACAGATGAAATTTCAGATTAAAATTCAAACGCATGAAAAAAATTAAAATACTAACCTCTCCATAATTAGCCATATTGTGAAAAATAACAAGGAAAAATCACGCCGACGACTGCAGAACGGTATTGATGTCGGAATTTTTGGTTTCACAAAAAGAAGATAGTGCAGCGGGAGGAAGGTGTGAGCGGGATGTAGAAGTTTTAATATTGAGAATGAGAGGTGGGGGTGTGGGAGGCAACAAAATAATAAAGTAGGTCAAAAAAAACTGTCAGCTCGCATGATGGGCCGCGACAAAACCGGAACCAACAAATTAAAAAAGGTGCATGAGAGTCAACAAGATTTGACTCAAAGTATGACACATTTTCAGTTTTTGTTCCCCATAGTGTATATTTCATTGTTTTTTAAGGTATGATGTATTTTTTATTTTGCAATCTTCAAACGGTGCATATAAAATTTTCCCCCAAATATTAGTATTTGTTTTACTCCAAGAACTGAACATATACATCAATGCAAGATTTTACGAAATATTGAATTTCTAGAGACAGAAGGACTGAAAGTGGTATTCCAATCTTTCACACATAATGAACGACAATGGTATATTTTCACGACTTTCTCATTCTCATAGTAAAATAAAAGACCTGGGATGATTATCAAATTCCAACCCTTATTAACAATGTTTGTTATTTAATGGTATGTATATTAAGACTCACAGATTATAAACCATCTTTAACATGGTTATGTAAAAAATTAAAATATCTCTAATAAACAAAATGGAAGGGAAGAAAATAAATATGAAAAAATGATGGCGCAAAGAAACTCGTCTTGAAAGATTTATTACAACTGCAAAATCTCTTCATAGTCTCCAACTCAACACACACAGAAAAATTATCATCAGTCTTGAAATCTTTCAATTTGGCGACAAATTTAGCCGGCGGTTGGGAGTTCATAACCCGCGTAATAAGCAGAGTCTTAATCTTGGTTTTGAAGACAAAAGCAAAAAGTGTTAGTATCAGTTAGGCTATCCACAACCCTTAGAGCACCCTTAGGGTGCTCTAAGGGGTGCTCTAGCACTAGAGCACCCTTAGAGCACTCTACTCCTACAACGCAAGGGTGCTCTAAGGGTACTCTATCTTTAATATTAAAAAATTCTCCATTTTCATTTATTAAATTAATTCATCAATTTGTAAATAAATTAAAATACTCTAATTAATAAATAATACGAATTTTCCATTAATATTTAAAAATTGGAAAATTACATGCCGTTGACAATAAAAAAAAACACTACATAATTAAAAAAAATAATACATAAAACTAAAAATTACTTAAAAAAACTACGCCCACCCCGACGTGCCTTCACCTCCTCCACCATCTTCCGGTGAACTTCCTGCTGCTCTGGCGTCATAAATCTCGTGTCCCTGGAGACAATATCCAGGTCCATCTGATCACGTCGCTGCTGAAGATACTCGGACTTGAGGCGTGCACTTTCCATCTTCGCCCGAGCTGATTCCCGCATCGCCACCGCGATCTCATGCTTGGCCTCAGCGAACTGGCTAAGTCGGGAGCTAACTCGATCCATGACGGAATCGTACTGGGATGACCCTTCGACCGGCTTCTTTCCTTTGCCCCTTGCCCTGGCCTTTGCCGCATCTCGACCCTCCGGTCGGGAAGGCGCGCTTTCTCCTTCGGTGGACTGGGCCTCCTCTGCCGACGGCTGGGATTGAGAGGATGTGTAGTTGCCCTCCGCCGTAGTCTTCGTCCTCTTCATGGACGGTACGTCTGGGAAATTGGCTAGGTGGAACTTGGGGTTTCCCCTGAGGATCTCCCAAGCCGTGAAATAGCGGAAGGCAGGCGCCTGAGCATTTGCCTGGTAGATCTGTTGGGCCTGGTTTTTTACAAACTCGTCATCGACGCCGCTTGGCCGGCGAGCATTTTCCTGCTGCCAAGCCGAGATCCGGTGTTTCACGGCGGTCTGGATGCGGCCGAAGAAGCTCCTCACGGCTTTCTTGTTGAAAGTCAAGTTGAACCTCCGGTTGAAGCGCTCTTGGATAGCGCCCCAATATCTCTCGCCGGACTGGTCGCATCCGACGATGGAGTTGTTGGTCTCCTCCACCCAAATCTGTGCAATGTAGGTGGATTGTTCGTCCGTGTAGTTGTGTCGCTTGGACCGGACGGGTTCCTCGTCATCTTCGGCGGCAGCGGCGGCAGAGGTGTCAACGGCTTTGCCCTTCCCCTTCTTCTTCCTTCCTCTGGCAGCGGGCTGGGACGGCGGCGGGGCCAAAATGATGCGATCCTCGGTGTTTGTCGCCGGACTGTCGGAGTACGGGGAGAACGACGGGTAGAATTCGGCGGGGCGGCGGTGTTGAGGTTGATTGAATCAAGCCCCGCCCCCGTGTGGAAATTCGCGCCGTCGGACATGTCGGGATTCCACGCCGACGAATATGGGTTGTTGGGATCCATAATTATTTTTTGAGAAGGTTTGCTTGAAGAATTGTGGAAGAGGAAAGAATTTGAGAGATGAAAATAAAATGAGAGGTGTGAAAATGAGAGAGGTGAAGAGAGTATTTATAGGTGGTAAAATGAAAAAAATAAAAAATAAAAAAAAACAATTAAAAATCGAGCCGTTGCCGGCTGAATTAAACCGTTGGATGTTAATTTTTTTTAACGTTGGCGCGTGCAATGCACGCGCCTGACGTTTTTTATTTTTTATTTTTTAAAATCGTATAACGCGTGTACAACACGCGCCAGCTCGAGCTGTGCTCGAGCTCGTCTCCTCCGCCACGCAGCTGTCTTGAGCACCCCCCTGCTCGAAATTGGCTCGAGCACCTTTGCTCGAGCACCTTTGCTCGAGCCGCGATGTGGACAGCCTTAGGATCATTAGAATAGTCGCGTGCGTCAATTTAGGTTCATCTTCCCCAAAAGAAAAAAGAAAAATTACATATTTCAGATACTTCGAAGTGTTCCCTCTCGTAATCTTACCACCTTCTTCCCTCAATCAAAAATAAAAAATAAATATCACTACCTAGCATGCATTAAATTCATTGTGGATTAAAGACTTCATTATGTATCGTTTATATTATTTACCATGGGGAAACCTCCAACGTCCAAAATTTCCGAAGATTAATTTGATTTCTGAACAATTATTCTACACTCTCTCATATCTTAATACCTTTACCCAAATTCTAGCGGGGTGTTGGAGAGAGAGAGAGAGAGAGAGAGAGAGAGAGAGTGCTGTTGAGAGATGAGGGTATGGTGGGGTTGGGGAGAGGATGAAGTGTCACAAGTTAATGATGTGTAATTTCTGTTTTAATTTTTTTATTTTTTTACAAATCAAAACGACTACATGTCATCTTTATTTTTCTTGAATCATTTTTAGGGGACAAATCAGGAAATTAAAAGGTCATGCATCTATCTGACTGTCAATTTAGAAAATGAAGGTAAAAACTAGAATTTGAATAAAGAGCAGCATTTGTTTTGGCATTTAACCCATAAATTATTTTGATTATATGTTTCGCGCATATTAAAATTTGGAAACTATAATAGCAGAGCAATTAATGGTCGGTTGCTAATAGTCGGACATCGAAATCCGCTTTGAACCATACGGGTTGAGCCAGTTGAACCGTGATCCAAAGGTCTCACTTGTCAACAGCTAGAGAGAGGTCAACTTTCTGCTACAGATTAATCAACAATAACAAAATCAATGTTCGCATTGGTAAAAACTAATTTCTTGAAATTCTCTTAGCATCAGAGCTACTTTTCTGCTGATTTTGTAGAGAAACCATACCATACTTAAAGCTTGGCAGGAATCATGTCCAAGGCCTTCAATATAAAAGTAAACATGAAGGCATCTTCCTGGAGTTTTTCGAACCTGAACCAGAATATCAAATTAGAGCTCTCTATACCAACAAAATCAAATTAAACATAATATTAAAACAAAATTTTGACATTGCGAGGGGGATGGATAGTACATCCATGAATATTTATCGAACTGAATTTCTTGGATATATCCAAACACAAACGAAGAAAATGAAAAAATTAAAAGGCTCAGATTATCATGGATTGTACCCAATATATCTGAGCACTTGGTTAAGATTCCAGACAACATAAATGAAACTTTTCATGAATCAATAGGATTATAAAAACACAAAAAACATAGTATCACTGATCTAAAGAATTAATTTGGTTGTTAACTTATTGGTAATTTCTTTCTGCAAGGGTAATTGCTACGTCATATGGTGATCTGATCAACTGCAAACTATTTCAAGTCAGTCGTAGAAGATAACTCTGTAAAGGGTATACACTAAACGCCAACTTAAGCTTATCTCAAATGACATCAAACGAATATAATGCCTTTTTCCATGTACTAGCTAAATGGTACAATTTGTGTCTCGCATGTACTGGCTTAAATTAATTTTGCTGTTAATTTCCTTAAGGAAATTACTACGTCGTACAGTGATAAACTGCCAACTACTTCAAGTCAGTTCTGGGAGATGATTTTGTAAAGGATATAATCAGTTGGAGCCGGTATACACCAAAATACAACTTAAGCAATCTCAACTGGCATCAAACGGTTATGCCTTTTCACATGTACTAGCTGAATGGTAAGTGAGATAGATTTGGTTGTTAAATTCTGTATGGAATTTCCTAAGTCTTCACTGATCCCCCAGCTACTTCGAGTGAGTTGTAAAGGGTATTACACTAAATGCCAACTTAAGCTATCTCAACTGACATAAAACGGATATGCCTTTCTGCATGTACTTGCCAAGACCACCATCACATGCATTTAATTGAAGAGTTATACAAGAATAATTCAAATAAGGGATTGCAAATTATGCACAAAAAAGGTTATGTATTATTACCTTCCTGACTTTGAAAAATGCCCTGCACCAAGTTCGCATTTGAAGAGCAGAACATTATTATCAGTCTTGAAATCTCTCAATTTTGCGACAAATTTAGCCGGTTCAGAGTACATAACCCGTGTATCTGCAGACATAAGCAGAGTCCAATTACATCGCAACAAAATCAACCTTCGTATTGAAGACAAACAAAAAGTCTTAACATTTATGATCATCAGTCTTGAATTTTGAATATAAAAACCAGAAAGTGTGGCATTGGCTAAATTTAAGATCGAAGGCAATGCTCCAATATGTTATTGAACGACAAGGATATTGAAAAACAAGGTTCCCACATCTAACATAATCTATAAAATATCTTTTTTCATCAAAAAAGTAGGAGCCTTCGACAAGCTTGAAGGAAAATCATTCACATAGTATCCAACCTATGCTAATAAATAGTTGGATGCATAGCATATTTCCAAGTCTTGTTCTGTCACAGGATTTTAGAAGTGATATAAACATAGGATAACCAAGAAAAAAAGGTAGAAGGAAGAAAGAGAAGAAATGTCGAAACTCTTCAAGCCTTTTCTAACTTGGTATCCTAAACAAGAGATGTAATTCTTCATAGGAACAAGCCTTAGAATTAGCTCCCACACTTACCATTTAATCCGGCGGTAACAAGAAGAGCTGGATAATCTTGTGCTTTAATCTGTAAGAAAGAAAAGTAAAAGTTATTCCAAAAATTTGTATAAACTATTCATATTTGATGGGCTGAAAATAAACCAGTTAAGTACAGTTTCTTAAATCATATGGACAGATCTTAAAACATGATATAGGTTCAAACTCACATTATCAACTGGGGAGTAGGACTTCATGTAGAGGTAAAACTCTTCTTTTCGAGGATCACCCCATTCCTGTAACACAGGTAAGAAGCACAAGTTGGCATGCTTTATTTGTGAATTATATACCTTTACAGAGGAGGAACTGATAATAAAGTGATCCAAGAAGCAACAAATAGAACTTGGGAGAGGAAATAACAGAGCGAAGCTGACTATCACAACAGCAATAATATGGCTTGCAAAGCTTACATGTCACCAAAACAAGACATGTATAATCAAACAAAGAGAATCTGGGTGGCAATTTGTACAAGCAAAGAAGACCCAGAGAATAGGATACATGAAATGGGCTCCTCAAATATGGGGATCACTAGGAGCGGAAAGCCAGTTACAGCAAATGTTTCAATTTCTGTAATCTCTACCAAACCCAACTTTAAGATATTTGCTTCATTTTGTACAGCCACTTAGGCAAGATTTGCTTATGATTTATTTCCCACCAGCTAATACAGGACAGTGTCAGCTCCATCTCATAAGAGAAAACAAGCTCTAGACTTTCGAGAAATAAGACTGAGTGCATCATTCAATAATGTTACAATAATATAGAGGCCAAGCTATATGTATATTACTGCACAATTATTTGAGAAAATGTTTTTAGCTAGTGATGTATCAATAGAGAAATTACCATGTTATAGCATCTCATACTAAAATCCTTTCTGTAAAATAGTGTGTTTAGCTAAAGATTTAATTATGCAATAACCACATTTGAGAAAAAGAAAATGTGGTCAACACCATGAAAAGCAGACTCACCTCCCACTCTGAAGTCGTTAGAGGGATTGTTGGATCAAGCATAGTAGTCAAAACATCAACAAAAGGCACCCCAGCCACAGCAGCCTTAAACAAATCAGGGCGCATGTTAACAACAGCACCAATTAGCAAACCACCAGCGCTTCTTCCCTCAATGCAAAGTTTTTCCTTGGAACAACACTTCTTTTCTATCAAATATTCAGCACAAGCAATAAAATCCGTGAATGTATTCTTTTTCTTGAGCAGTTTTCCGTTTTCATACCATTGTCTCCCCATTTCACCACCTCCACGAATGTGGGCAACAGCAAAAATGAAGCCCCTGTCTAACAAAGACAACCTTGATGCCTTGAAATATGGATCTACACAGACCTGTTCAAAGTATCAGTTGTTAGGAGCTGAACCAAGAGAGCTGTTAAAGATTCTGCCACCCAGATGCTTCCAACAATATCAAGAATAAATGTTATTTATGGATGTCCCGCCAAGCAGAAAATACGAGATGATGGGTTAATTTTATAATAAATCACCACTTTTCACCAATTTTGCAATTTAGACTCCACCTTTTAAAATGTATAAATAATAACTCCACCTTTTGATTTGTAGCAATTTAGACATCTCCATTTTTTGGGAGTTGAAACGTCATTTGAACAGTTAAACAATGTTATGTTAAAGACAAATTCGTTGAAAAGAAATTGGGTATGTAGTAATTGATCAAAAAGTGGAGTCACTATTGAAACATTTTGAAAGAAGTGTCGAATTTGCAAAATGGGTCAAAAAAAGTGATTTATTTGGCAATTAGTCCTTTGATGAATTACCTCATAGGAACCATAACCATAAAGAAGTAATGGATCAGAACCATCAAGCTTTACTAGATCTTTTCTATATACAATTGAAATGGGTACTTGAGTGCCATCAGCAGCAGTAGCCCACTGTCTTTCAGTGATGTACTTGGTAGAATCGAAGCCTCCCAAGACCTGAAAAAATGAGCAAAAAGCATAATGGTCATTCGTAATTTATTAGTTTTTGCCCAAGAGTACTGAGGAAAAAAAATTAAGATTAAACAAAATACATTTGATTATTAGCAATTAGTAAGTACATTTCACAAGACACTACTCAAAGAAGAGACGTGAATTTAAAAGCTAAACTCCATTTTGATGCCGATTTTTTTGGCTCTATCTTACTCTGTATAAAAGTGCACATCGAAGAGAAGTAACAGCACGCTTTCAAAGCAGACATGAACAAGGAGATCAATCCTGACACAGATCTTGATGTGTTAACTTACTGTGTCAATCTTCTTGAGAACTGAAATCCCAGAGTCCATATCATAATCATAGACGGAAGAAGGTGTTCTCATTGAGCTATAATGAAATCTCAAAATACTAGAAGAGAACTGCGACTCCGAAGGATCCACTGAATATATAGGATCGATAAAATCCACAGTCCGACCACCTTGAAGTTTGTCCAGCGGCTCTCCAACAGAAGGAAGGCGATATATTGTTATCTTGGGCAATCCATTTTCACGCTCATAAACCACAAGATGATCAGTAAATAGTTGCATGTCCTGAATATTTACACTGGTGAAAGTACAAAAATGTATTAGACGTCAACTATATAGAAAAAGCAGCTTGGAAGAGCTCTGTCTACAAAAGTATAAAGTTTCAACACTAACAAGGAGGTACATTCCGTCTCTTGAACCATTTAGGGTTCAACAAGGAAGAGTTTTCACTTTGCTCTTCCAAGCTAAACTAGGGAAGTCATTCCTGAATGGGCCACATGCTCATATGGTAAAACCAAGGATTTGCAGATATTAGTAAAGGAACATTCTGGTTCAGTTAAGATTCACTATGACTAACCTTTTAGTTGTCCACATCATACCTGCAAGCACAACATGGGGCATCTATAATTGGAAATTTGATGGCTAGATATGTACAGTATGCAATCCAATCAAAAAACCTTTTAATGAAAATATATACATATTAAGTTTTTCTTAGCTTATGATAAAATCTTCAACATATATCACTTTGGGTATCAACAGTATTGATTTATCTAGTTTGTCAGATAATGTTTAGGCCACTAGACAGGAAGCAATACTTATCCTTAGCAGCTCTGACTATAAAGATTTATATTGAATGCACAGTGCTCCATTCACTAGAGACATCGTCTGTAAAATATATTCTATTCTAATGCATTGAAGGCAAGCTAGTGCAAAACTTGAATCCACACACCTTAACTTTAGTTAGCATCTCATTATAGAATAATATGAAGGCCAAACATAGTAACATAGGAGAATCAAGGTACTGCAGAAGCAAAGCAGTCAAATGGATATTTTTTCATACCTGAGTCCTGGTATATAGATATGCTTAGTTGTTTTGGATTATGTACACAAAGACACTTCTTATGCATTTGTTGAAATGACAATCACTTTGTAATAGCTTCTGAAGCAGTTGAAGAAGCTTCAACCCACAATTAAGGTTCATTGCTCTAAACTTTAATTAAAAAATAAGGGAACTAAATGCAAAAGGAGAATAGGTGGTTCTAATAAGTATATTTCTAGAGGTGGTTAAGTTAAATAATGTAAAGTCAAAATAGTAGAGAAACTGATCATAAATATAAGAAAAATATCATCAATTACATTCAAGGTGGACCATCTTCGCCGCGCAAGTTTTTACCTTGGCCTGTGAGGAAGGATGACTGTGGTAGCTGAAGTATTATCTAGAGGGCAAGCAAGTATTTCGGAATTGAAACACTCATCACTTCTTCTCTTAAGAAAAAAATGATTCCCACGGTGACTTGCTGATGTGTCTATACCATCCAATCGGGGTGTCAATGCAGTTAGCCCAACTTCAGGCTTGGAGATATCAAGGTAAAAGAGGAATTTTGTAATTTTGCTCTCAGATTCAACAAATAGGAACTTCTTGCTCTCAGAAGAAGCAAGATTGAGAGAAAACATGTCATCCTTTTCATGATAAAGGCAATGATCCAAAGATTGTTCAGTTCCCAGCTTATGCAACCATGCCTGCGAAAAGCTACACAAGATCACTAATAGTTCTCAAATATCAGGTAAAAATTAAGTAGGCATACATGACCAAACACAATAAGCACACTACAAGGTCATCCACTGTGCTACAAGAGATAATTACTGTATAGGTTGGTTACCCATGAAGAAACCAAGAAACAGTTCCATCTCCAGGTTAAATAAGAATATGAGATCATAGGAGGTCGAGCCTCACATAGGAAAAGCAAGTCTTAATAAAATTCGGAGTGCACATGCCTTCTCTCTGATGAGAGGCTGAAACAAAACACTCCAAATCCATTATCCGACAGCTTCTCATCCTCTATGCAGCACCCTTCTCCTCCTTCAACCATAATCACCCAATTCTAGTTAATTCTTTAAATTTACACCAAATCTTAGTCGCTACCCTCTCATTTATACATATTTGCTGAGTACCAACTGTAGCATCTTAAACTATATAGAATAATCAACAAGCCCTGCATTGCCATTCCCGTTTCCTCAACATCCATCTATTATGTCTCCCAAAATTGTTCAATTTTTTTCCTTTTTCTTTCTAAGAAGTAACTTCGGAAACTTGATAATTTAAAGTTCTAATGGACTTTCCCCTGCTCTCAATGTAATTTCGAAGCTACTTGTTATTCAATATATCACGGCAAAAAGAGTTTGTTCAATATATACTGTTGCATTGAAGGACTAAAGGAGAACATAAATATCATTTCACACAGTCAAGTGAATATCATCCCCACCATCTAGTTCAACTACACATCCGTACCTTGTCGGGCCGGAGAATCTCATCTCTAGTGGTGTAGACTATAGCATCATCACCCGCCCATTCAATATCTGAGGTAATTCCAACCAAGGGCTTCCCTACTGGTGTTTCAGACTCAGCATCAATAACATAAACTGTGTAAATTTCATCTCCTTTAGTGTCTTCTGCATAAGCAACCAGTTTATTGTTTGGACTAACCTGCAGAAGTGGTAAATGAATCATGATGAACAAGTGAGAGGCAATACAATTAAAGTAACAAGAAATAAATTTGTTTTTAGGGACAGCATATTGAAAAGAAGAAAGAAAATGAACAGTAAGAAGAGAGCAGAGGTGACTTTGCCTTGAAAGCACCAATGATGTAAAACGGATGCTGTTGAGCTTTAACATTTTCATCAAGAATGACATGTTCTGGAGGGGCATCAGGTCCAGTTAACATGGTGTCATGAACAGATGCTGGAGCGCTAATAGTAGGAACAAGGCGACGGCAGTGTTGGGCATATTCTTTACCCTCCAAGGTACGTTTATAATAATAATAAGGTCCTCTGCGTAAGGGTGCTGATATGTCATCTTCCTTCAGGCGGCCTCTTATCTCACTATAAATCTGATCTTCTAACTTTTTGGTTACTGAACAAGAAGTAACTAAACAGTTACAATCCCATTAAATAGTGTATAAATTATCTTATAGCCTATAATATGAGAAAGAACCATAAACATATAAATATTGAATTAACTATTTTAGCTATTACACCCTGAAGTTTTAAACAAAAACCTGAGGCTCTTAGATTGGATCATCTGTTAGATATCGGGTACCAAAATCGAGTCAAACAATAGAAAACATATTTATCAATATCATACTATATCCATAAATGATTAATCCTGAATAACATAATATGACTTATAAATCATGTAAACTTGGTTTCATGGAACACATACAGAACTGACAATGCAATGAACCAACACTGTTACTCCATCGTGATTTCCCCTTTATGTCAACACCAAAAACCCAACTAATAATCAGCCAACTCAAATAACCAAATACGCCAAGTATAAATCGTAGTAAGAAAACTCATTATCATAACCCATAGACGCCGCACAATACTTTACCTATCGTGAATTTGGCGGTATATACGTACAAGTGAGTGAGATTCTACAAAATTAAATAGTGGAAGACCGGTGACTCCACCTCATGTAGCATCGTTATAATCCGAAAATCCTACTAATTAACGAGCTCCCTGAATGTGTGTGTGTGTGTGTGTGTGTGTCTGTGTGTGAGAGAGAGAGAGAGAGAGAGGTTGAACAAACCAGACATAATATGATCGACGTAAGCATTCTCCTGGCGAAGATGCGCCAAAACTTGGGGATCGGAGCGTGAATCGTCGCGAAGCCAGTAGTAATTATCGAGTCTGACGTCGCCGAACATCTCCATTTCGTGCTTGGCTTGCTTTGGCTTCGGAGGCTCCATTTTCGACGACGCTCCGACGCTGAAACTTGCTCGCTGAATCTGAGATGTGGAAGAAGATGATGATTTGAAAAGCTTGTTGCTACTGGAGTAGAGTTGAAGTGTTGTGAGCGAAGAAATTGCAGCAGCTCTGGTTTGGAATCTTTGGATTGTTGAGACTGAAAGGGATAAAATGTGAGAAAGTCCGCTCATACTCACTCATACCTCGTCCTCGCCGCTCTCCAATTTTGCATTTTATTATTAAAAGAAAATAAATTATAATTAATCATAATTATGGCTGCCATAATGTATATAACAAATCAGGGTTTTTTAATTTTTATTTTTTCATATTACAACATAGAACATACCTCTCGCTAAAAAGAAATATCGCCGTATCTAAATAAATATATTTTTTAAATTCTATTATTAGAATTCATAATCATACAAGGACATAAAATTTAGCACATTCACGACAGTTAGCATACAAGTTGGAATAAAAAAATACTAGCATAGAAAATGAACAACTTAGATAAGGCAAAGTAAAGGAAATAAATCGAAATATATTTGATAACGAGTAGAGCGGACAACTAAAAAAATTCCACCCTACGAGGAGTTGCAAAAACAATAGAAAATAGAAACTCCCTCTGATTCTGATGCACAAAAAAAGGGCCAAACATCTCTCTAGTCTCTACTTCTTAGCCCAAAATTAGTTCACTATTAGATGCAAAAGAAATAGAATGAATTCGTCTATCAGATTCTTTCATCAGTAAACAACACCCAGCTTCTTTGCAAACTCGTTGTCCTCGCCATCGGCACTGCCATCGGCATATTCCTCCTCACCACCATACATATCAAACTCAGCGGCACCATCTACCACCTCAGAATGGAACTCCACTCTTGCTTCATACACTTCTAACTCTCCATCCACCCAACTCTCAGCAACTGTACCGTCTTCAGCTTTTACTTTGCTGGAAACACGTTGTGAATCCTTATAACTCTCCTCTGCTCCATTCCTTCTATTTGATGCAAAGAAGTTGGCCTCCTTTTTTGCAAGAGAAGAAGCTGACTCATTCTTGGACCCATACTTTCCTTCCTTCCGATTATTATCTTCAAAAGCATCTTCATCCGCGGAAGAATTCCTGTGGCTGACAGTTGCAATTGTTTCTCCTCTCTTACGCTTTAGAATCTCCTCTAGAGGCCTTGGCCCTTCGAAAGAAACAAGGCTCCCATTTTGTGTAAGGGTATCAGGCACCATATATTTTCTCTTACCGAGTTGCTCTTGATCCATCACATGATGAGGTTCAGCATTTTTTCTGTTCTTCAACTCTGATAGGCTTTTCAGACCAGCAAAATCATCATTACCATCACCAGTCATGTCTCTTCTCGAGTGTTGGTCTTTATCATTCTTCCATCCGTTAACAGAAGCTCCTTCAACCCTTCCTTTTATTCTGTCTTGGATACATCTCTGGTTGGAGGGGTGACATCCCCTTGCAGAATAGAATCTACCATTGTCAGCTCGCCTAATCATTTCCCTATCAATTGGAGATGACAATCTTCGTGGAAGCCTTATTCTTCCTTGAAGGCGATTGCTAAGAGAACTCTCACGTCGGGGAGTGTGTCTTTCATGCCCCCGCAGATCTTCGTAGCTATAATTATTGGCATGCTTGTCGCGCACCTGCTCATGACGAATTACAGACCGCAAAACACGAGGCTGTTTGTTCCTTGTCAAGTGATCCCGTAGATCTAATTCAGCCCTAGCGTAAGGCCTCCGCTCGAGATGAGACCCTGCTGACATCCTCTCAGATGAAACTCTGTTCTGCTCCGAACCATATTGACCCTTAGGGTACCGTTGTGAGTCATAACCGTGTAGATACCGATACCTATCATTATCAGCTTCACCAACCATATTGTAATCAGTCAAATGATCAATATCATATTCGTTCCGGGTTGGCATTCCATAATGATCTTCACTGCGATAAAAATCAGAATCTCTTCCCTCGTCATCAACAAGAACGTCAAACCCAGGGGAGGGTTCCCTTGAAATATCTCCTGCATCGTTATTGTCAATCATCCCTGGGTCATCATCCTGGTGTGGCTGTTGAATATGGATGAACTGGTTGACCATGGCTCCGTTAGAAGCAGGATGGCTGTTATCTGGAAGCTCATTGCTGCATGATGTGTTGGATATCCTCTTGTTTCTAGAAAGTTCATTTAAGTGGTCATCAGGTTTCACTTCACCTGCTGCTTCTTGTTGATCGAGAGAACCCTTAATGGGTTTACCACTATTTGTTGGCGGAACCAACTTTCCCAGAATAGACGTTTCACTCTTACTGAGTTTTGAAGGTTCAGTGGCAGATGCAGTTACAGGGACCGCTGGTGGTTTATTTTTCATGGAATTCGGTATGTGAAGAAAGAGACACCAATCACCTTTTAAACAATACCCACTTTGGAAAAATTTACAGGGCGCCCGTTGTTTGCCATATGCATCCACAACTTGCACCGGAGCCGTTGTCACTGTCTGTGGTAGAGGTTGAGCAGACCCATTAGATGCCGGCATTTGTGTTCCAAGTAACCTGTCAAGTGGCTATAGAGCAAAAGTTAAAAATTAGTTTTAGAAAATAAACCACGTCGACATCATAATTTTTCCTTTAATATATCATAGCATCAAGTGATTCATTAGGAGTTAAGACTCCCATCACTGCATACATCAAAAACAGTACCCCTAATTTAGTTTCAATTACTTCATTTATAAAAATATATCACATCCTTGAAAAGATCTCAATCAACTAAGAACTTCAGACAGGCTTATTAATATATGTTAATTACAATCAAGAAAGGAAAATGACTAACCGGATGTCGAAACCCACACTTTGCATTCAAGCAGTTACCATTTAACCAGAACCAACAGTCCCTTGGATTTACCCTAGCGAAGTCACTGTGTCGATACTCACAATCACTTCCCTGAAGAGATAAAACCAAATTTAAACATCATTGAAGAAGGAGATCTAATAAAGGCATGATGATTCATAAACACGTGTCCCACAGCTGTAGTGTCTTTTCAGGCACTAATTAAACATCAAATAATCCAGATACCTTATATTAGGATGGTCAGAATTGATTTAACAAACTGAATCAATCGTGCTAGGGTTATAAATCAATTATGAGTGTTAAAATTCTCATTAAAGGATGCTAGAAACTAATTTTTCTAATAAACAGTAAACTGCAGAAAAGAATGATAACAAGCAGTCCCTCAACTTCGAATGAAAATACACTATTGAAACAGCTAATACAGCACAGAGACCAAATCATGAAAGCATTAATGAATAAAACTATAAAAGATGAGAAATTAACACAAATACAGGACCAAACCTTTTCCTAATAGATTCAAGAAGATACATTTCTATCTATCTACACTCAATTTTAAGATAAATACATTTCAAAGATACGAAAATAAAAAAATTACAGAAAAAAATAGCAAAGTAGGGTTTTTGTTTTTTCCATGGCTAACTAACCCTTGCAAGGATCTCCAGCCAAACCCGATCAGGAATAAACTAATTAGCCAATAATAACTAAAACTCTAAACTCAAAATCTGTTGGAACCGCCAATATCAATTTAAATCTTCACATCCGAGAAAGAAAAGAAAAGCCTCAGGGAAGAAGCCTTAGGTTATCGGAGCATTGGATTCGCATTTCTCACCAAACAATTACTATTATTTCAAAAACAAAAGTGAATTTCAGAGAGGGGGGAAAAAGCAGTTTCAGCACACATATTACAAGAATTTTCTTCAGTCGATCATGCTACGTCTGAAACCAAGGAAAACTATTTAGGCAAAAAACGGAGACACGTACAAACAGATACACGCGTCGCATCATAATTAGGAACAGGGGGGGGGGGGGGGGGGGGGGGGGGGGAAGTGAATTGAAAAACAAATATGAAAATTGACCTTTTTGCAGGTTAAAGGAGATGCGAGAAAGTAAACACAATCGGTGTTCATCTTGAGCGCTTCATCTTCGGCAGAAGAAGGTTGAGATGCGGCGGCGCCCGCCATTCTCCCACCCTCAAGCTCCCCAGTGATCATTAACAAAAAGGGAGGGAGGAATGGAGAGAGTGTGAGGGATCTAGGGTTTAATTGTTGAGGCGGATACTCTCATGCAGATACGTTATCTTCTTTTACAGCTGCAACAGATAATAATGAGACCAAGAATATGGAAGATGATGGGAGGGAGGGGGAGAGAGAGAGAGAGAAGTGTGTGACTGTGTGTAGAGGGGAAGAGATCCCTTTTCTTCCCATCTCCTTATTATATTTTCCCTTGTATTTTTCTACTACTATAAAGTTGGGGGTTTGGGGATTTGTAAGGTCGAGTTTTTTTAATTTCAAACTTAAAAAGGTTGAAATTTAATCTTGCGAATGGTAATGTTTTGATTACGGTCAACTATAATTTTTTTTTAAAAAAAGCATGTGAAAAATGAGCGGAAATGGCAGTATAATTATTTAGTCTCATTTGGTTACACTATAAAAATTCGATTGCACACACTTTATCTATTGACTGATTGATTCAAAACTCAAAACAAAAGATTGTTAAAGTTACATTTTTATATAAAAATTATATTCAGTAATTAAATTAATTCAAATATGATTTACTTTCCATCTCTAATGGATTACACAAAAATACAGCATCAGCAAACAAATTTAGCAAAATCAGTGATGCATCTCAGTTTACACAAATACAGTTTACATAACATTATTTCTTTTTTTTTTTTTTTGTTAATTTTAATAGTATGTAAAATTTATATAAATGAATAAATCAAATTTAAATTCATTAAATTAATATGCAAAATCAGATTGTATTAATAAAATTAACATTGATCGAGCCTCAATAAAATCCCCTCGAAATGAGTAGGAAAACTAGTAGTCGTTCAAAAATTATGATAAAGAGATGATCATATTTTAATTATCATTAATTTGGAGACATAATAATCGAGAAAGGTGCAAATACTTCTATGAGCGACAACGAATTATGCAGCAACAGAGACATGCACAAAAAGAAAACATCATTGAAAATGATACTTTTCGAAATTGATTTCTTGATGATGGAGCAAATGTAGGTAGTATTTATAATTAGAATAAAGATATTTGGCCACTGTGACCAGCCACACGCGTCAAAAAAGTAAAGTTGACTATAAAAATAGAAATAATCATATTTCCCTTTTAGGGTTTATGGTTCTCAATTAGAGTATATTTCTATTTTAAAAATATATATTTCCATTTTAGCTCGTGTGATTGGCCACAGTGTGGCTGAATATCATTACCCTTATAATTATTAGTGGAAAAAATATATTGAACTACTCGAATTATCGCATTTATTTAAAATGTACAAATGTGATAATATTTATTAATGTAATTGTGCTAAAAATATTAATATAAATATAAATGAAATATATATGTAGTATATTTTTAAATGAATATAATTAACATTTAGCAGCAAAAAATAATAATAATAATAACACACGCGCGGAAGGACAACTGTGTTGCGCTAGATATGCAGTAACAATTGTTCAAATCGTAAGAGTACCTGCAGTGCTAGTGTCTCTAAGGGGTATTTCTAAGAATTTTTTGGAGATAGAGACAGTGAGCTGCAGTGGGGCTGTCTCTAAAAGGTGTCTCAATCTAATTTCTAAATTTGTATTTTACATTAATTTTAATAAGAAAATTTGAAAATTTCATTAATTTAAACAAATAACTATAGTACAATACATTAATTGAAATTTAAAAAATAAAAAATATCCTACTCGTTAACCGGCCCAAATCGGCTCCAAACATGCTCGATCAAATCCTTGGTGAGTTGATGGTGCTTCCTTGTATCTCTCAATGCGGCATCCCGTTTAAGATAATTCTTCCAGGACAGCGGAGTGGGGACTCGGACTACATCACTAGTCGTCGTTGTTTTAGTGTCCACCCTCCAGTTTTCAGCATCCTCCCTCTCGTCTTCAATGATCATGTTATGCAAAATAATGCACGTAAACATGATGTTGCGGAGGTGCTTTGTGTACCAGTTCCGATCCGGGTTCCGGATAATTTCCCATCGGGCTTAAAGAACACTGAATGCCCGTTCGATATCCTTCCTCGCCGCTTCCTGCATCTTCTTGAACCGCGTCATCTTCTCATCTGTTGCAAGTGGAGGAGCCTTGATCAGAGCCGTCCAATCCGGGTAGATCTCATCGGATAAGTAGTAACCGCCGTCATAGAGCTTTCCGTTCACCCTGAATTGGCACGGCGGAGCCCGTTCTTCAAGCACTTCCTCGAATAAGGGCGACCGATTGAGGACGTTGATATCGTTGTTGGAGCCGACTACTCCGAGAAAGGCGTGCCAGATCCATTAATCCACGCTTTCGGACAATTCCTCCACGCCCAGTACATGCAGTCCAGGCTACCGAGCATCTCCGGAAAGTCATGCCTCTCCTCGTGCATCCGCAGTAGTCGACCGGTGTCTTGAGCATTTGGCCTCCTCAAGTACACGTCACCGAAGAGCTCGATGTCAGCTTTGCAAAACTTCCGGAGGCAAAGACGGTCGGTGCTATCTTCGATCTTCAAGTATTCATCGAATGTATCTGGTGCTCCACCGGTGGCTAGTTGGCGAATGGTCATTGTGCATTTTTGCACCGACGTGATGCCCCATTTGCCGGTTGCATTTTGTTTCTGCTGGAAGTACCGCACATTCTGCTCCAACGTATCGCAAATCTTCAAAAACAAGCATCCGAAAACGCCGGCGGGAAAATGTTGGGCCGTACGTCGGGTTGTCATTGAAGTAGTCGGCCATCAACTGCTGCAGGGCCGCCTTCCGATCGCGGTGTACGACCGTCCTCTTCTTCTTTTTTTTCTTGGAGGCGAAGACTCAAGCGGCAACAACTTGAAGGTTCGTCACCGTCGACATAATCTCGTCGTCGGTGCTATGAGAAGAGTGGCCGGTTGAGGAGTCCGGCGAGGAAGACATTTTTTTGAGAAAAATTGTGAGAAAAATAGAGAGAAAACTAAAGGAATAAGATGAATTTGCTGTGGAAAAAATTGTGTGATGAAGTGGGGTATTTATAGGTGTGAATTAATTAAAAAAAACCGCTAAAATAGCCGTTGTATACCCGTTGGATCAAACATATCTGTTGCAGAAAAAAAAAAAATTTCCGGTCTAGTGCGTGCAATGCACGCGCCGTATTAAAAAAAAAAGTTCAGCGAGTGCATTGCACGCTGGCTCCTGCACCGCGGTGTCTCGAGCCGGCTGATGAGACAACCGTTGCAAATCGTCTAACAATTGATTGAAGATGGCTCCTACCATTGGAAATTGATTTGCTGGATTAAAGCGTTGAGTGCTAGTTTTGTTGTAAACTAAAGAGAGAAGTGACTAAACAAGAGAGAATAGAATCTTTAGAGTTTACATGATGTTTCAATTGTGAAATATATACGTTTGAGTGAAAATTGTGGGTGGATTTTGTGGTAGTGTTTTAGTGTTTTCTCTCACCTCACCTCCCTCTCTCACCTATCTTACTTAATTCAAAAAGTTGGTCAAACAAGAATCGTTGTTCTTCCAAATTCCCATGCAGTACGAACAGTGTACATAGTGTTGAGTGTCGACAAGAATTGTGTGTGATAGATAGTTTATCACTTTTTAGATATATGTCAATTGTAAAAATTTAGGGTTTGAGATTGTGGGTGGATTTTGTGAGTTTTACTGTTTTCTCTTAGGAAAAATTTAGGGTGGATTGTGGGTCAAACAAGAATCTTTGTTGTTCCAAATTCCCATGAAGCACATACAACGTACATAGTGTTGAGTTTCAACAGAAATTGTGTGTGATATGATAGTTTATCACTTTTTATATATATCAAAGGGTATAAAAGATTTGATTGACAACAAACATACGTAACAAATTGTTATATTGTGCGTCATATAAAATTCTCTCTTACATGATTATCACTAAATGATGTATATCTACACTAACAAAGATATATATACAACAAATATGTCATTTTTATTTGACAAAAACTTGGGTGTAATTGTTCCACCGTAGAACACATTCTCATTTGACCCGACCCGCCCCGCTCCGAACCGTTTGACCCGGGTTTGACCCTGTCAAACCCCCCTTTGACCAATTTTTTTTTTTTTGTAATTTTTTTTTCAATTTTGTTTTTCCAATTTTTTTTTTATTGTTTGCCGCTTCTTCTATGGTCAAGATTCGAGCGAGGGGAGCCGAAGGCTTCGGAGCGAGCCGAAAAAGTCCAAATTGTTGCCTGCCGATTAGCCTTATTTTAGTAATCGGAGCGAAGGCAAAACCGTAAAATCGGAGCCGAAGGCGGAGCCCGGAAAAATAATCTGGAAATTTAAAAAAAAAAAAAAAAAAAAAACCGGCGCGTGAGACCGAGGCACAGCGCGTGGATCTCACACGCCCGGTCAGAATGACGCGTGGCGGGTCGGGTCGAATCGGGTTGTGTGCAAATAGGTGCAAAGTTATGCACCCAAGTCCTTCTCTTTTTATTTTTAATAATGTCTTATTCTTTCAATAATCACAGTCAAATAAAATCTACAGTTAATAAATACGCTAAATGTAACATCTATTAAGTGAGCATATATTTTCACTTGGCCGAAAGCCTCAATGCTGTCACACCATACATAAGCAAAAACAATTTAAAATCTGATATACAACAAACATAACCAAAATGTGGTCAAACTTAACAAAAATCGAACTCTTATTTGTGATAAAGTCACTTTGAGATTGACAAAACTTGAACCATCAACACATCTACTAATCCCAAAAAAAAAAAAAAAAAAAAAAAAAAAGAAGAAAAGAACTATCACATGTACGATTCTCGGGGAAGAAATGCCTATCAAATCTCTGATATAGTTTATTGTACAAGCACTTTTTCAAGCAATAAAAACTTAAATTGGAATATCACGTAATTGTCAAGAATGCGTGTCGTCGTCATCTCTAAGTAAAATCAATATACAGATTATAAGTATATGTTAGTTGCCTCAAAATTGTTCTCTCTTGACGTTCTTATGATTCATTATGTAGATTCCCCTTGATTCAGTGAATGGCAGCCGTAAATCCTTCAACATTGTTGAATTTCCAGTGTGTTTTCTCGTCTTCCAGTAAAGTTCCTTTTTCAGAAACTGCAAAAGAAGGCACCCTTTGACAACTAGCCCAAGAAGAAGCATGAACAGAGGGGGAAGGAAAAAAATGGAGACAGCATTTAGATGCATAAAAGCATAAAGGGAATTTAGTGCTAAGAAATCAATCAAATCTAGTAGCTCCAGCACATATGAAACTTGATTAAATAATAACCTTTCCCTGATAAAAGCAAATTAATTATGTAAAAATGCTTCATACATGTAAACATTGTAAAGATTTAACCCCAAATTTTGTAGAAGTTACGAATTTACAGAGAAAAGCACAATGTCATTGAACAATATGTGAAAAGGTGCATATCCCATTAAGGGTGCGTTTACTTTGATGGAAAATTTTCCATTGAAAAATGATGGATAATAAAAGATGAGAAAATATTAACAATTCCATCCTTTTCTTATCACATGTTTATTTGGATGGAAAATTATAATATGGTCCCCCACCCCTTCCCCATGTTTATGCCTTTTATCCATTGGAAAATATTTTCACATGAAGCTAAGGATAATATTATCAAACATTGAGAGAAAAAGAGTGAAAAATAGCTGCCCGAGAAAATTTTCCAACCTACTCGGAGAAAATTTTCCATCACAGTAAACATGTGAAAAGGATGGAAAAGGGCTGGATCCACCCCCTTTCCATCAAAGTAAACGCACCCTAAGTGGTAGAAAGTCCAAATGCAAGTCAAGAAATTTGCTTCACTTACAATTCATCAATTAGTCTTCAGAAATGGGGTGGAATGAATTACTTGGCTTGTGATTGCTTCAAAACCATTTATCGCCATCCAATTACGGCGGTGAGGTGAGCATGTGAGATGACATGCAGCAGCAGACCAGACAAGCCAACATTGGTCTTTTTTGTTGATATGATCTATAAGCCAAAAGGTAATGCACATATCAGCAGTCGGCAAATTTAATACTATGACTTGCATGTGCTGCCAGTGACATATTTTCCCACAATGAAACAGTGAACTTCTTGTCTAACGATATAACGCAACCTATATGACAGATAAGTCCATACAAAAGATCACTTACCAACTTATGCAATTCTTGGAATATAATGACGACCAAAGATGACATACACCATTGAAGATTACTCCCTCTGTTGATCAATTGCCAAGGTACTACGGCATCTCATCTTCAAAATAAATGCCTGGTGATTTTGGTCCATCTCCCACAGCATATAAATGTTAGAACTTCATCTTCATCGTCTCCAGCTGCACAGCAACACTGTACAATGCATATTAGTGACTGCAGACAAACATGCAACATCTTCCTAAACAACATAAACGAAGTGAAAGGGTAGTAATATTTTCATTTATGCACGAGGTAAGCATGCAATCAATCAAACTATGCAAATACATACTGAGCAAGCTTATAATATTAAATGGCCAGCAAGCTTTTCCAAAGCTTATCAAATAATTAAACAGATAGAAAAGGAGCACAATCTATGAATCAGGTACATAAAAATCTAAAATAAGCTGATTTAAACATGGGTTTGAAGGAAAAGTTGAATTCGGAGGAAATGTTCAGTGCTTACCACTCACAGTCACAGCAATCTGGAAGCTCAAGAATTTGAAGGTAACCAAACATCAAATGTTTGTCTACATTCTCATGTTTCAATATAGAGTGATTGGCTGATGCATCACGCTTACACCGATTCAGGTTCGTATGTTTTTTCCAGCAGCTCACTTTTAACAGGAACAAGACCTTTTTCAATCATTTCATGTAGCAAGACATCCGCTTCTTCGCAGTGGCCGGTCTCACGGTACTTACGTATGAGACAGCCATAAACAACTTCATCAGGCTGGATTCCTTTCTCAATCATCTCATGAAGCAAATCTCTGGCTTGATGGAGTTCTCCATGTCTCGCGAGGCCGGAAATTAAACATGTGTAGGTATGAAGATCAATCTCCACGCCAGTTTCGGTCATTCTCTTTACCAGATCAAAAGCTTCCTGAATATTTCCCTGCTTCATAATTCCATCAACCAACGATGTATATGCAATTTTATCTGGAATCAAACCCTTATCGGGCATTTCAAGGAAAAGCTTTCTGGCATCTTCAACACGGTCATTTTTACAAAGACCGTGAATTAGAGATGAATAAGCTACAAGATTTGGTTGCAAACCAACACTTAAGAGATTATGGAAATAATCAATAGCTTCCTGGACACATCCCGATTTGCACAAACCATTAATTAGCGAACAATACGTCACAATGTTTGGTGCCATACCTCTTCCCTGCATTTCAATAAGCATATTTCGTGCTTCTATGTTTTTCCCAGCCTTGAAATAGGAATCAATTAGTGTTGTGTATATAACTTCACTAACCTCTATATTGTAGTCCTTCATTTCAACCAACAATAGATTCACTTCATCAAACCTTCCCGTGTTGCAAAACCCCCAAATTAAAGTACCATAGAGAACTAGATCAGGTTTGATGTTATTCTCTTTCATTTTTTCCAGAATCCTCAGAGAATCGCCAATCCTTTTGGCTTTAAGGTAACCTTGCACAAAGGCTGTATATATTTTCTCATTAGGAACTATGCCATCTTTCAGCATAACATTAAAAACATCTTCGGCTTCATGTAACCTCCCTTCTTCGCATAGGCCATCAAGCAATGCTGTATAGGTAACAATATTCAACTTCAAAGCAGCTTCTACCATCTCTTTTACAAACTTCAGTGCATCATCAAAATTCCCCACCTTAAAATTTGCATCAATCAAAGAAGTATAAGTAAATTCATTAGGAATCAGACCAACTCGTCTCATGTCAACAAAAAACTTAATAGCCTGCTGCAACATTCCTTCTTTACAAAAAGCATCGATGAATGTGCTGTAAGTTACAACATTAGGTCTAATACACCATTCCCTCATTTCCCTAAGAAATTTGAACGCCTCAGGCAAATTCTCAAATTTACAAAAGCAATTAATCAATGTGTTATACGTAATTATGTCAGGAGAACACCCTGCCTCTTTCATCTCCTCATATATACAAACTGCCTCGCATAATTCTCCAACCTTTCCATAGCCATCTATAAGTGAATTATAAGTAACAACGTCGGGAGAGACCCCCATGTCCTTCATCCTCCCAAACAAGCCCCTTGCAGCTTTCAAGTCCCCTTCCTTACACAATATTCCAATCATTATATTATAAGTAAAAATCGATGGAAATATTCCAGCTCCAATAATATCATCGAAAAACTTCTTAGCCGAAGCTCCACCTTCTACCTTCGAATACTTATGCAATAGAATATCACAAGACCTTGCTTTGGGAATAACTCTAAAGCTTCTCATCCTCAAGAAACATTGCCTAGCTTCCTCCAACATTTCCAACTCCACCAATACACTAAACAACGCATCAAACACCCCGTAACCAGGCACACAAACATTCCTCGTCGACCACAAAACATCCACTATAGTAAAAGAAGGCAGCAGACCAGTCTCACCTCCCCTGTTCCTATGAAATGTAACCAAACTCTTGAGCACATTGTGGGCGTCGCGATACATCCTCGAACAGAACAAAATGTGAGCAACGACACAGTAATTCTCAGTTGTATGTCGAAACCCATCCCGCGATTCCGCCCACTTAAACAACCTCAGAGCCAATAAAGGCTCCTGCTTCAGCTCAATCAAAAATCTCGACACCCAAACGGGGGCCAATGCCGAATACAAGAATCCGGCGAGACGAAAATCGTCCCATTTCTCCTCTTTCACGATTTCAATTAACGTATCCCGATTAAAAATCCCATGAAAATTGCTAAAATTTGAAGTTGACGAAAATGAGCGTAAAAAATAAGTGGCCAGAGTTAACAAATTTCTCGAAATTAAACAAGATGAAGAATCGAAAAACGATGAGCTTACAGGAAGACAATGAGAGGTTTTGAGCCGGCGAAGCAGCATGAACATGGCTAGAATAAAACCGATGCAACATGAAAACGGGTCAGGTATGGGATCCGATTCCGATTGAAATCGGACTCCAAACAATCATTGCAATCATACAATCCGGCAACAATGTTGAGGAAACCGCCTCTATTAGTTGAAGAAAAAAGGGTTAACAGTAGGGTTTTGGCAGTGAGGTCAGCAGTTGAAGAGGTGGAGGAACCATTTTGCTAAACCTCAAATGTCGGGTCAGGGCAGAGCAATCTGGATAGTCCGGTTTGATAAATGGGTGATTACGATTGAAAAATATTTTTATATAATGGGCTAAGGCCCATGAAGAAAAAGGAGAAATTAAGTCAGAAACTTTGTTCTTATTTATGATAGTATTAAGTTAATTGATCAAAAAATATATAAATATGATCCGACTATATCAGCCGTTTGGTGTGACCCAACGCATAAGAGCATGTATTACGGTGGGCGAGCGGTGGCGTCGAGCGCCGCTCGACACAGCCCCGCTCAACCCACCCTGTGTCGAGCCCACAGTGGGGCGCTCGACCCACTCTGTGTCGAAGGGTGTGTCGAAGGCTGGGTCGATTTATCGACACAGCCTTCGATTCGACGAGGCAGCAAGATGGAGACACGTAGCGTGTCCCCATTGGCCCGATGTATTTTTTTTTCTGATTAAAAAAATTAAAAATGCGCAACGGCTATATACAATTCACCAGCAACGGCTATACAACGGCTACCCCTCATTTTTCACTACTAGTATGAGTAACGTGCACTCGCACGTTAAAAGAATGATTCTACTAAATAGATAATGACGAATTAATTTATATTTATTTTATCATAAATTAATATTTATTAGTTTTTTGCAATTTCTCAAAAATTAATATTCTATCATTAATGGAAAAAAATAAAAAATAATAAAATATTTAATTATTTTTTTTAGGAAATAAAATATTTAATTGTAAAGAGCACTCTAGTTTTTTCTTATATATGCCAAATGTAATAACTATTATTTATATTTTAATTCAATTATTCTATCAATGTCATTATAAAAGTACTAATAAATTGTCATTATATAAAATAAGTGAAGTCTTCTGAAAAGAAATTTGGTGGCTTTTTGTCGAATGTAATATGATAAAAGAAAAAAAAGTTTAACTCTTTCATCAACAGACATCACTCCTCTCTTTGCATTAGGAAGGTGGTTTCTTGATGCTTTCGTCTAAAATAAAACAAAGAATCATATATACCCTAACTCATACTCCTATTAAAGAGTAATAGTAATGGATGATTATATTTCTTAATAAAAAATAAATAAATAGATAAGTATACTACACAAAGTATGCATAGACAAATTACCTTAATATGGTTCATCACGAATATGCAGGATACGTTTTAAAATATGCAATATACCTTTTAATGAATCATGATTCATGAATGGGAATACCGAAAAAATTAGCGTTAAGTTCTTGTAAAAAGTGAAAGTGAAAAAGATAAAATTACCTTGATAAGATTAACTAAGTTAAACCCGGATTGGTTGAACCGAAAAAAATATGTGGAATTTCTTGGAAGATTGAAAATGGCTTTGAGTTGCAAGAGTTAAGAAACAAATGACGCAAAACTAAAATATGAAATTGAAATGAAAGAAATTTTGTTATAAAAAACAAAAAAAATGATAATGAAATATTAATAAGTGTGTTTTAATGTCATTCTTTATTACAAAACTCAATTTTCTATAAAATTAAAAATATCAAAGCTCAACCTTTTTATAAATAAAGCGCAAGTTTGATTAAAGAAAAACGTATGGACGCATGATATATCAAGTAATATCAATAAGGTAAATTTGATTTTCTTTCAAATCATGATATAAGGTAAATAATTAATTATCAATAAGGTAAATTTGTGTTTATTGTAACTAACAATATATTATATTAACATTAGATATTATATTATACTATTGCCCTTAATTTTTATATATAGTAAAGATATTTTGGCGATTCAAATTTTGTAAAATAAGACTCTTTTTATATAAGTATAGATAGATATATACCCCTTCATCCATACCACACCACCACACCAATTCATCCAATTCATTAATCATACAACCAATTCATTAATCATACAAATTCACTCTTTTTTTGAAAAAAAAATAATGAGTTGGTCGGGTGCGAGTTACAATAATGAAGAGGCGGAGGAGCGCCGCCGCCGACGTATGCAGTTGTTGTGTTTTTTTTTTCTTAATTATTGTATTCTTTTAAATTCAATAAAATTGTCATTTATTAATTTTTAAATTTAATTAAGTAATTTTCAATATTAATTATTACAAATAAAAAAATAACAACAAAATAAAATCTATTCAATTATTAAAATCACGCTTCCCGATGCTTCAACCTAGGTCTTACTCAACACCACCATAGTGAAAAAATCAACCTAGTTTTTACTCAACACAACCAATCATTAAAATCACGCTTCCGGTGCTTCAACCTAGGTCTTACTAAACCACCGTAGTGGATGCTCTAAGAGTGTTCTTTGTTTTTTTAGAGGTCAGACATAAGTGTTCTTAATTGTAGAATTTTAATACTATTCTCTTCATCCACCAATGTGTACTACATACGTCCGCTCATTGTTTAAATAAAGAAAAACAATAATTATTCAAAACACTTTAAAAGTGGTAAAGCCTATCTTTTTATCATTTGTTCTTAATCTCCATGACGTGCCAACACTACATAAATATAAGAAGGTAATATGGTAAAATGTCACTTTTTCTAACAAAAAATGTTAAAATGTCACTCACAAAATAAAAGTGTCCATATAGCACTTTACTTTGTTAAATGTCTATAATACCCTTAATAAGAACACAAAAAGGCTAACTTTAATTTGAATCGTACACGAAGACTAACTTCATATATGAATTACCGGTGAAAATTTTCGGCCAAAAATTCCGTCGAAAATTTGAATATTACACGAAGCCTAACTTCATGTATGCATCATATATGCATCATACACGAAGACTAACATTCATGTATGCATCATACACGAAAATTTCCGACGAAAATTTGAATCATACACGAAGTCTAACATCATGTATGCATCATATATGCATCATACACAAAGACTAAGATTCATGTATGCATCATACATGAAAACTTATCTTCGTGTATCATACAAATTTGAAATGTTTGATGGCGAAAATTTTCGTGTATGATACATAAATGAATGTTAGTCTTCGTGTATGATGCATACACGAAAGTCGTCATTTTGTTTAGTGACCATCGGAAGCACAAAATCCTTTTCCTCTCAATTATCCCAAATTTCATTAATAGCTACAATATCATATCCACATTGATAGGATATCCATCCACTTAGATAGGTAAATGTCACGTTGTAATCTTCTTCAATATGATAGACATTATCACCAACACATAGGAGATTTTGTGTACTCATTGGCAAAGGCGACATACTCAAATGACTCATTATCCTTCGAAACCAATTTGAAGATGGAAACATCCCATTTGCCAAATAAACATACTAAATTTGCATCCAACCATCTCTCGGTCCCATCAATATTCCACGTAAGTACTTCAAATTTCATATTTTCGACATCCAAGATATGCGCACATGACATTAGTAAACCTTCACAGCTAATACAAAACCCAGTGTCAGCACTCACAGGCACACAACCTTGCTCGTTAAACCCATACTGATCATTCTTGTCAAGAGGTATAGATTTAATATGATATATGACCCATACATAAGTATGGTAAAATGAAGTTTCAGTGTCATCAGTCCACTTAAGTGGCGGTATCTGAGAATACAAACTTAAATATCTAAAAAAATACTCACAATTAAAAAAAAGATCAGGCCATATAGAGATCATTATTAATTGTATTCAAGGTTAAATATAAAGAAGACTCCTAGAGAGTTTTTTCTTTTGCAAGTCATTATTCCTATACTATTACAAGTTAGTAGTATAATTGGCACAAACAAGTCATAAATCACAACTAGAAATAAGTAAATATATCTAATTAATCATCAAAATGGCCAAATTGAAACCAATTTAGCTTAAAAAAGTGGACCCATGAAAGCAGCAAAGCAAATAATACTAGTAAAAACTTAAAATGACAGCAATCAGCAAGAATCTATATCATTCTATGACAACTCAAATCCTTAAACTTAACTATTGCAAATGCGCTCACTCAGCTACTGTTAGAAAGGCATTCGACTGTCAGCAAATCCTTTGGTGCGCAGACGAACCTTGAACTTACCGAAACTATATCAAAGAAATTTGGTTTAAAACAAGTTAAATCCAACTGTTGGCCATTTTGTGCATTAAATAAAATTAAACAAGTTAAATACAAGGTTCCGCATATTCAACTCAAGCAATAAACCAACAATTGAATTCATACAAGTTCCCTTTTATTTCAAACCTTTTATTAATTTGTGCAAGTTGTTTCTAGTGAATAATGTTGCAACTTTTAAAAATTACTAGACGATGTAATACTAATTTGGAATTGAGAATTTTGTTGAATTTGGAATCATCACTATTTTGACTCCAACTTATAATTAAACATGTCACAATAAAAATTAATATTAACATTATTGGCCCAGGATATGCATATAAGTTAATCAGGTTGTTCTAAGAGTACCCCATGAATTTAAAGGTGTGAACAATCTCTTACTACATTAATTTGGAGAATACAAACAAGATATTTTCATTTTAATTTTGTAACTTTTTAACAAAATAACAATAACATGATTTGCATAGGAATAATACCATCCAAATTGGCTCTTCTACCAACATATCAATTAATCTAGCTAATCGTCCATAATATATATTAAATAATCCAACATAACTAACTATAAACACTAAAATTCATGGGCTTCCAAACTCGAAACATTTCTAGGAATATATTTAAAGATGACTCAAAAAAAAAAGAAACATTTCTAGCATAAAAAAAGAAACATTTCTAGCAATATATTTAAAATTAAAGATGACTCGATTATGAGAATCCCCACTTCTGTCACTGCCCAAATCTTTGATGATAGCTCTACAAAAACATCTCTAAATGGAATTCTATTAGTTAATAAATACATAGAAATGCATGAGAAGCAGTAAATTTTCACTTTCTAATTTACAAGAGGCATGAGCTTCAGGCTCCAAAAAGTAGATGTATGTTACCTCAAAGCAAAAGTCCAAAATTTAACACATTTTAAAGTAGATGCATGATGACATTATAAGGTCAGTCAACAATAACAACCAAACTGAGCTAACAAAAAGACAACTTCTACTAATAGAAAATTACTTTACCTTGCAAAGCTAAGAGAATAATACTGTTTTCAACTTAGATCTGAAGCCTCTTTTCTCATTACGTTTTCCTTCTTTTTCTATGTTTCCCTTTTCATTTTCGTTTTCGTTTTTGTTTTGTTTTCGTTCTTCGTACTTAGTTCTTCAGTCACTTTATCCATAAAAAACTTCAGTGTGACGTGATGAATCCATACAGATACTTTACCAACACCTCCAACAAGTAACCCAATAACTTCCTCTCTTTTGTTAAATAGAGGACCCCGCAACATCCACCAATAGTCGTCATAACAATTTCTATTAATGGACATTTTGGATGAAGATAGTCGTACTCCAAATATGAACCAACAACTCTAAAATGATGATGATTTAATGCACATAACGGATGATAAGCTCGACTAGGCTCATCATTTTGTTTGGTGACCACTAGAAGCTCAAAATCCTTTTCTTCTCGATTATCCCAAATTTCATTAATAGCTACAATATCATGTCCACACTGATAGGATATCCATCCACTTAGATAAGTAAATGAGTGTAATCTCCTCCAATATGATAGACATTATCATCAACACGAGGAGGTTTTGTGTCCTCATTGGCAAAGGCGGCATACTCAAATAACTCATTATCATTCGAAACAATTGGATGATGGAAACATCCCATTTGCCAAAAAAACATATTAAATTTGCATCCAACCATCTCTCGATCCCATCAGTATTCCACGTAAGTACTTCAAATTTCATATTTTCGGCGTCCAATATATGCGCACATGACATTAGTAACCCTTCACGGCTAATACAAAGCCCAGTGCTAGCACTCACAGGTACACAACCTTGCTCGTTAAACGCTCACTGATCATTCTTGTCAAGAGGTATAGCTTTAATATGATATATGGCCCGTACATAAGTATGGTAAAATGAAGTTTCATTGTCATCAGTCCACTTAAGTGGCGGCATCTGAAAAAATTCAAACATAAACATCTATAAAAGTACTCACAGTTAAAGATATGATCAGGCCATACAGAGATCACTATTAATTGTATTCAATGTTAAACATAAACAAGACTCCTAGAGAGATTTTTCTTTTATAAGTCATTATTCCTATACTATTACAAGTTAGTAGTATAATTGGCACAAACATTGAAGCCACAAAGTCATAAATCACAACTAGAAATAATTAAATATATCTAATTAATCATCAAAATGCCCAAATTGAAAACCAATTCAGCTTCAGAAAGTGGACCCATAAAAGTAGCCAAAAAATAATACTAGTAAAAACTTAAGATGACAGCAATAAGCAAGAATCTGTATCATTCCATGACAACTCAAATCCTTAAAATCAGCTACTGCAAACACGCGCACTCACACTAAAAAAAGAGCTCCCGTTTTTGGAAAAGAAGAAGAATATATAACAAACTAAAGCACAAATCACAGAAAAAAAAAAAAAAAAGATATGCAATTTCTCGAAAACTCATAATCACAATCAACGGATTTGTAAATTCGATTCCTCAGCTAATATTCTTTGCAGAGATTCAAAAGAAGAATTTGGAATGAGAGGAAGAATACTGCTTCTAGCACAGGAGCAATAACAAGACTACTTAGATCAAAACCTTGATATAGAGAGACACAATTTCTTTAGGTGCGGCGACACTAGTTGGATTCGGGTGGACACATGAGACTGCCACAGAAAACAGTCGCAGAGAGAGAGAGATCAGGCAAAACAAGGGTTGGGTGGAGACGGAAGGTGGAGTTGGGTGACACACCACGTGCCACAAATGAGAAAATGTTTACTTCCTAGCCGTATGGACTTTACTCTTTAGTTTAAAAGGGACTATTTGTATTCGAACTTGAATATTGAAATTCAAAATATGAATATCAAAATCTCGAATATCATATTTTTAGTTCGGTCCTCACCAAAATGTAATGAGAAGTCTATTATGGGCTAGGCCCAGTACGAGTTGGTATTATAACTTTTTGTGAAATTTATCACATGCCAAAATTAAAGAGATTAAATTTGTGAAAAGGGGAAGAAAAAGATGGATGTGGGTCTTCTAGGAGCACAAGGAAGACTGATGATCGACTTCCCTAAAATGAGAATTGTAGTTGCTAGTGCTGGAAGGTACCTACCGCTACCATTATGATCGACTTCCCCGGGCAGCCTCTCTTTTTATCGCTTACAATTAACTTTTTTTCTGTTCTCTACTACTCACAACACGGTTCTGGATGGAAGAGCTTATTGTTTACAACATCCATGTGTGGGTGTTGTGAATCGTTCACAAGCACAGAACTGCAAAAATCTGGTTTGAGCTTACGTTGTTGGGTACTTCTTTTTCAGCACTTAGAATCCGTAAATCAAAATGAACTTGAAGATGAGATGGACCACCTATTGTTGTTGATGCATTCGTGATATCCTCTTTGTAATACTATTATTTTGACGTATTTCAACTTTGCCAGCAACTGAAGCTTGTATTTTCAGGCTCAACTATACACCATCTTGGAACTTTGCCGTGCCTTTGACAAGACAAGATATTCAAGGAGCTTCTGAATTGAGGGTATGCATGTCTTGTGCTTTTCAACAACCTATTTTTCATCTGAACTTCTACCGCTACCTTCTATCTTCTTGTTGTTTCGAAACTTCCAGGGTTTTTACTGTTTACATGCATTAGATATATATCTGATCGATATCCATTGTCCACCCACCCATGTAGTTTTCTACCATTATGAGGTTTCTGCCCCCTGTTGCCACTGTTTTTCATCTATAGGATGAAATGATGAATCACCAATCTAACTAAGAAGAACCTGTCAATGAAACCCTTAATTGCAATTTCTAAAACTGACTATGCTAATATTGCTGGTCCAGAAGTAAGAAGCCTATTAATATCGCATTTTTATCCAGATTTGTAAGATAAAAATTCTCTGCACCTGTAATTCTCCTTGTCAAACTGTCAATTCTGTTTTTGGTTTCATTTGGTTTTGGTGGTTGATACGTTGTTTCTTGATTGCTAGACCTACTTTTTTCATTTTTGCGGCACATGTGTTGTAGTTCATGAATTGTCAACCTAGCAATTTCTATATGGTCATGTGTTCTGCTAAAAGTTTAGTAGTACATGATTTCTCAGTGCTAAATTTTGGATTTGTTTCCGTTTCTAGATGACAGGTCCAATTATAACAGTCATAGTCTTTCTCTTTAGTGCACCCAACCCCTCTTGTTTCCTTTTTCGCCGTCTTTCTCTACGATCACTCACTTGCCGCATTTTTTGGTCTCTTAATTAAAATTATAAAGCATTACTGGAAAGATTAAAGTTTTGTTTTATGTTGAATGTTTGCATATCAACACGAAAATATCAACTTGAGCATCCTTCAGAAAGATTTCAAGAATAGAACCAAATGGGTCCTTGGCTCTCAAACTTGAGTTGTAGTTTAGCATTGTCGAAGAAAGACTCTATTTATCTGTTTGTTACACAATCAAGCCATTCTTTCTCATGTTTTTAGACTGTATCTGCTTAGTAAATTGTAGTTGTTTGAGATTTTTACTATCTGCATAATATTTCAGCCTTCCGGGAGATGATCGAATTTATGGAGTTTTTGACAATCAGCTGCCTGCTGCATTAAAAAAAACTTCCATTTGATTGTCATCTTTCTGTGGGAATGTGAGAAAAATCGTCTCAGAAGCTGATGGTTACCAACCACTCTTGATTGCTCCTGAACAAGGTTACTGGCGGCTTATCGAAGGGTCACTAAATTATTTCAGGGGCCCTGCTGAAGCTTTTGTGGATGCTGTGAGTACTCAGATAATAGATTTCATTTTTCTGACACAGTATTTGATAACTCGTAACTCTCATTACATAAGTGACTGACCAAAAAAATGTTGATAAGGAGCTTATCAGGAAGTCAAATGGGGGGAGTGCGAGGTGAGTCTGTCATTCATAAGATTTTCGCTATGATTTTCTTTTGGTCTTTTTAGTTGTGAACTTTTGATTTCGCTGTTCTTCTATTATTAAATATGTCTGGTGGAACAGTTGTTGAAACGGTTTCCAACTCTACAATAACTACAGCTGGAGCAGCAAATGAATCATTGGAGAAGTTCCGCGAGGAAAGCAAGAAAACAATTGTTAGATTGGTTGTTTTGGAATCTTCATATCCGACTATAGATTTCTTCCGCAAACTACCTCAGGAAGTAGAGAAAGTTGGAAATCTGGGGTAACCCATGGGAAAGCTGACCAGCTGCACAGAACATTGATCGTTATGCAGAGGCACATTTCTGGAGTATAGGTTCTAATGTGTCGTCTTACGTTTATATGATATCTGAGACTTTGAAGAACTCGATTCCCAAGGCAATGGTTGACTGCCAAGTTAATATCCAAACAGAATTTACTCAACTAGCGTATAACCCGTCGAAAATCGACGGGAAATTAAAAAAATTAATAAAATTATTAAATAGTACTAATATGTGATAAATTAAAATAAATATTATTTGTTAATTATTTTAACGTTAAATAATTCGATTATGCAATCTACTAAACTCGCTTATAATTTATATTCCTTGAACACATCTCAAATTCAATTAAAAAGTAATTTTACCACATGTTTACGTCTCAAACCCATATAGTTATGTTTGTTAAAAATTATAACTAATATATTTTCATTATTTTCGATAATTGTTAAAGCTCTATTCTTCTACAAAACCAATGTGGGCAAAAATATATTTCTCTCTCAAAAGAAAGCGACTCTTAAACTGAAACTTTTAGCTTTTTATTAAGAAAAAGAGGCAAGAGAAGGAGCGGGTAGTGAGAGAGAAAGAGAGAAGAAATATATAGATAGCGAATAATACTATAAATGTTAAGATTGTCTATAAGATGAAAGTAACCTTAAATACCCCACATTATGAATTCAACACAAGATTAAGATAAAAAAAATAAGTTAAACCACCGCTTCACAATCATCTTGTCTACCCCGACGGTTCCGACCTGGAACCGGCCTATTGACTACAATACTGATTTTAAATTATATAAATAATCATCTTCCAAATATATTCACAAAAAAATTAATGATGACATTTGTTTTCTTTTTACCTGAAATAAATATTTAATTATATACATAACTATATTCCAAAAATATTCACACAATATTTAATAAATAAAAATTTAATTATAAATTATAGTATTATATAAATATTATCTTTCAAATATATTCATAGAAAAATAAATGATGACATTCGTTTTCTTTTTTACCAGCTTCGAGAATAACTTTTTTAACTGAGAATAGAACTTCAAGAATTGTTTCACTATGTACTTGGTAGTTTTTCCTTTTTACAAAACTTTATGTGGAATGCTTGATGGTCCCGAAACGAGTTACTGGTGTATGGGGGGGGAATACACCAGTTAGGATTTTTCAACTTTCGAAAAACTTAACACTTGAAAACAACTTCAACTGAGTAAAAGGACTCAAGTGGGATCTCACAGCTGAGTAAGCAAACTCAGCTGGAAGAGCGGTGCTGTGCGGAATGTGGTGGAAAATAAACTCGTTAAAAACAACTCACGCAAACCAGCTCGGTTGGTCAAGAACCAAAACAGCTCGGTTGAAAAAGTGCAAAAGAGGTTTGAATGCTGGTTAGTTCGGTCAGTTAGAAATGCAATATGAACTGAATAAAAATAAACACGACACACAAGATTTACGTGGTTTGGAGATAACTCCTACGTCCACGGGGAGATGTGAGTCCACACACCTCAGTCCAAGTTCTTCTGGACAGAACCACTCAGCTTACGCGGGCTGAGTAACCGTTACAGTTTAGTTTCCGGGCACTAAACAGCCTAAGTCAAGTTTACGGGTACTTGATGACCTGACTACTCAATTACAGGAAGAGTAAGGTCCTAGCACACTTTTTAGGGTGTGAGAAAGGGTAGGATTTCCAACTACAGCTCGATCAAGAATGAGAGTTGGATCTAAGGCTTGAACGAATAAACACTCAACCTAAGATCAAAAACAGTTTCGAATTCTAGGAACCCTCAGCTACTAATGTTCTCTCAAATTGGAACTCTCAGCTGCTGATGCTCTTAGATGATGATTTTGCAGATTTGCTTTGATTTCTCTCGAGAAAGCTTTTGAATTTTTCGTCGTCTATGTGTCTATCTGCATCTCTACTTCTCGAATGAGAGGATGCCTCTATTTATAGGCGGAGAGAATCAACTAGCCGTTGGAGGAGCAGTTGATCTCTGATCGGTTGAAAGCGATGGCTTGTCTCTCATCTCTGCAGACTTTCCCGATATGGCATCTGTGCTCCTCTGCTTTCCATCTGAGACAGCCTTGTGTTGGGCCAGATGGGGTAATGACTGAACGGTCAAACCCTCATGTGACTTCCTTTTGAAATTCAAATCTTTGACAGTCAACTTCGGTTTGTCGGTTGAAAGTCTTGACCTTCATCTGAGTGATCTTCAGCTGATGTTCCGATCTGTCGAGTTCTCAGCTGACTTTGAACTTCAAAACAGTTGAACTCCTTGTTCAGATTCTATAACTGAGGTTCTGAAACTGAACCCTCAGTTGTCTTCCACTTCTTTACTCAGTTGGGTTTGAACCCTCAGATGATTTCTTTTTCATCTGATGTTCTCTTCCTTTCAACTGTTTCTCATTTGATGAACGCTCAGTTGGTTTCCTTCAACTGATGTTCTGAAGACTTCCCCTTGTTTACATCTGAACAAATGAACTCTCAGTTGTCTTTCTTCACAACTGATGTTCTGTCTGAGTGACGCCTTGTTGCCATCTTCAGCTGGAGACCTGTAAAGATAAAATCTTAACTTTGCTCAAACAGCGAGCCTAAATTCTAACATTAGGTACTTGCAACATCTACTCGGTTGGGGTTAGCCGGTTTTGGAATTCATCAAAACTTATACTAATAAATTTCCCAACAATTTCCCCCTTTTTGATGATGCCAAAACCACTTACAACTTGAAACCACTACTTATCTAAGCCTCACTAACTTATCTAAAATCTCAGTTGAAATTCTAGACAGTCTATAAGATAAAACATCAAAGGGTTAGCACAGTTATAACATGAAATTGAAAGACTTTGTGATTCAGAGCTTGGACAATGAGGAATTGTTCATCAAGGTGAATCGTATTATATACTTTGAAGTTTTTGTTACAACTGAAGGTTACAAAGATAAGCGTAAAACATAGAAAGATACAACAGTTGCTTCAAAAACTACAACATCCAAAACATTATCAGCTCAAAAACTTTGACAGCTCAGAAATACTGTTGACCGTACTTGTTGAAGATACGGTTGAAGATCTCCTTCTTCGCTTCCGACTCAATCCCAGTGTTGACGCCGTGTTCCTTGCATACTTGCCTCGCCTCAGCCAAGATCGTATTTCTATTTGGCGTGCTTGTGCCTTTGATCATCGGAGGGCGGTATATGCACTTCTTTGGAACTGGAACAGTGTTGGGATCAAGCTGAGCATTCAGCATAGCTCGCTTGAACTGACTAAACATTCCAGGGTCTCCAGATCTGAGTTCCCACAGGGCTTCCTTGAAGGCTAGCCTTGGGTCTTCAGTCGAGTAGACTTTCCTGTAATAGAAGTCATTGACGAACTCATGCTTGAACTGTTCCCAGTCATCGTTCCACTCCGCATTCATCCACTTGTCAACATGTGGGTATCGAGACGGGAGCGGAGCGTTCTTCTGCAGCTGATGCGTCGACTTTCTAGCCTCAGCCTTCATCTGGTGCTTGTTGATTCTTCGCACACTCCGGCTGGCTTTGTTTCTGTCGACGTTCTTCTCCACCTTGGCGAGCTCCTTCTCGAACTTGGCTACCTTTTTGGCCTGATCGGCAGCGAACTTCTTGATCCAAGAGGGATTCAAGTACTTCTCCTTAGGCACCTCCATAGCTTTGGCAGCTTCGATACATCTTCAACGGATATCCCGTCAAGTTCTGCATCGAGCTCGGCTGTGAGCTCGGCTACGAGGTCGTGGGAGACTTCCAGTTAGGGCTGCGACCCTTCAGCTTCAGCTTCAGCTGGCACTCCTTCTCCTTGCTGGAGAACAACTTTCCCTTGTCCATCCCCAGCTGCCGGCTCCTTGTCTTCCCCAGCTGCTGGCTCCTTGTCTTCCCCCTTTTTGGCATCATCCAAAAGAGTGGCAACAGTGCCATCCAGAGAGGTCAACTTGGCTTCAGCTTGTTGAATGCGGGAAAACAGCTCTTCAACAGCGTCCTTCTCTTCCACTTTCTTCGCCAATTCCAGGTCTTGGCGCTCCTGCTCAGCTCGCTGCACAGCTGCAAAAGTCGCAGAGACCTCTTTGTGGAGGGAGACGAACTGAGCTCGGAAAGAGGCGAACTGAGCCATCCACTCCTGGTCCTGAGTCTGCTGGGACTTTGCGAGGTCAGATTCAACAACGGTCTTGAACACGTTGAAATCCGAGCTGAGACTCTGAACGGCCTTCCTTAGAGCCGAGACCTCTGAGCTGGAAGAAGTGGAGAGATCTTCGAGCTTGTGCTGCAGAGAAGAGGAGAGGTGATCTAGCTGATTCTTCAGGCTGGCATTTTCTGCCATCAGCTGCTGCATCCTGTCAGCTTCTTCCTCCTTGCCCAGCTGGATCTTGGACAGCATCTCCGTCCTCAGCTGGTTGACCCTCTCCGAGATCAGCTCGCAAATGGCGTCAGTTGAGAGAGCTGGCTGATCGGAGGGTCCGAGCAGAAGCTGTGGTTGTGGCTGGGCAGCAGACTCCGCAACAACCATGGCAGATCTGCTGGCGAGGTAGGCCTTGAGCTTGTCTTCTTCTCTCTTGGCCGCTTCATCAGCTGCGTCGACGTCGTCCATGCAGGAGGCATTTTTGGCGAGCATGTCATCAAGAAAGTGAACAGCTTCAGGGTTATTGCACAGCTCCCTGGTGTCTGTCCCTTCTTGGATGCTTTTGTCCAGACATCGTCGGAGCACAGCCACCTTTTGGTTGTAAGCCACCTCCAGGCTCTGGTAGTCGAAGTACTCCCTCAGGTTGGACTCTTCGACCTTTAACTTGTCCCAACCATGGATCCTGAGGGTCTCCTCCTTCACGTACCAGTAGCTGAATATGACACTGAACTGGTATAGAAGTTCTGTCCCGAGAACAGAGAAAATGGGCATCGATGTTGCCTCGGGGAACATACCAATCAGCTTGCGGAAGCAGTAGCTGAGTCTTCCTTCATACTCAGCCAGGATCGCCTGGCGGTTGGCTTCTTCATCGATCTGAGGGGGGTCGATATCGAAAGTTATGGGTTCGATGGTTTCATCAACGTTGGCCGATGAAGTGGTCACAACGTTGGCATCGAGCGAGAGGCTCGGAATATCTTACTGAGGACCAGTTGAGAGAACTGGATCCTCTTTGGATGGAGAGTTGGCTGGCTGGAGGATTTCTTCAGTCACATGTGGGTTAACCTGGCTGGCATCAGCTCTAGACCGACTGTCGTGGGACTCCTCAGATGAAGAAGAGTCATCTGAGGAGGAGCTGGCATCCACCACTTGGATCTCCACGTCTCCACCTGCCTCCTCAGCCACGTCCTCCTGGCGAGGTTGAAGAATAAACCCAGCTGGGTCAACCGATTGACTGGATTCGGTTGACTCCTTCGCCTCAGCCGGCTTGACCACCACTGGACTTGTTGTGGATGGTTGAGCCGCTGGCTGGATGATTCTTATCCTTGGCCTCTTCTGCAGAGGTTCCTCCTCTTCGTCTTCTTCCTCCTCAGCTACCTCTTCCAGCTGGTGCTTCGCCGGCTTGGTCCTCGAAGGGCGACGAGCAGCTGCCTCCACAGCTGGCTTGGGGACACCCTTGGGGGTGTAGACAGCTTCTACAACATCCCTGGCCTTCTTGGCTGAGGGGAACAGTGACAGCTTGCTGACTGGAGTGTCCTCACTCCCTTCCCATGTCAGCGGCAGACCCTTTGTGGCTTGGAGGATGAGGGCTGATATCTTTGTCCCGAAGTTGAGAGTCCCCTTGACACTCAACAGAACATCTGCGGACTCAGCTGTCGTCTCGGATATCTTCTGCTTCTCCGACAACAGCTGGCTCTCTATATATCCCAACCAGTCGACCTGGTGCATCTCTTCCAGGGCCTTCTGCTGCTTGAGCTTAGGACGGCTTATGTCCCTGAAGGCTCCACCATATGCGAAGATGCATTTGGAAATTACATCGAAAAGAAGTCGGTGCTCCGGCTTCAACTTTGTCCTTTGCATGCTCCCCTTCAATAGTTCGGGAACAAGAAGAATGGTTTGAAGGAAGGCATCAGCTTCCTTGTCAGAAAAGTTCCCCACCACATCTGTGGCTTCACGGTTTCTGGGGATGAGCTTCTCCAGCTCCTTTGACACCTTTATCTCCACAATGGAGTCTTCTACAGTTCGGGAGGTTCTGTGGCGTTGCTTGCACGGGATGATCGTGACAAGCCCGTCATTTGCGACTCGTTGCAGATTTCGGTAGAAATGTACGATCTGCTTCCTGAGCAACAGGGCCGGAGAGAGGGTGGCCCAATCAAGCAGATGGTGGTCGGAGAGGATGGCGGCAATTGGAGCGAGCTCAGGCGAGGAGAGAGCCGCTCTGGATAATATCTGTTCGAAATGAATCTTCGACATCACCATGTCGAACGATTCCTAGAACGTTGCAGGCTCTGAGGAAACCATCTTTTTAGAAGCTTTTGACTTGGGCGCCATCTCGAGGAGATATATATGCAAAGAAAGAGTGAAAGACTTTACTGGAAATGGCGAAACAAGATTTGAGAAGATGATGAATAGTGAGTAAAGATATGCACGAAAAGAGAAGGTAAGGATCACTTCCTGATTTGCCGTATTATATAATCTTTGACTCGGATAAAATCAACGGCTGGGGTTAAATCGCGCGAATCTATTAACGGCTGTGATTTCGCGACTGTTGAGTAATTTTGACTGATATACCACGCGCGCGAGTGAGAAGGTGAATAGTTTGAGGTGTCAGTCCAGTCGCACTATAAAGTAAGGCTATAGGTGTTCAGCCAGACTTTACATTAAATGCGATATGATGGCTTGTTTAGTCTAGCTGACATGTTCAGGAATGTTTGAATTTATTTCAAACATTCTCAGTTAATATCATAACACCTTCAGTCATAAATGATACCTGTCAGCTGATGTCTGAATCAGCTGTGTTCATTTGTTGAATTCCTCAGTTGCCGCATACCATTAGCTGACTCGAGTTCGTCTGTTCAGCTGACGTCTGTTCCATTGTTGCAGCATACCATCAGCTGACTCAAGTTCATCTCCTATGCTGACGTTTGATGTCCTCAGTTGGCAATTCGTATCTGATATTCCCCTTTCAGCTGAGCTTCCCCCTTCATCTGAGCTTCCCCCTTAAGTCGATATCCGATTCTTCAGCTCAGATGAATCCTTATCAGCTCGGATGACTCTTCTGCTCGGATGACTCTTCAGCTCGGATGAGTTTTTAGCTCGGATCCAAAAGTCCTAGAAGATCACACAGCATCTTGAACCGGGCTTCAGGAAGAGGTTTGGTGAGGATGTCAGCTCTCTGAATTTCAGTTGGGATCTTTTCCATGGACACATCCTTCTTCTCAATATGATCTCGGATGAAGTGATGACGAATATCGATATGCTTAGTCCGAGAGTGATGAACAGGGTTTAGAGAGATAGCTATGGCACTCGAGCTATCACAATGTATGGGAACCTGTCCAGTTGAGACTTCATAATCTCTCAGCTGCTGCTTCAGCCACAATACTTGCATGTAACAGCTTCCGGCAGCCATGTACTCTGACTCGGTTGTCGAAGTAGCAACACACGCTTGTTTCTTGGAGAACCATGAAACCAGCTTGCTTCCCATGAACTGACAGTGTCCAGAAGTAGACTTTCTGTCCAACCGATCTCCTGCTAGGTCGGCATCTGAGTATCCAGTCAGCTGGATATTGTCATCAGTTGGGTACCACAATCCAATATTGACAGTTCCCTTCAGATACTTAATGATATTCTTTGCTGCCAACATGTGTGCTTCTCTTGGTTGGACTTGAAAACGAGCACACACTCCAACTGCGTATGAAATGTCTGGTCGGCTGACAGTTAGATAGAGCAGCGAACCGATGATCCCTCTATACTGGCTGGCATCAATGAGCTTTCCCTCAGCTCCTGGTTCGATCTTCCAGTTCGTGTTCATAGGGATCTTGGTTGTCTTACTTGTCTGCAATCCGAACTTGGTGATGAGCTCCCTTGTATATTTGGACTGGTTGATGAAAATCCCTTCAGGTGACTGCTTCACTTGTAATCCAAGGAAATAATTCATCTCGCCCATCATTGACATCTCGAACTTTTCCTTCATAAGATCGGAGAATTTCTTGCACAGCTCCTCCGACTTGGACCCGAAAATGATGTCATCGACATAAATTTGCACGACAAGTATATCTTCACCAACTTTGATGGTGAACAGAGTTTTATCAACTGAACCTCGTTTGAACCCCGAGTCCAGAAGAAATCCACAAAGAGTGTCATACCATGCTCTTGGTGCTTGCTTTAGACCATAGATAGCTTTCTTCAGCTTGTACACTCTTCCATCTCCAGTCTCAAAACCAGGAGTCTGTTCAACATATACATCTTCTTTTATATCTCCATTGAGGAATGCACACTTCACATCCATCTGATATACTTTGAACTTGTGATGTGCGGCATAAGCTAGAAAGATCCGGATGGCTTCCAGCCTTGCAACTGGTGCAAAGGAATCTTCAAAGTCAATTCCTTCTTGTTGGCAGTATCCTTGAGCTACCAACCTTGCTTTATTCCTCACAATGAATCCAATGGCGTCTCTCTTGTTTTTGAAAATCCACTTTAGTCCAATCACCTTGACACCATTTGGTCTTTCTACCAACTCTCATACACAGTTGCGTAGAAACTCATTCAATTCTTCTTGCATGGCTGTTGTCCAGTGGACACAATTGAGAGCTTCCCCAACATTCTTCGGTTCTGGAACATCAGCTATATAGCAAGAAATCATGGCAACATCTCCAGCTTGCTCGAACTCCTCTAGAACTGCCAATTCCTCAGCATATTGGGCATAAGTGTTGGAATCTTCGTCGGTTGATTCTGGATTTGCAACTCTGCTCCGTGTGCGCACACCCTCGGTTGGATCTCCGATGATGTCGTTGGTGGAATGAACTTCATACCATCTTCGGTTGCGTCTTCCTTCTTCTTCCAACAGTGGCTGTTCAGACATCTGAGTTGGAGTCTTCAGAGCTGGTGATTGATCAGTTGTTGAGTCTGGATCCTCAACATTTACAATAGATTGAACTGAGTTCGGTTGGACATCGGATGCTGATGCAGTTGGAGGGACATCAACTGAAGTTCCCTCTAGGGACGAGCTGAGGTCTTCGCATTCATCTTCAGAGGAGTATGGGTCCTCATCCTCAGTTGCCCATACCAGTGGTTCAGCTCGGTTCTTTTCCCGAAGAGCTTGCGATCTGGTGAGAACTGGTAGAACAGCTGGATCCGCGTGTTGTTCCTTTACCTGTTCCCTGCACTCGAAGGTAGATTCATCAAAACTAACATGAGGTATTATTTCCACAACACGAGAGCTGTTGTTGAAAACTCTATATGCCTTGATCCGAGCTGCATATCCAAGAAATATGCCCTTCAAAGCTTTGGCATCAAAAGTTTTCAACTGAGTCTTCCCATTGTTGTGAATATAACACTTAGATCCAAAAACACGAAAATAAGAAATATCTGGCTTTCTGCGTCTCCACAGCTCGTAGGGCGTCTTTCCCAACCGCTTGGTGAGAAGAGATCGATTCTGTGTGTAGCATGTTGTGTTGATCGCTTCAGCCCAAAATCTCTTAGGAAGTGCTGAGCTCGCTAACATGGATGTGGCTGCATCCTTCAGAGTTCTATTTCTTCGCTCAGCTACGCCATTCTGTTGTGGAGTGCGTGCGGCTGATGTCTGATGGGTTATGCCATTCCTTTCGCAATACTCAATGATGGTTTCATTTAGAAACTCCGTTCCACGATCTGATCTGATAGATATGATCTTCATCTCTTGTTGGTTCGATATCCGATCCATTAGCTTGGGCAGCTCATCTCGGGTTTCACTCTTGTGGCGCATGAAGATGGTCCACGTATATCTTGAGTAGTCATCAGTTACAACCAAAGTATATTCGTTTCCATTAATGCTTTTTGGTGTAACTGGCCCGAAGAGATCCATATGGATCAGCTGCAACACTCGGTCGGTTGAGGGAGTTGACTTCAACTGGAAGGAGGTTCTAGCAAGTTTTCCCAGCTGGCATGCACTGCAGATGTGTGTTGTTGAAAACACTCGGTTAGGTATGCCTCTTGCATGTTCTTGTCTGGCAAGTCGGTTCATCGTCTTGAAGTTCAGATGGTTGAGCCTTTTGTGCCACAGCCAGCTCACATCCAAACTGCTCTTTGACAACAAGCAAGTGTCAGGGAGGCTGCTGTTCCAGTCAGCGTAGTATACATTCCCTGTTGGAGATCGATTTCCCAACAATATCACCTGCTTTGATCCGACATCTTTAACTCTGCAACCCTGTGCATCAAACTTGACAGAGAACCCATTATCACAGAATTGGCTGATGGAGAGCAGGTTATGCTTCAATCCATCAACAAAAGAGACATTAGAAATTGAAACATGATTGGTTTCAAGGGTACCGTAACCTCTGGTATAACCTTTTGAGTTATCACCAAAAGTAACTGATGGACCTTCTTTCTCCACGAAACTTCCAAGCAAATCCTTAAGATTTGTCATGTGTTTCGAGCATCCACTATCCATCACCCACATTGTTGTAGACGCCTTCTTCTTCCTCAGCTGTTTCTCCTGTACCTGCAAGGAGAAACTCGCTTAGGTCCCCAATTTCAGTTGGGTCCTGGAGGGTTAGAACCAGTTCCCGCTGGAACCGTGCGTCGCTTTTCTCTGTACACTCGAATAGCCTTGTCATTCCAAATGATCTGCTCATTTTCATCAATTATAACAACACCCCGGTTATCCTTAAGCTTGTTGTTTGAAATGATGCTCTGTTTCTTGGGAGGAGTTGGATTTCTCCCATGTTGGGCTTTAGGAGGTGAGGCTTTCCCCCTGTTTTGATGGCGATTCTTATCCTGTTGAGTTTGTCTGTGAGGTCGGACGCCATTGTGGAATCTTCTTGGCTGATTCTGATTCCATTGCCTTGGCTGTTGACGATGGTTGTTCATGCCCGGATGTCGATTCATGTTGTGGCATGAGTAACCATAGCTGTCGTAACTTTTCCACATAGGTTGACTCTGTTGGAACCTCTGATTGTTGTGGTGATGGAACCGTTGTTGATTATATCGGTTGAAGCTTGGTCGGTTCTGTTGGTTCCATCTCTGCTGTGGTTGGTTTGTTGGTCGGTTATCACGTCGGTTCTGAGCTTGGATATGTTGTCGATTTTGAGCTTGATTGCGACTCCGACGTCTCCGGTTCCTCCGTTGAGTCTTGGAACATTCCCCCTCGGTTGTAGACTCCAGGGACTGTTTTGTTGGTGCTCCATCTGCAGCTCCTTTGCCTTTCTCAGCCGTAGTTACCTTTATCGGTTGTGAGGGTGTTTGTTCAGTTGCATACTCAACCGTGTTAGGTTTGGCAACCATGACTTCCTCAGCCCTGGTGAAGGTAGCTGGTGGAATTCCAGTGTCCTTTGCCACGTCGTATCCGAGTCCAGACACATCATCCGTTTACCGTCTGTATTTGATGAGATTCTCTATGATCTCGGATGACTGATATAGCTTTGTCAGGTTGTCCTTCTCAGTTTGAAGATCCTCGAGAAGAACAGCTATATGCTCGGTCTGGGCATCTGATGTCTTCATCAGCTGGTCGATCTGAGCCTCTTGCTTGTTCAACTGTTCGTTCTGTGCCTTGATCTGTTCCTTCAACTGTTCATCGGTTGAAGCCTCAGTTTGGTTGGTTGTACTCAGTTGACTTTTTAGCTGGTCAATTTCTTCAGCTTGTCCCTTGATCAGATCGTCCTTTTCGGTTAAGGAATCTTCAAGCTTGGCGAACTGGGCTTGAAGACTCTTAAACTCAACCGACTGCTGATGCAGTTCCTCACTGAGTTCTTGAAAATCATTCCAGGAGGGTTCCAACTCATCGTTCATAGATTCCTGCATGTTAGAAGTATTGGAAGAATTTAAGCGAGCAGGATTAGATTGTACCTCAATATCATCTTGGTCGGTTCCAAGTGCCATGAGGCATTGATCTGGACTGATGACTTTGTTGGTAGAGGTCAGATCATCCTCATCTTCAGTGTCTGTGAAGATGTCCATATCGTCAGCTGCCTCTTCAGCTACCATGGCCTTATTCTTTGCAGTTTGCTTCGCCCTCAGTGCTTCTCTTTCCTTCTTTGAGAGGTCTGGGCAATCAGCTTTGAAGTGTCCTTCCTTGCCGCATTCGAAGCAACCATTGGTGACTGGCTTCGAATTGTCTCGAGTTCGGTTTGATTTATAGAAACGTTTATATTTGCCGAACCGAGTATCCATATCGGCTAACTTCTTTGACAACGCTGCAATGTTCTGTTGCAGTTCTTCTCTGCTCGGCTCCCTTGCAGTCGTGTTAGCCGACCTGGTTGGCCTTGACGATCTCGACTTTGAGTAGTCAGCTCGGAGGGCAACTGACTTTGATGCTGAGCCGACGTCCTCAATTCTATTTGTCTGACTTGAGGGCTGCGACCTCCTTCTGTTGACCTTATACTCATTTCCTTTCAAGATTGAGAACAATCTTTCGGTTCCCATTTCACCTAGGTCAGCTCGGCTCTCGTGGATATTTGTGAAAGTATCCCACTCAGCCGGTAGAGCTTGCAACACTTTGAGGTTTATCTCTCTTAGAGTGTATTTTCCTTTCCGGATGGATTGGATTCTTCTGATGATGTACATAAACCGGAGCTCTAGCTGATCTATAGTCTCATCAGGTCGCAGACTGAAATTGTTAAAATCTTGACATGCATGCGAGAACTTGTTTTCCTTTGTCTCGTCGCTTCCTTCACTTAGCGAGGCCAGGATGTCCCACATCTCTTTTGCGGTCTCACATTCCTCTATCCAGGGCAGATAATTTTGTCCAACCGTGGACATTATTGTGCTCTGAGCCCAGATATCCAGCTGGCTCACCTTGGCCTCCTCCGGAGTGTAGTCCTCTGGCTGTTTCTCCACATACTCCACCACTGCATCTCCATCGTTGGGATTTGTGGGAGTGCGAAGTATTCTGTCTCGTATGACGATTGATCAAGATGTGAGAACTTGTTGCATCCTATGATGCTTGGACAAAAGGATCTTCTTCATTCGAGTTCTGCATGATGTATAGTTGACAACAGAGAACATGACTGTGATCTTGTCCTTGACGTCCATCCGCACAAACAAAAACAGGACAACAAAAATGCGAGCAAGAATGCACTAGCGTGAAAAGATCTGTTCAGTTGACCACTGAAGAAAATTCTCGAATTCACACCTCGTGAAACAGAGTCAGTAGTCTTTTGAACCACTGCTCTGATACCACTTGATGGTCCCGAAACGAGTTACTGGTGTATGGGGGGGGGGGGGGGGGAATACACCAGTTAGGATTTTTCAACTTTCGAAAAACTTAACACTTGAAAACAACTTCAACTGAGTAAAAGGACTCAAGTGGGATCTCACAGCTGAGTAAGCAAACTCAGCTGGAAGAGCGGTGCTGTGCGGAATGTGGTGGAAAATAAACTCGTTAAAAACAACTCACGCAAACCAGCTCGGTTGGTCAAGAACCAAAACAGCTCGGTTGAAAAAGAGAGGTTTGAATGCTGGTTAGTTCGGTCAGTTAGAAATGCAATATGGACTGAATAAAAATAAACACGACACACAAGATTTACGTGGTTCGGAGATAACTCCTACGTCCACGGGGAGATGTGAGTCCACACACCTCAGTCCAAGTTCTTCTGGACAGAACCACTCAGCTTACGCGGGCTGAGTAACCGTTACAGTTTAGTTTCCGGGCACTAAACAGCCTAAGTCAAGTTTACGGGTACTTGATGACCTGACTACTCAATTACAGGAAGAGTAAGGTCCTAGCACACTTTTTAGGGTGTGAGAAAGGGTAGGATTTCCAACTACAGCTCGATCAAGAATGAGAGCTGGATCTAAGGCTTGAACGAATAAACACTCAACCTAAGATCAAAAACAGTTTCGAATTCTAGGAACCCTCAGCTACTAATGTTCTCTCAAATTGGAACTCTCAGCTGCTGATGCTCTTAGATGATGATTTTGCAGATTTGCTTTGATTTCTCTCGAGAAAGCTTTTGAATTTTTCGTCGTCTATGTGTCTATCTGCATCTCTACTTCTCGAATGAGAGGATGCCTCTATTTATAGGCGGAGAGAATCAACTAGCCGTTGGAGGAGCAGTTGATCTCTGATCGGTTGAAAGCGATGGCTTGTCTCTCATCTCTGCAGACTTTCCCGATATGGCATCTGTGCTCCTCTGCTTTCCATCTGAGACAGCCTTGTGTTGGGCCAGATGGGGTAATGACTGAACGGTCAAACCCTCATGTGACTTCCTTTTGAAATTCAAATCTTTGACAGTCAACTTCGGTTTGTCGGTTGAAAGTCTTGACCTTCATCTGAGTGATCTTCAGCTGATGTTCCGATCTGTCGAGTTCTCAGCTGACTTTGAACTTCAAAACAGTTGAACTCCTTGTTCAGATTCTATAACTGAGGTTCTGAAACTGAACCCTCAGTTGTCTTCCACTTCTTTACTCAGTTGGGTTTGAACCCTCAGATGATTTCTTTTTCATCTGATGTTCTCTTCCTTTCAACTGTTTCTCATTTGATGAACGCTCAGTTGGTTTTCTTCAACTGATGTTCTGAAGACTTCCCCTTGTTTACATCTGAACAAATGAACTCTCAGTTGTCTTTCTTCACAATTGATGTTCTGTCTGAGTGACGCCTTGTTGCCATCTTCAGCTGGAGACCTGTAAAGATAAAATCTTAACTTTTCTCAAACAGCGAGCCTAAATTTTAACATTAGGTACTGGCAACATCTACTCGGTTGGGGTCAGCCGGTTTTGGAATTCATCAAAACTTATACTAATAAATTTCCCAACAGATTGTGATTCATAAAATTATTTAGTCAATGATATAAGATAAAAGTTGACCATGAATATCCTTAATTTTATGAGTTCAAAATTATATATATTAAAGAAAAAAAGTTGTCCCGCAAGTACTAAATTGGCCCATCTACGTGCACGATTTTTGATTCTTGATCGGAATTGACTCGTTGATAAATCGTTAGTAATTTTTCTGCCAATTTTCCTACATATTCTACGTTTTTCCAACGGAGACGATTAATAAAACAATTTGAGATGATGTGTTTAGAATTATTCAAACTTGTTTGAAATTTATATACTTGTACTTGTTTAAAACCCGATTAAAAAATTAGTCATTTGTGTTCCTTTCTGAAAAAAATCCGTATATTAGTCTACCACCACAATTCTGTATCGGAATTGGCCCGTTGATCATGAATGTGATTCATAAGTGCGTAATTTATAAAATTTATTTAAAATTTATATAGATCCAAAAATTTAATAAAAATAATGATTGTACTATTCGTTAATCGTCCTTAATCGTATAGTAATATTCGTTAATTAAAATTATAAATTATGCAAAGTTGAAAACCCAACTACAAATAACGTAAAAATTATTTTATGGATGACGATTATAGATTTTAGAAAATATATGGGAAAAAAAGCAAAACATGAAAAATTTCTCGAATGTCGGTTGGGAATTGGCTCGTATACCGCCACGGTTCCAAGTGAGAATTGACCCGTTGACTACGATTTTGATTTATAAATGCACAATTTATGACTTTCTTAGATTTTAGAAAATACATGAAAAAAATGAATAAATTGAAAATTTTAAAATTAATAAGAATAAAGAATGAATATGTGTTACCTGAGATCCCGAGTTGAGGTGCCCGTCAGTTAGAAATTGCCCCGTCTACCTAATTAATTGATAAATTAGAAATTATTTATTTTTTTTTATCAAATTAAATAAAAAAATATTAGACTATTCCAAATTTAATTCGGTCAACCAATAAATTATCCAAACTATTTTGAATTCATTTATTCTGTCAACTAATAAATTGGTTCCCTAATAAAAATAATTATCTATTCGATCAATTAATAAATTTACCAAATTAAATTAAATTAAACTATAAAAATATAGCAGTTATTTATTCGACCGAGTAATAAATAAATTGGCCAAATAAAACTCCTACAAAAATTAATTATCTATTCGGCCAATTAATAAATTGACCAAATTAAATTAAATTAATCTATAAAATATAGTTATTTATTCAGCCAATTAATAAATAAATTGGCCAAATAAAACTT